>QNQO01000886.1:0-475349 GCA_003290165.1 Berberis thunbergii
TTATTCTTTATTTTGTTTTGCTCGAGGACTAACAAAATATAGGTTTGGGGGTATTTGATATACACATAATTATTACAAATTATGACCCTTAATTTATATATGTTAGTGCTTCAATTAATATATTTTATTCTAATTATTTCAACTTTTATGTTTTTGTAGGAATCTGCGCGCGTGAACGATAAAGTCGCATTAAGGCGACAAATTTGAGAAAATGATTAATTTGTCGATTCTAGCGGTGGTACAAAAGAGTGGTTCACACATCTAAGCCTAACCCGAATAAGCATGGTCCAATTACTTTAACCAAGCCCAAGCCCAGAAAGCTAGAATCCTAAGCCCAGCCTAACAAGGAAATAGGGGAACCCTATTTAGGTTTCTCTATTGCCTTCTCTTGGAGCTCTCTCCTCTCTTCCACGTTTTCTTCCTCTCTTTTCCAGCCACCATCTCCACCTCCACCAGGGCAGAGACAGAGATCTCTCGCCACTAACCAACCACCATCTCGCCACTAACCAACCACCACCTCGCCACTAACCGACCTCGCCACCGCCACTAACCAGCCACCTTCACCTCGCCACAGTTCTCTCTGTCCATAACACAGCCGCCACCACCATCTCCCTCCATCTCTCTCACCGCCACCATCACTAGAACACCACCGCCACCACCGCGCGCATACACCGCACGAAACAGGGCACCTCCCTGTTTCGCTCCCTGTTCCTCGCCCTCCTTCCGCTTTCTCTCTTCTCCCTGTTTCTCTCCCTCCTCCACTTCTCTCTCTCTCTCGACCACCACCGAAAGAGACCACGAGAACCTCGCTACCACTGCGAAACAGGGAGAACACCACCCTGTTTCAGCTCCCTGTTTCTCGTCCTCTCTCTCGCGGTTTTGTTATTATCTCTGTTCTTTCACCCTCTCTCTTTGTTCTTGCAGGTACAGGAGCGATTGGGAGGAGAGGAAGCTCGCGAGGAGCGGAGAACGGAGGCGGGAAGGGCGCTGTCGCGCTGGAGAAGACGAAGCTGAAGCAGCAGCGCGAATTCGGCGGGAAATTCTGTTTTTCAGGTTTGAAAAACGGTTTGTAGTTATTGACGCCCCGAGAATCTGTAAGAGCCACCACAGTGCAAATTTAGCTGTTTTTCTCGGGATTCGTGCGCGTACAGGAAGCAATGGGTTCCTCCTCGAGTGATGCTGTGACCACCACCACCATGAGTCACTAAACCCCACGCAAGGTGAAGAGGTGAACTCCTAGATGTAACGAACTAAATTAGTAATTGATTCGCTTTAAGTTTTCACGATGAATAATGATGTTTAATGATTCTCACTTTTATTTAATGTAGAAATTTATGTTATTTCAGTGAGAAGGATATCATAGATTTCTTTGTAGATTTTTATTATTCCGGTGATTATCTTTTCTTCTCCATATAAGCTTAGTCACGCTTTTCTTATGTGTGGAATGTTTAAGGATTAATTGATTCCGGTAGGTTAGTTATATGTGATCGTCATTTATTACGGTATTGTCTCCGGATATATCGTAAGTTTAGGATATCACATATGACAAACCTTTGTGCTTTTCTTAGAAGAAGTGAAATCTTAAATTCATTTATATTAGGATACATTAATGATTAAAAGATTATTTTTTCGATTACGTCGTTTGGGATGTGAAACACGTAGTTGAGTCATCATAGC
This sequence comes from Berberis thunbergii, assembly GCA_003290165.1. Lineage (NCBI taxonomy): Eukaryota > Viridiplantae > Streptophyta > Magnoliopsida > Ranunculales > Berberidaceae > Berberis > Berberis thunbergii. The sequence continues at coordinate 1,678 of QNQO01000886.1, forward strand.
GAATCAATACTAATTGGCGTGTGAAGTCTAGGAGGGATTCTTGGAACCTTGTGATTTTCTCAAACTTAGTTTTCATTAAATTAAATTCAATTTCGTATTTTAAATTTGTTAGAATTTATTAACTTTAGTTTCGCATAGTTTGTTTTTCTTAACCTTATTTTGTAGATCGTTTTTCCTCGTGGGATCGACACCCCATTCTTTACTGCAATTGACCGCGTGTATTGTTTGGGCGTAATCAATGTTCTTTATGTTCCAAAATTAAATTGTAATTTAATTTCGGCTTCACAATTGAGTGATGATATAAACTGTGAATTCATAACTAACTCAGACTTGTGTGCTATCTAGGACCGACACACGAGGGAGGTGATTGAAACGGGTGACAGAAGGGATGGACTATACTACTTACGGGAGGAGACAAAGGTACAAGCAGTTTCAGTTACTCCTCCAACTTCTTTGGAGCTTTGGCATCGCAGATTGGGTCATCCTTCCGAGAAAGTGGTGAAGTTGCTTACTTTTTTCAGCAATTCTAGTGGTAACTTGAATAAAGCATGTGAAGTTTGTCACCGTGCTAAACATTCTAGGGATAGTTTTCAGTTAAGTGATAATAAATCTACTCGAATTTTCGAGTTAGTACATTGTGATTTATGGGGGCCATATGATACACCATCGTCTTGTGGGGCTCGCTATTTTTTGACATTAATGGATGACTTTTCCCGCGCTGTGTAGATCTATCTGTTAGTTGATAAAACGGAGGTTTTAAAAATGTTTATGTCCTTTATAGCTATGATTGATAGACAGTTTTCTCAGAAATTGAAGATTGTTCGTAGTGATAATGGTACTGAATTTAATTGCCTTAAGGATTATTTTTTGGTCAATGGAATTCTGTTTCAAACTTCTTGTGTGGGGACTCCTCAACAAAATGGCCGGGTAGAAAGGAAACATAAACACATTTTGAATGTTGCTCGGGCACTACGATTTCAGAGTGGTTTACCGCTTTATTTTTGGGGGGAATGTGCCCTTGCCGCTGCTCATATAATCAATCGGACACTGGCCTTCTAGTATTCTTGGCAATAAAACTTCATATGAAGTCTTGTTTGGTGATCCGCCTTCCTTTGGTGAATTGCGTGTTTTCGGCTCTCTGTGCTTCGCCCATAATCAGAAGGCAAAGGGTGATAAGTTTGCCAGTAGGAGTCGTAAATGTGTATTTGTGGGATATCTGTTTGGCAAGAAGGGTTGGTATTTGTTTGATTTGGACAAGCAAGATTTTTTTTGTGTCCAGGGATGTCACGTTTTATGAGAATGTGTTCCCATATATTGATGTTGAGGCTACTAATTTTGCTGCTCGCAATGACATTCATGGTGATCTGCATGACAGGGTGGCTGTGGATCTTCCGGATTTTTTAGAAAATGATGAGGAGGTGCAGCCAGTACGCCCTCCCACGCCCAAGGGTGTTCCAGACGCGCAGCCGCAGGCCACCACACAGCTGCAGCCGCCGCCACAGGCCGCCACACCGTCCACACCCAGGCCTGCTCTAGCCCAGCAGCCGCGAGCCATACCACAGCCCACCGCCAAGCCGTTGCAGCCCGTGCTCCCTGCACCGCAGCCACTGGTGTTGCCTACGCCTTCTCATACGGATGATTCAGGGGGGCAGTGTCGGGAGATGCTTCGCCAAGTGAGCATTTAGGTCGTGGCTTTCGGGAAAAGTATTCTTCGGTTAAGCTACGTGACTTTGTTACACACACTACGGTGAAGAAAAATAGTCCATCCTCCGCTTCACCTGCTTCTACATCTTCACCTCCCTCAGGTACACCTTATCCTATAGCACATTATGTTAGTTGTGACAGTTTTTCTGTGAAACACCGAAATTTTATTGCAGCTATTACAGCTGGAAGAGAGCCACAGTCTTTTAAGGAGGCTGTAAAAGATGCAGGGTGGCGCGCCGCTATGTAAGCGGAGATGCGGGCCTTGGAAGACAATGGGACGTGGACTATGGAAAAGTTGCCTTCAGGGAAGAAGGCTCTTGGTAGTCAATGGTTGTATAAGATAAAGTACAAATCTGATGCTAGTATTGAGAGATTGAAGGCTCGTTTGGTTGTTTTCGGTAATCATCAGACCAAAGGGATAGATTATGACGAGACATTCGCTCCAGTGGCAAAAATGACGACTGTTCGCGCATTCCTTGCAATTGCGGCTTCTAAAAATTGGGAGTTGCATCAGATGGATGTACACAATGCTTTCCTACACGGGGATCTAGATGAGGAGGTCTATATGAAACTCCCTCCTGGCTTTACCTCTGATGAATCTGGTTTGGTGTGTCGGTTGCGTAAATCTCTATATGGATTGAAACAGGCTCCTAGATGTTGGTTTGCTAAGCTCGTGTCAGCTTTAAAAGGGTATGGTTTTTTACAGTCTTATTCTGATTATTCCCTTTTTACTTATAAGAAGGGGTCGGTTCAAATTAATGTGCTCGTGTATGTTGATGATTTAGTACTCTTTGGGAATGATTCTGCTGTTTTGGCTCTGTTTAAAAGCTACCTTGGCTCATGTTTTCATATGAAGGACCTCGGGGTCCTTAAATACTTCCTTGGTATTGAGGTTGCCCGCAGCTCTGCAGGGTTGTTTCTTTGTCAACGTAAATATGCACTTGATATTATTTCGGAGGTGGGTCTCTTGGGTTCGAAGCCTGGTATGTCTCCGATCGAACAAAACCATCAACTGGCGCGTGCCACAGATTCTCTTCTCTCGGATCCTGAGTCTTATAGGCGTCTGGTGGGGCGTTTGGTCTATTTGGCGGTCACACGTCCTGATTTGACGTACTCGGTTCATGTGCTATCTCAGTTTATGCAGCAACCGCGACAGGAGCATTGGGATTTTGCATTGCGCGTTGTCCGCTATTTGAAAGGTACTCCGGGTTACGGTATTCTCCTGCGCTCGGATAGTGACTTGACTTTGCAAGGTTGGTGTGATTCGGATTGGGCCGCTTGCCCTATTACTCGGAGGTCCCTGACGGGGTGGTTGGTGTTTTTGGGCCATTCTCCGATTGCTTGGAAAACTAAGAAGCAACATACGGTTTCTCGTTCTTCGGCCGAGGCAGAATATCGCTCTATGGCCGCCATAACGTGTGAGTTGAAATGGTTGAAAGGTTTATTATTGAGTTTAGGGGTACTTCATCCCAAGGCCGTTCCCCTCTTTTGTGATAGTCAGTCTGCCATATACATTGCACAAAACCCCGTTTTTCATGAACGTACGAAGCATATTGAAGTTGATTGTCACTTCGTTCGTGATGCCATTCAGGATGGTCTTATTGCTCCTTCTTATGTGCTAACGACTGATCAGTTGGCAGACATTTTCACAAAGGCTTTGGGCAAATCGCAGTTCGATTATCTCCTTGGCAAGTTGGGCATTCTTAACCCTCATGCTCCAACTTGAGGGGGGTATTAGGAAATACATCCTATTGTTAGGAAAATATATTTCAGTATTTGGATGTATTTCCTATTGTTAGGAAAATATCTTCCAGTATTAGGAAATACATTCTATTGTTAGGAAAATATATTTTAGCATATTGTGTTGCAAGTTTTATGGGGTTAGAAAACTTTCCGATGGCTAGTGATTTGTTTCCTTGATTTGGGAGGTTTCCTAATGTATGGTGGTTTCCTATTGTATTTTAACTACAGTATTTATAATGCTGATGAATGAAAGAAAGAAGACAATTTAGCCTTAAACTTATCAATTTTCCTTACGAGGTCACAAAGCTACTGCAATTGAGGTATTTGGATATTGGTGATACACTTATCAAATCACTACCAGATAGTATTGCAAAACTGCGGAATCTTGAAACTCTGTATCTGGAAGCTACTGATGTGAATCTCTTGCCACTTGCCATTCTTGAAACTTTAAAGGAATCTGCATTAGAAGCTTTTGTCTGATCTGATTTTTATTTTTTTTTATTTTTTATAATAGCAATATTTGATTGATTAGGTGAAGCTGCCGATTTAATCTTATATTATGGATGAAGAATTGACTTTCCCAAATAAATTATATTCCAATGAGAATCATAGACGGCAAAAATTAAAAACACAATCTTGATCCATTAAAAAGACTTCAAAAATTGAGACAGTCTTGTTTATTCGTTAAACTTAATAGTTGATTATTAGTGATTCAATTTCGGTTCCTTTGTATTTACTGAGCTTGATCTGAAGAGAAGGAAAAAAAAAAAAAACTAGCTGAGAAAATGGAGTTTTTTTTAACATTTTCTCCTTAATGTTCTTATGCATACACCTGCTCATGAAACTACCCTGCTGTATTGAGTGGTGATGGATGCTGAGTTATTCTAAACTGTATCTCATTTATCTTGTAGATGGCTTGTCAACCCTGTTTGGTTTTCTAGCAAAAACTGCAGACCAGCCAATTGGGGCACTAGTCAAGATGTTCGACAAAAACTTAACCAAGGCAAAATTTTGGACATGTTTTTTACATTTTCTCATTAATGTTCTTATGCATACATCTGCTCATCAAACTACCCTGCTGTATTGAGTGTATAAAATTATAAAGTTAATTATTTATTTATTATGGAGAATCTCTTTGGTACTGTCATCTTTTTCTAGGTCTCTTTGTTTGAAGTTTCATTTTAAAATAACTTCAATTGAACTTCATTTTATACAACACGAGATAGAACTTAAATTCCAAGAGATAAGTTTATCTCAATGGGTGGTTCGCGTGAAATTTGTTTTATACAAGATATGGATGTTGGGCCTAGCTCTTTAGAAAAATTGTTGCTTTACAGTAAGGAATCGCTTTGTAGATTGGAAAAGGAATCGTATGCTGTTTCTCATTGAAAGAGGCCCATCAAAGACATAACTTTATTCCTTCAACTTAATAATTGAGGCAATCTAATTTTTTTCATTCATCTGTTCCTTTGTATTGACTGAACTTGATCCGAAGAGAAGGAAAAAAAAAGCTGAGAAAATGGCTGAAGCTGCAGTGAGTCTAGCTGTTGAGCATTTGATACCCTTTTTGATCGAAGAAGTAAAACTGTTGAAAGGAATGCGAGGCGAAGTGGAGTTCATCAAAGATGAAATGGATTCCATTCGTGGCGTGCTAAAGGATGCTGATGCAAGGGCGGAGATTGAAGAAGATGTCAAGGTCTGGGTTAAACAATTGCGACAAGTTGCCTTCAGAATGGAAGACGTTATGGATGAGTTTCGCCTCCGTGTTGCACAACAAGAGCCACGACGCAGTGGAGGGGTCCTTGGTTGGGTTCGCCAGACTTTCGGATGCGTCAAGCGTTTGAAGCCTCGCCATGTTGTTGCCACTGAGATTCAAGATATAAAAGGAAAGCTGATTCAGATTAGCGAACGAAAAGACAGATATAAATTCAATCAATTTACTCAAGAGTCGGAGAAGGCAGGGTCCAGCAGCTCCAACATTAATGATGAATGGAAGTTTCATCAGGATGATGCTCTTTATGTTGAAGATTCAGAACTCGTAGGGATCAAGGAGCAAAAAGGTCAACTTATAAATTGGTTGGTAGAAGGTGAGGAAAGGCGATCAGTGTTCGCAGTAGTAGGAACTGGTGGAGTAGGCAAAAGCACCCTTGTCAGGAAAGCCTATGAAAGTGATCAAGTGAAAAGCAAATTTTATTGCTATGCATGGATCACGGTTTCACAATCTTTCAAAATTGAAGAGCTTTTGCGGAAATTGATCAAGCAATTCCAGGAATTGATGCAGGATTCATTTTCTCCACCATTGGATGAAAAACTGGAGAGGAATCAGCTGATTGACAAACTCAGGAGCTATCTTCAAGGAAAGAGGTATATGGTTATTCTAGATGATGTTTGGAGTGTCCAACTATGGACTTCCTTGAAAAATGCATTGCTCGATAATCATTGCCATAGTAGAATCATTGTCACAACACGTGATAATGGTGTTGCTGATTCATTTGTTGATTCTCCTTCATATGTTTGCACTCTCTCTCCCTTATCTCTGGAAGATGGCTTTGATCTTTTCCAGAAAAAGGCTTTTGGATCGGATTTCAAGGGACAATGCCCACCGGACTTGGAGGATTTGTCAAAGAAAATCGTAATGAGAAGTGGAGGTCTTCCCCTGGGAATTGTGGTAATGGGTGGTCTTCTTTTGACGAAAGAAAAGACCTTCTTCGAATGGAAGAAATTTCATGACAGCCTTTCTTCTAACTTCGGAGAGGATCCCAATCTAAGGAGTATAATGAAAATCATCTCACTCAGTTACCAAGACCTGCCTTATCATCTTAAATCTTGTTTTCTTTACTTTGGTCTTTTTCCAGAAGATTATGAAATATTTGCTTCTAAGTTAACTAATTTGTGGATAGCCGAAGGATTTGTCAAAGAAAAAATGGGGAAAACGCTAGAAGAGGTTGCAGAAGATTATCTCGACCAACTTGCCAGGAGGAATTTGGTGGAAGCATATCCATCAACTATCTATCTTGATTTTAAATCCTATAAAGTTCATGATCTGATGCACCAATTTATTCTCTTGAGATCTCTGGAGGAAGATTTTTGTGAAGTTTTTGGTGGGAGGGCCAGTGCCAGTTCAATTGGGAACAGTCGACGACTTTCTATTCAAAGCATCCCCAGTAGAGATGATATCCTGAAAAACACAAGTACGCCATGTGTTACTCGTTCACTTTTAGTGTTTCAATTGGATGAGTTTCCCAACACTATGATGCACACATTTCATTCTAGTTTTGTGCTACTAAAGGTACTTAGCCTCAGAGATGCACCTTTGGAGGATTTTCCTTACGAGGTCACAAAGCTAGTGCAATTGAGGTATTTGGATATTGGTGGTACACATATCAAATCACTACCAGATAGTATTGCAAAACTGCAGAATCTTGAAACTCTTTATCTGGACGCTACTGATGTGAATCTCTTGCCACTTGCCATTCTGAAGCTTAAAAAATTGCGGTTTCTATTTGCAGGTCATATAGTTATACCAGAGAGAATCGGGCTTTTGACAAACTTGCAAAGTTTAAGAATTGTTGATGTGAGTCAAGGAACTAAATTAATCTTAGAGTTGGGGAAGCTAACTCAGTTGAGATTACTATACATTGCAAATTTGAGAAGAGAAAATGGGATGAATTTGTGTGGCTCTATAGACAAGATGCCTCACCTTCAAAACTTATGCATCAAGGCATCAGAAGAAGACGAATTTCTTCAATTGCAGTTTGTATCGTCTCCTCCCTCAATTCTTCAGAATTTGAATCTGATTGGGCGTCTAGAAAAGTTACCTGACTGGGTACTCTCCCTTAAAAACCTTAATGAAATTGGGTTAGGCTTCTCAAGATTAACTGAGGATCCATTGAAAGCATTCCAAACTTTACCTAATCTAGAACAGATCGTGCTTGAAGCAAATGCATATGTTGGAGAGGAGTTGCATTTTCGGGCTGACAGTTTTCCGAAACTCAAGAGGTTAATCCTGGGTAGATTAGAAATGTTGCATTCATTGGTGATACAGAAAGGTGCACTAACCAACCTTCAAGATATGAGAATTGCTAATTGTCAGCAATTAAGGGAGATGCCCAAAGGCATAGCAGATCTCAAGAAGCTCAAATATCTGTCCTTTTACAACATGCCGACTGGTTTCACGAGTAAGCTTGCACAAGATGGAGGCGAAGACTACTGGAAAGTGAAGCATGTACCACGAGTTCAATTTGTTTGTCCGGTGTAACTGATTTGGTGTGTATCTCAAACTCTCTACATCATTTAACTTCTACCATTGCCATATTAGATTTTTATTTGAATTGTTACTTTGTTTTATACTGGTTTGATTTGAGAAAGCTACATACAATTTATCAATCCCAGGTCTTTCTTTACAAAGTATTATTTCAATGATTTTTGAATTTATCAAATAAATGAGAATTTGTTTAGTAAAGCTGTCAGGCATGTTGTTGCAAGTTCAATTTAAGTTGTGTATATATGCCTTTTCTACTAAGTCATGTTAGTAGTTCAGTAAATTGCTTGTATTATTGATCAATCTGCCTCTATCTATTTTTGATGATATGATATGATGATATGATGCACTCACACCACACCATGTGGTTGGATTGTAATAGGTGGGGCGAGAACATCAAAAGTGAGGATCCGATGATGCAGAGGAGGCCACGGTAGCTGGCAAGAAAACTCTGTGCAGTAACTTTTCATTCACAAAGTGGTCGTTTTCCCAGTTTAAGTGTGTAATAAGTTGATACATTGTGTGTGCATGTGGTGATTGAGATGTAAAAGGTGACTTTGTTATGTTTGTATAGTATTTTTTTGTGTGTTATTTATTAGTACAATCTTATGTTGATTATTTATGGTATTATTATTATGTCTGGCATTGGATAATCACTCATAGAAGTGCGCTCTGCAATCTTCAACATGTTTTTATTTTGAAATATGAGCAATTAAAGAGGTGCCCACGGGTATAGCAGACCCCGCCAAGCTCAAATCGCTGCCTTTTTCAAATATGCCGAACGATTTCATGAGGAGGCTTGCACAAGATGGCGGTGAAGACTATTAGAAAGTTATACATGCATGTACCAGTATTTTGCTGTGACTGAGATAGAGTTTTTGATGGTTTCAGAGCATCACCACAATGGTGCGTATTAACATAACCTTTAATTATGTTCATCATTATCATATGGAAACAACCATGTTAGTAGTTCAGCTGAAATTGCTTGTATTGGCCAATCTGCTCTCATGGCAGATGTAGACGTACGCTATTCACCCACTACTATTGTATGATGTGATTTGTTTCAGGTGGAGCGAGAACGCTAGATCTGATGATCAATTAGTACAGAGGACACCATGGTACATGGTGAGAAAACCTCATTGCTGATTTTGTTTGGATGCACAAAGTAATTGTTTTTCACTGTTTTAAGTGCGTATGTACATATGTTGGACAAATTGGGTACTCTGTATGTTCGTCTCTAGAAGTAACAATTTTGAGTTTGTTCACTTGTGTAAATGGATCATTTGAGATATATTTTGATCCAGATAGCATTGGTTTCTTAAGGGGTCAGGCTAACCCAATTTTGTATCTTTTGCTATTCACACTTTTAATAAACTGGTCGGTGTGCCAGTTTTTAGCATAATTTGTACTCTGGCAAAGAGTTTTTGAGTAGGCGTTTGCAACAAAAATTTGGCATTTGGAAGTCTTTTTTACATATGCAGTGAACTTGTGATCAAAAAATGGATCTATTTGTCCAAGGTTTAATCTTACTCGTATAGCAACAATTTTATTCCAACTGCCAAAGCAAATATATTACCATACAAAATACAAACTAAACCGTATCATACAGATGTATGTGTATTTGACGGAGACCAGTAAAACATATCAATCAACGGCAATGAGAAGAAATATGCTTACGAGGAAAATGCATCACGAGCGAAAAATGTTAAAGTTGCTAGCATGTGCATCAAACGAACCATGGTCTTCTTCTTTTTTCCTCAAATTTTACACAATAAGGCGCAAAATATAAAATAAAAATAACAAAAGCAACCTCTGTCATGCAGGGTATGCTCTCTGTCATCGTATAGTATATACAGTTCCATGTGCTCCTGTGAAGCAAATGACGATGATCAATCAACTTGGGATTTTGCTCCACCTGAAATGAATCCCCGAGATAGTATTTTTGAGTAATGTTCATCATCTTCTACATCTGACATAGAAGCATATAGAAAAACAGAAGCAATTACAACTGAACCACTGACATGGTTGTTAACTTTCTAGCCTATTATGGACTCAAGGTAGGGAGACTCTAGACTTTATTGACCTTTTCTGTGTGATGTAGAAAGGAATAATAGAATAAGCTCAAACACAAAACACAAAATTATCTTAAACTTTTAAGAAAGGTTGAACTGAGTCTAAGGTACATACCAGCATGGTCATGCTCCTGTGCAGGAGCCGCTGACTCATTCTCAGTCGTAGCGAACAACTGCCACATGTTGTATTTTGTAATAGTCTTCACTTCCATCTGCAAGCCTCCTTGTGAAATCATTCGGCATATCAGAGAAGATCAGAGATTTGAGCTCGGTGAGGTCTTCTATGCCTGTGGGCACTGCCATTAACTTCTCACATCTTGTAATAGATATCTGATGAAGGATGGATACTGCACCTGTGATCTTGATGAACCAGAAAAAGCACGCTTCACATTGGTGGGAATATTTGAAGAAACAGAGAATTCGCAAAGAAAAGAAACAGATCAAGACATGGGACAAGATGAAGAAAAAACTGAAGAAAAAGTTTTTGCCACATAATTATCTTCAAGACTCTTTCTTGAAGGTTCATAATTTCAAACAGAGAGATTTATCTGTAGAGGAGTTCACTACAGAATTTGAAAATCTCATAATGCTCTGTGATCTTGATGAACCAGAAGAACAAACTATTGCACGTTACTTGGGAGGCACGCGAAGTGACATATGCAATACAGTTCAGTTGCAGCAATTTTCGACCTTCAATGACGTGGTGAAGCTTGCTTTAAAGGTGAAAAGACAATTGAAAGAAGTTCGCAACAAATAGTTTCACTTATTGAGGAGGTAGAAGAAGAACTTGTTGAAAATGAGTTTTTTCAAGAAGATGGAGATCCGAAGTATGATAACGAGATTACATATGGCGACGAAGGAGCAAGCCTGGTAATTCGCCATAGTTTGAAGTCAACTCCAGTTGAAGAAGGTAATCCGCAGCGGAACAATATTTTCCATACGAGGTGTACCTTCCATGGAAGAGTTTGTGATGTCATCATTGATGGGGGAAGCTGCAAAAAACGTAGTTGCTACCACCATGGTGGAGAAACTAAATCTAAAGACTAAAAAACACCTACAACCATACAAGCTATATTATCTACGAAAAGGAAATAAGGTACGAGTTGATAAAAGAAGTTTAGTTCAGTTTTCCATTGGAAAGACTTATAAAGATGAAGTGTGGTGTGACATTGTCCCTATGGACGCTTGTCATCTACTACTTGGAAGACCATGGCAATATGATTGACGAGTAGGGGTGGGCATCCCATCCCGCGATCCGAACCTGTCTCAATTTTGTTTGGGTCCTTTTGGGATTGATCAAACTCATCCCAATTCCGTCCCGTCCCGATCTAAAGTGGGATGGGATCGGGATGGAGATTTCCAATCCTACCTATCCCGTCCCGTCCCAAATTTATTTATTTAATATTTATTATTATTAATTTTAATCAAAATACTCTTCTAAATTTAAGTTTATGATGTGTTGAAATTAAATCAATGTAAGATGAAATTTAAATGAATTGAATCATTAATTCTAAATGAAATTTAATATTTATTTGCCTTCCAAAAAAAAGTTTAATATTTATTTATTTAATATCTATTATTATTTATGATGTAAGTTATATGTATATAAATTTGACATTATTGGTGTGTGAGTAATGTGAGAAAAAACTTTTTTTTGTTATTTTTTATTAAAAGACTGTTTAGCCCGTCCCAATCCCGTTTGAGATGGGACGAGGTTGGAATAAAGTATATCTCATCCCGTCCCGATCCCGAATGAACGGGATGGGATAGGGATGAGTCCATCTCATCCCATCCCTTCCCTTGCCCACCCCTATTGAAGAGTCATCCATGATGGCATCAAAAACATTTATTCTTTTGATAAGAATGGTACGAAGATCATTTTAGGGCTTGTAGAAGCAAAGAAAAGTGAAAAACAACTCAAGGAAAAGGAAAATAACTTATTGACTAAGTCTGAATTCCTTGGAGAGATGCAAGAACAGACCATGGTTTTGATTCTGGTGATGTTGGAGTCAGATCAAAACGCTACCGAAGTCCCACCTATGCTGCGGAGGCTATTTCAAGAATTCCAAGATGAGGTATTCAACATCATATTGATTTTGTTCCTGGTGCTATTATTCCTAATAAGGAAGTTTATCGAATGAATCCAAAGGAGTTTGAGGAGTTGCAGGGGCAGGTGGATTAATTGTTGACCAAGGGACTGATTAGAGAAAGTATGAGTCCTTGTGTTGTGCCCGCATTGCTTGTGCCCAAGAAAGATGGTTCGTGGAGAATGTGTGTAGATAGCAGAGCAGTGAACAAAATCACCATCAAGTACCGATTTCCCATTCCTCTACTTGTTGATCTCCTTGATCAACTCCATGGAGCAACAATTTTCTCAAAAATTGACTTGCAAAGTGGATATCATCAAATTCGCATGAGATCTGGAGATGAATGGAAGACTGCTTTCAAAACCATATATGGTTTATATGAATGGATGGTAATGCCCTTTGGGTTATCTAATGCTCCTAGTACTTTTATGCGGCTCATGAATCATATTTTTAAATCTTTTATTGGAAAATTCGTGGTCATGTATTTTGATGACATCCTCATCTTTAGCAAGGATTAGAAGTCCCATTTGGAGCATTTACACCAAGTGTTTTAGGTATTACGAGAGCAGAAGTTATTCGAACCTGAAAATGTGTGAATTTCTAACCAACAAGTTAACCTTTTTGGGTTATGTTGTTTCTGGAGATGGAATTATGGTGGACCCTAATAAGGTTGAAGCTATTACAAGTTGGCAAATTCCCTCAACACTTCATGACATTCGAAGTTTTTATGGCTTGGCTTCTTTTTATCGACGTTTCATCAGCGGATTCAGTACTATTATCACTCCAATTACAGGGCGCTTAAAGAGAGGAAGTTTTCAATGGAATCCAGAAGCAAATAAGAGTTTTGAATTGATAATGAAGAAGATGACCGAAGCTCCTATTCTTATGCTTCCCGATTTCAACAAAGTGGTCGAAGTGGATTGTGATGCATTGAATGTCAGGATAGGTGTTGAGCTCAGTCAAGAAGGTAAACCTATTGCCTTTTTTAGTGAAAAATTAAATCATGTTCGCTCAAGGTATTCTACCTATGACAAAGAATTTTATGCTATTGTTCGAGCCTTGAATCACTAGAGGCATTATCTCATTTATAAAGAGTTCATTATCTTTTCTGATCATGTGGCGCTGCGATTTATTAATGGACAACACAAGTTGAACAACGGGCATGCAAAGTAGGTTGAATTCTTGCAAACCTATACTTTTCACATCAAACACAAGTCAGGCAAGTTGAATCAATTAGCAGATGTTTTGAGTATGCGACATGCTTTCATAAACACGATGCAAGTGAAAGTATTGGGGTTTGAAGTGTTGAAAGAATTGTATCAAGATGATCCTTCCTTTAAAAAGATTTGGATTGACTGCTCGGATGGATCTTGTGACTCTTATGTTTTGCAAGAAGTATTTATCTTCAAAGGAATACAGTTCTGCGTTTCAGAATGTTCGTTGAAGGAAGTTATCATTGCAGAGGCTCGTGATGATGGTTTAGCAGGACACTTTGGCATAAACAAAACTCTATCACTGATTGAGGGACATTTTTATTGGCCGCAAATGTTTCGCGACGTTGCAAAACATGTGGAAAAGTGTAGAGTTTGTCATATTGCCTAAACTCATGGTCAAAACACCGGATTGTATACTCCACTTCCAGTGGCTCCCTGGGAAGATGTGAGAATTGACTTTGTGGTTGGGCTACCAAGGACGCAGAGACCCAAAGACTCTATTATGGTTGTTGTAGATAGATTTTCAAAGATGACTCATTTTGTGTCGTGCAAAAAGACTCTAGATGCTACACGCACTGCTGATATATAATTTAAGGAAATTGTCAAGCTGCATGGCATTCCGAGAAATATCACATCAGATCGAGGCCCTAAATTTGTAAGACAATTTTGGAGGACCTTATAGCGAAATATAGGAACTAAGCTACAATTCAGTTCCTCACATCATCCTCAAACTGATGGACAGACCGAAACTGTGAACCATAGCCTAGGAAATCTTCTCCGAAGTTTAGTGGGCAAGAACATCCGTTAGTAGGATCTCACTCTGCCTCAAGCAGAATTTGCCTATAACCGATCTGCAAGCCAAACAACTGGGATGAGTAATTTTCTAACAGTCTATGGTAGGAATGTTGTCACACCTTGATTTTGGAAGAAAACGAAAATCCTAAAATTCACGTAGGATTATCCGTTTCCCCAAAACTCGAGATGTGAAAATTCAATAACAACATAAACAATTAGCAGCACCAACTAAAATATGATTAAATTACTGAAACAAATAAAAAAACTCTAACTCGGAAAGACTGACGTTGCTAGCCCCACTAACGGAACTCCAGTACCGCTGCTCAAATATCTCTAAACCTAAAAGGCTAATCGGCTACATTCCCAAAGGAATGTACCCAAGAAGCAAAAGCTCATTTGGGTCAGCAATAAAGTTGGTGTGAAAAATCTTCATCCCAATATCAATAAATCCGCACGTGATAACATCAAACTTTACAAAAACAATAAACAACCACACCAACAAGTAGTTCCTCAATGAGGCAATCATGTCATCATCCTAATAAGTAAATATGCATTTATTGTACTTACACTGTAGAAGTTGACTATGGCAAGTCCGACCTGCAGAAATTGTTAATAGACTTACCATCCTACACGAAACGGTTAGAAACAAACAGATAAAATTTATGAGTTATCAATCCTCATAAATGCAATTCATTTTCAAACAACGATATAAATCATAGTCAAATTATACTATTATTAAAATATCAACAAATCACATTTTCTACCTTTAGGAAGACATATAGTTCTCATTCACTGGTCGAATGAGCATTTAGTTTCTTCCTTTAAGGCAAGCAAGAACATACACAAAAAATCTCGTTATTTTTTTACAATCGCACTACCCTCCTTATGTTGAACACACCTCACCCAAGTGTGCCTCCCTTGCCTTCGAAATCACTTGGAGGGTACATGTTCCAAGTGGGGTGCCACATCGAGGAACATGTCATCTCACCCGAAGTTCGATCCATAGCAAGCATTTCCTAAAACTACACGTACTACTGAACTCACATGGAATGGCGTACCGATATGCAAGCAAGTTTGCATCCCAAAATTATATCACACGTATACAAGCAAGTCTGTATACAAAAGACTTTTTTTCACATTTTTTTTGTTTCAGTAATTAAATCATGTTTTAGTTGTTGCTGCTAATTGTTTATGTTGTTATTGAATTTTCATGTCCCAAATTTTGGGGAAACGGATAATCCTACGTGGATTTTAGGATTTTAAACCTAAGCTTTTGCTTCTTGGGTACATTCCTTTGGGAATGTAGCAATTAGCCTTTCAGGTTTAGAGACTTTTGAGCTGCGTTCACTACAACAATCAAGGCATTTTTCAAGAAAAAATGTCCTTGACAAAACTCAAAATTTTGTTGAAAACTACTTTTAACAAGGAAAAAAATTCGTTGGTGGGTTCCTGGAGGCATCCCCGTAGCTAAAGGTATTTGCCAAGGAATTACATTTTTTGTTGGTAAAAGGGATGCTAGGTCAAGAAAATATTTTGTTGGTAATATTGACAACTACCAAGGAAATTCGTTGGTAAAAATCAAATATCGTTACCAACAAATTGTTTGTTGCAAGAACTATTTTATTTACCTACAAAATTTTTCTCGAAAAATCTTAAAATCATCAAGGAAAATTGTCGTTGGCAAAGGTAACAACCTTTATCATAGAACTTTTTCGTTGGTAAAATGCATGAATATCAACGAAAGTTGTCATCGGTATCGTTACCAATTACCAATGATATTATTTTCAATAAAAAAATGATATATTAAAGCTGTCTAAGAGACGACCTAATCTAGGTCCCAAACTCTAAGGACATCACCCACTACCTCCCAAACTCTAAGGACACAACTCTTGATGATAAGACCCCACTATGGAATTCTATATATAATATATTTATTTTTAGGCTTAACGGGAATCGAACTCCTGACCTATAGTAAAATCTGTTGCAATATTTACCAATTGAGCTAGCTATTTGAATAATTGTGTTGTGTGAAACAACTTTATAGCTTATTAAATCAAATTACTCATTTTTTGCAATAAAAAAAATCATTGCTATATATAATAGAGACCAATGTATAATATTTCGTCACTATAAATTAAAACTAAATATTTTCACGATTATAAGATTTATGTTAAATATCTACCACTTTTAGCAATGAAAAAAATTTTCACAGTAACACCATTATAATTAGCAACAAAATAGTAATAGCATTTCAATGCTATATGTTATTGAAATTGGTTATATCCTCAATGAAATAAAATTAAATTGTTGTAAATAAGAAAATGAGCCTTAATAAGAAAAATGTTCATGGAAAATTTATCAATATTTAGCAACGAAATAAATTGTTACCATTAATATTATAATTAACAGTAAAATAATGTTGTATTGTTAAATAAATTTTATTTTATTTTTCAGATGAAATTATATCAATGCTATTAATAAAAGAATTCAACGAATTGATATTTTTCCACTATAAAGAAACTAGGAGCTTTAAATATAAAAAAATTTCATGAAAAAAAATTCACTATAAGTAACCAAATAAATCGTTGCAATAATGTGGTAATTAACTAGAGAAAATTTAGTTCCATTGTTGAAGAGACACGAACAAGTGTTATAGCGCATTTACTAAGAAAATGTTTGTCAATAATATTAATATTTATTAGCAATGAAATAATTTATTGTAATTGACGTCATTATAACTAACAAACTAAAATTTCGTTGAAAAAGAAATATTTTGTTGCTAAATAATGTTGGTGGGAAATTGATTTTGGAATAAATATTTTTCGCCATCTCTTTACAAAGAAAAGTTGCCAACAAAATAGATTTTGTTACAAAAAGTGACAACTCTATGGTTTTTTCAATGAAATATATTTTTGTTAGAAATAGTAACATATTAACAAGGAAAATAAAATGTGTTAGTAACTAAAACATTTTTTGTAGTGAGTATACCAATTTCCAACAAAATAATGACTTATCGCTATAAAATAGTTAGTGAACTTTAATGAAAAACAAATTTTCATGAAAATAATTATCAGTTTTTACCTAGAAAAACATTTGTTACGAACAATGTTATAATTACCAACAAAATCTTATTTCATAGCTACAAAGATTTCATTAAAAAATATATTGTTTCCAACAAAATAAAAAACGTTGCCAATAGTGTGTCAATTCTCAACGAAATATTACTTTGTTCCTATAAATTAATAAACGAGCTTTAACAAGAAAAAACCTAATGAAAAAAATTATCAATCATTATCAACGAACCGAATCATTACTAATAATGTGATTATTGTCTAGGAAAACATATTTCCTTACTAAAGAGGGATGAATAAGATTTAATATTCGTTAACAAGGAAAATTAGTTGTTGTTAAAATTAGTCTTCTTTAGCAACAAAATATTTCATTTCAGATGATGCCATAATTACCAAGGAACAAGTATTTTGTGGCCATAAAAATAATTTCATTGTTAAATCAATTTAGCGAAAAATTGGGTTTGGAGGGAATGTTTTCCGCCACCTATTTAACAAGGAATGTTTTCTATAAAATATATTTTGTTGGAAAACAGTAACAAGTTTATGGCTTTTTGAAGGAAATTTTTTATTCGTTGACAATGCTACAATATTAACAAGGAAATCAATTTTCGTAGCTGTAATTTTGTTGGTAAAAGATAGATTTCTTGTAGTGGTTACTGGAGTTTCGCTAGTGGGGCTAGCAACGTCAGTATTTCCTGGTTAGAGTTTTTATTTGTTTCAGTAATTAAATCATGTTTAAGTTGTTGTTGCTGCTAAATGTTTCTATCGTTATTGAATTTCACGTCTCGAGTGTTGAGGAAACGAATAATTCTACGTGGATAAAAAAATTTCATTTTTCTTGAAAATCAGGGCATGACAAATCCTTTCAGTTCGCTCGACTTAGCTCTACTTGTTGGAAACTATCAATTCAGTATAGATGCAACTGAACAAGCCAACCACACCAAAAAACTGCATGAGCAGGTGCGAGATCACATCATGTAGCAAAATGAGAAGTACCAACAGCAAGCTAATAAGCACATAAAATCGGCTACATTTAAAGAAATAGATTTAGTGTGGCTTCATCTTCGTCAGGAACGATTTTCTCGAGGCAAGCATGCAAAGTTAAAACCTTGAGCAGACAGTCCTTTCAAGGTACTTAATCGAATCGGAGAAAATGCTTATAAGATCGAGCTTCCAGGATATTATGGTGTGTCTGCAACATTCAATGTCGCAAATCTTTCTCCATTCGTCAATGAAAAGTGCAACGAGAACTCAGAGATGAGTTCATGCGAAGCGGAAGTGTATGACACCGAATCCAGTCTGACCATATGAACGAGTTTGAACTTCATTTGGTTATGTGAAGGACTTGATGCATTCACCTTGGAACTTGATGCATTCATGTATTTTAAAGTTATTTATGATTGTCATTAATTAAGATACATGTATTAGTATTAATTAGGGATGAACCTATTCATGGAGGGATGTTCCATGATTCCTATATAAGCTAGTCCCTAAGAATGAAATGGTAATTAAGATTGTGTATTCAAAATATATTGTTAGTGAAAAGTGTTATTCCTAATTCACTACTTTTATCTCTTTGGTGGAGTCCATAGAAAGGCGAGTTTCTATCTCTCATCTCTTTGGCGGATTCCTTAGAGTGGCAAAATATCCATTATCTTCTTACTCTTATCTCTAGGTGGATTCCTCGAGTGGCAAGTATTTTCTTATCATTCGCATCTGCGAAACTACATCATACAATCCTTTCATTTGTCCGGTGTCACGTGGAGGTGGCTCAGTCGAGGTTGCCAAACCACTTTTGTCCTTCATGCAAGCATTGGGCGTGGCCAAAAAGGCAGTGTTTGACGATGCTCCCATGGAGGGGACAAGGTTTAGGAAAGAAGGAAGCATGGCGCCGTCTTTGACGATTTTTTATGTGACTAGGGGTGAACTATTTGTCAAGAAGTACGTGACCGTACTAAATTTCTCAAGTTATCGATCATCCTTGGAAGTGATTAGAGAGTCGATTCATAAATCATGGGGGATAGTAGGGGATTTCACCATGAGGTTGTTAGACCTGAGGCATGTAATAGTTCGGGTTCATTCAAAGAAGAAGTTAAAAAAAAAAAGGCTCTCCAGAGATTTGTACCTAATTTGAGGGTTAAAGGGCTTCCGGTGGCATCAAAATTTCAGTTTGAAAGAAGATCCAGTTCATGCTCCGCTTTGGGTAGATCTACCTACGCTATGTTTTACTTGGCCCAAAGTTGCTCACATCTGCGTTGAGATGGATCTAGCTTCTCCTTTCCCTACAAGGATTTGGGTATTGGCAACTCCTGTTGTTTCCAAGCTTTAAATATTGTCAATATTGTTATTTGATTGGGCATAATGAGTCTTTTTTCAAAAATAAATTGATTGTTGCAGAGAAAAGAACATAATGGAGAAGGTTTATAAACCGGTTGTGAAATAAACTGGTGCAAAAAGTGGAGGTTTATAAACCGGTTGTGAAAGAAACTAGTGCAAAAGGTGAAGTTGGACCATGTGGTGCAAAAAATTCTCAAGGAGATGAGGTGTCTAGTGAGTAGTTGGTTGGAAATAAAGATAAGGATATCAAGCTAAGTGAATCTGGCCCCAAACTTTGTCGATGCGAATCCATATGGAGAGCTGGATGGAGGACAAATAGAGGAGGGAGAGATAACTCCTTTGAAAGACTTGCAGGCTTGATATTCACATAATTATTACATAATATATTCCTTAATTTATACATGTTAGTGTTTCGATTATTATATTTTATAGTAATTATTTCGTTTTCATGTCTTTGTAGGAATTTGAGCGTAAACGATGAAATCACATTAAAGCGACAAGTTAAGGAACAACAATTAGTCGATTCCAACGGTGGTATAAAGCAGTCACAAACCTAAACCCGAAACCTAATTCATAACCTAGTCCATAACCTAAACCCGAAACCTAATTCATAACCTAAACCCAAAACCTAATTCATAACCTAAACCCAATCCATAACCTAAACCCGAAACCTAATTCATAACCTAAACCCAATCCATAACCTAAACCCGAAACCTAATTCATAACCTAAACCCAATCCATACCCTAAGCCCAATCCTTCTCATACCCTCATTGATGAATCATTCCCTCATTTCATCCCTATTATTTTCTATAAATAGAGGAGAATAGGGTGAGAAGAGGGGAGGAGGAAGAGAAGGGAAAAGAAGAGAATTAGAAATCAAAACCTCTTCCTCAATGGAGATTTCCTCAAAGGAGCTCCTCTCTCAAAGGTGATTCACAATCACCCTCACCACTCATCCATCTCTCACTCACTC
Source organism: Berberis thunbergii (assembly GCA_003290165.1). Lineage (NCBI taxonomy): Eukaryota > Viridiplantae > Streptophyta > Magnoliopsida > Ranunculales > Berberidaceae > Berberis > Berberis thunbergii. Next base: position 21,936 of record QNQO01000886.1, read on the forward strand.
CACTCACTCAGCACACAGTCACCTCGCCACCACAGTCACCTCGCCATCGCCACCACCGAGCTCCACAACCGCCACCGTCACCACCGTGAAACAGGGGTGTGACAACCCTGTTTCACGTCCAATTTTCACTCCACCACCACTCTCTGCTCCTCTCCCCTGTCCACACAACCGCCACCATCTCCGCACGAGTCCCACCACCACAACAGACCACGAAAAGCCGCGACAGAACCACCGCAACCACGCCGTGAAACAGAGCCGCACCGCGACTCTGTTTCGCCTCGCGACAGATCCTGTTCTCCTCCTCTCTCGGCCTCTCTTCATCTCGAGCTCCTTCCCGCATCCCTCTCTCACGACCATCGTCGCAAGCGACGCTTCAGCAGGCGGCACAGACCACTACGACAGCGAAAATAGGGGAGTATTCTTCCCGATTTCTCTTTGTTTTTTTTGCTGTTTTATTTGGTGTTTCCTCGCCTTTGTTCGTCTTTTGCAGGTTCTGGAAGCAATTTGGATTCGAGAACGGTCACGAGGAGCGAAGAAAATCACCGCGAGAACCGCTGTCGCGCTGGAGAAGACGACCGGAGCGAGCGGCTACTGTAGCAGATGAGGGAGAGTGAGTCAAAATCTGTTTTTGGCTATTTACACCCCCAATTTTTCTCTGTACCACCACAGAGCGTTTTGGGACCATTTGTCTCGGGATTCGTATTCGGACCACCTGGTGATCTGCTGAGTGCCACCACATCGAGTTTGTGACAAACGAAATGGGTTGTATAAGTTATTTTGATTTATTTTACTGAATTGTGTGCTTAATTGTTAATTACAATTTATTTCTGAATTTTGATAAATTGCTTTCACCTTGCATGTTCGAGAAATTAAACTTGATATGTTTGGTAGTTAGAATTACCCTTTATTAATATTCAAAGCATGTGTTAAAAATATTAAGCTTAAACTTTGATTAAGTGTGCCCTAAAAAGACACTTAATACTTTGTAAGAGCGTATTTGCTTGAAATAATTTGTTAATGTTTGATAGAAACATGGTATAAGTTTAATTGGATTTTAACGATCACATATTCGGTGTAAGCAAGGGATTCTCATCCCTAACGCTTCTCGTTTTTAAATTCAGTAATTTAGATTTCAATAATTTTACTAACTCATTGGTGAGTCCAAGCCACAAAAACCCATTTCATCTATCTCTTATTTTATTTTTCTTATTTTTAATTTATTTTTAGTTTAGTTTTAAAAATGTTGTAACCCCATTTTCCATTTAAATTAGTTTAATTAAATTCTAAAATTCAATTGCATCCACCTTCTTCGTGGGATCGACCCGTACTTGCCGTTGTCTACCAGTTAGGCACCGTGCACTTGCGGTTATTACAAGTGGGCTGAATTAACCTATTTATTTAGGTTAGTTAAATCCGCATCAAGTTTTTGGCGCCGTTGCCGGGGAAGGTTGCGGTGTAATTGAATTTAAGATTTATTTTCACTAATTATAAAAATAAATTCAAAAAAATCAGAAAAAATTCAAAAAAATAAAATAAATTAAAAGTAAAAAATTAAAAATTATAGAAAAACAAAAAAAAATATTTTTATTTTGTTCTTTTTACACTGATTTTGTGTTTGATTTTGCAGATTACACGCTTCTCGAGAAAATTGGACGATCCTGCAAAACATCAAGCAGATTTTTATTTTTATTATTTTGTGAAGAGAGTTTTAATTTTATTTTCACCTCGTTTTACGAGTGTGTGGTGTAATAATTTTTTTGAACTTTACTATTTTTCATTTTGTTTAATCACTAAAAAAAATAAAATAAAAACCCAAAATTTTCTAAATCAAAAGAAATTCTAAGGAAACAATTCTAATTGTTATCCAATAATTTTTATGATTTAGAAATCCGACTTCTAAGACCAAGACCAGTAAATTTATTTGCATGTGCTTGTGTGTTGAGTAAAATAGATAAAAAGAAGTCAGACTTTTTTTTGAATTGTGCTAACTTTTTGTGTAGAACGGAATACGCACACTGTAAGTATTTCTATCACACGCAACGTATAAGCGACCAGGGTGCTTGGTGTAATTGTTTGAAATTGTGTGATTGGTTGTTTACTTTCTGTAATTGTGGATGCTAAACTTTAGTAATTCATAATAAGCAGACCCAGCTTATAAATAGAAACTGGTGGGACTTGATATCCCCACCTCATCACTCCAGCTGTGTGCAACCAATAGCCTAACATAATTAAAATCAATTAGCAAGTTAGATAGAACATCTTTTAGGTACGGTGTTCATAGGAAAACCAAGACCAAGGTGAATCCAATAATTTTTGTGTTGACCAAAGCTAAAAGTGACGATGGGTTTAATCATTCAATGAACTCCGAGAGGCCACTGCCACAAGGGTAATTCACCCGGTACGCCAAGTCATAAGTAAGCTACGATCCACAAGAAGAATTGGTGTAATCAACAATTTTTGGTTAGGAACACAAGCCTCAAGTGTGCATTTAACATCACATCGTTCTCACATCTATTGGCTTACAGAGCGGTAGCACAAGGAAGTACTTAATTGGACCATTGTGACCTCCTTCTCTTGTGCGGTAATCCGGTTTCTTTGAAACAAAACTCTAGCCTACTGATTTTGAACTTTGCGGTGTAAAGTGTACACTCTTAGGATCAACTTGTAACACCCATTGTTGTGTCATAAAGATTACATAAGAAATAATTGTCCCCCAAAGATAAAAAGATAATTGATCTAAAAAACGTTGATTGCTTAGGGAGGCATGTTTCTTGTGAATTTATTGGTTGCTGATTGCATGTAAGTCTGTGTATATTTTTAGAGTTAGTGCTTTAAAAAAAATGAACACAAGGGATTATCCAGCCTATTTTTCCGAGCAAGTCAATTCATTTTATGACATGCGACGACCTGAGTATGATCCATATTTAGATTATTACCCAGGCCTAGCTTATCATTCTGACTTATCATGGGTTCATGGTCAGTACCATGAAGGCCCTCTAGACACTCCTCAGACTCCTCAAGCTTTCATTCCTGATAATGAGTTAGAGGATATTATGAAAATTTTTATAGAGCGAACAGGAGAAATACTTGTGCAAAATTCTCATGATATCACAGAATTGACAACTATTTTTCAACAAAATTCTCAAGCTATCCGGAAACTTGAGATGACTGTGAATCAGATAGTTGAGTCACTTCCTGAGATAGAGTCAGAAAAATTCCCTAGTGATTCATTTATTGATGAACCTGTCGATTCTGAGACACTACAGACATCTCCTTCCTGTGTTGACTCATGCCTCCCTAGTGACTCATGCATCGAATCAAACTGTGAACATTTTTTAGAGTCTCCCCTTGACTGTTTAGAGGTTTGTTTGACTCAATTTAGTTTAGACTTTGATGTTGATGATTCCATTAGGGAAGTCAATGATTTGCTTGACTCAGTTCCTATTGTGGATCTTAGTTATAAATGGAAGTCTAAAGTGAAGCCTCTTCCACTCAGTGAGTCAAAACTAGCCCCATCAGTTGAGCCACCTGAGCTTGACCTTAAACAATTACCTGACACCCTCAGGTATGCATTTTCAGGTGATGAGTTGTCTATACCAATATCTCTATATGATTCATGTGATGAGCCTGTACCACCTGATATATCCATCGTCTCATCTACTTGCATCACGTTCCCATTTATTAAGGCTACTTTCACCGATCCCTTGTGTTGTAGTGAGGATTTCAGTTTTCACCATCCTGTTGTGAAAATTATTCAATCATCTGATTCGGAACCAGACATAGGATGTTCCCTTTTTGGAACACGCAAAAATCCTCAACTGAGTCTGCCCAATCTGCGTCAGTGTACTTCTCAATTATGAGGTGATTGTTATTCTTAAATAATATGCCTTTGCCTAGGCTTCCCTTCAAATATCGCAAAATCCTCATAATCACATTCATATGTGATTATCTGGGATCATGCATGTATTGACTGATCACACTCAATGCATAAGCAAGATCAGTCCTTGTATGCGCTAAATATATTAATCGTCCAACTAATATTTGATATCTTCTTTTGTCAATTGGTATTTGATCATGATTGATTCGAAGCTTCTGTCCTTCTTCCAAAGGAGTTGTTGTTGGTTGGCAAGTTGACATTCCAGTTTCATGTAACAAATTAACTATATATTTCTTTGTGACAAAAAAAAATTATTGCCTTGGACCTAGAAACCTCAAGGCCAAGAAAATATTTTAGAGGACCAAGATCTTTCATCTCAAACTCTAAACTCTGTAGATAAATATTTTTGTTGTGTTATACTTTCTTCTGGATCGTTTTCTGTCATCACCATATCATCCACATATATAATAAGAGTAGTAATATTACCTTTATGTTTCTTCAGCAGCTACATTCTGCTAAGGGTGTCTTTGCATGCAGTCTGATAAATCGTGCCATGGTCATCAAGGAAGGTATGAAGTTCAGTGTTCACATATTCTCCTCCATTATCACTTTGAAGCAGCTGTATTTGTGTCTTATATTGCACTGCAACCATCTTATGAAACTTTTGAAACAAAGAAGTACCATCACTTTTTTTATTTCATTAAGCAAACCCAATTCATTTGGGAGCAATCGTCAATAAGGTAACAAACCAGTGAGCACCACCTAAAGTAGCAGTCTTAGATGGCCCCAATCATCATATTGGATTATCATGAATGGAAATAAACTCTTATTCAAACTGAGTGAAAAACCAATACGATTACTCTTAGACAGTTTGCATACATCACAATGGAAATCATAGAAATTTCCTTGAGAAAATAAATTTAAAAATAATTTCTGCAAATAACCAAACAATGCATGCCGAATTCGACAATGCCACAACCAAATTTCATCATTCTTATGTTTCTCACCCTATGATCCTTCCACTAATAAGGCTAAACGGCGAGAGCTAGCTGGCGTCAAACCCAAGTAATATTGTTTCCCTCTCCTAATACCATAACCAAACGTCTTGCTAGTCCGGATGTCCTTAAACACACGAGAAGAGGGCAAAAAAATTACAACAGAATTTAAGGCAATAGTAATTTGAGCAACAGATAACAGGTTATAATCAAGAGAGGGAACAACTAGAACAATATCAAGGCTAAGGTCATTGGGGAGGGAGATTGTGCCTTCCCTAAGGACAGGGACAACATTACCATTAGCAACATGTATCACTGTTTGACTGGACGGTTTTAAGGCTTGTACCTGTCTAGAATCACAAGTCATATGGTCTGTGCATCCAGATCAATTATCCATGTATTATTCAAAACACATGAAAAAACCTTTAAAATCTTACCATCGTTACCTGCAGTGGTGACCAAAGCAAAGGCATGTTCAGCTACATGTTCAGAGTTATCCTTAGTTGCAGCAATAGAGGCAGGAGGTTTGTTATAATGAGGGTCACGTTTTTGCCCCAACCTTCAAGATAGCCAATGATCTCATAGCATCGACTCTTATAGTGTCATGTTAAACCACGATGGGGACATTTGGTGGAAAGCTGAACACCGTTTCTGTTGGACATACCAAATCTTCCATACTGATTCTAAGAAGGTAGAGTTGCCTTGCCACCAGGACAGAGACATTTGTTTCGTCTCCTTTCGCCTTCATGGCTTTCTTCCTGTCAGCTTCGCAGCGAATGTATGCATAAGATGCTTGAAGCCCAACACTAGTTCCTTCCTGAGAACCTCCACATCGTACATGTTCATACACATCATCCAATCCTGCAAGGAATATGTAGACCCCCTGTCGTTCCACTAACTGCCGATAGGCTTTGACATCATTTTCACTTTCCGTCATCACTTTGTCTTGATGATCTAGCTCCTGAAAGATTTTCATTAATTTCTCAATGTAAGTTGTCAAAGACCTGCCATTCTATTTGGTTGCGAAGGCCTTCTGACTCAAGGTGAATACCTTAACTTCATCGTTCTCATCAACAAATGTTGTTTTCAGAGCATCCCATATTTCATTTGAAGTATGCAAGCGATTATATCACTTCATTATCTTAGGAGTCATGGACGACAACAACCAACTTTTTACATTCTGATCGTCGCAATACCAATCATCATATTTTGGATCGATATCGGCAAAAGCCTTAATAGTACCACAAAAATGCCCCACCTTCTTTCTTCCGACAATGTGCATCCAAATGAGTTGAGCTCACAAATCATAATTTTTCTCATCAAGCATCATACTAATATTGAAATTGGCATTGTTTGATTGGACCACAATAGGAGCAGCAACTGACTTGCTTTCGTCACCCATTAGAGATTTTGTTGGATCTGATTACTTTGTGTTCGGGTTCTTCAGCAAGCCTCTACTCGAGTCAAGTTCATCGGTATGAGATCTACGCCTAACTTTTTTCTTCTTCTATTGCTCTAATGTCAAAAAGAATTCAATATCTCTATTGATCTCTTTCTTTGGGTTTATACATTGTATACAACCTTTATTATAATTAATCGAATTAGAAAAGCAATCAGATCTCTCCTAACTAGAAAACAATATTCTCATAAAACAGAATATCCAAATAATAATATTGACATATCCTAAATGAGAATATCCTCAGGATAATATCAATATAATGTAAATATAATTCAACAAAAGGACCCAAAATAACATAATGGTATGAATCAAGATATTGAAGAATTCTTTGCTAAGGATTGTAACCTAGTTGGGTATGGTAGTAGCTAGATAGACCTTGCTTTAAAGAAGACACAAGCTTATGGCAAGGTCGATCAGAATGTTAGTAAACTTGGCCATAATTTTCAAAATGAGGGGACAGACACGGTCTAGAACAGAGGAGGTACAAGAGTAGAAGTAGGTAGGTTTGCAAGAGGAGTCGACGCCTAAATTTAAGGCTATGTCGCTTCCTAATATTGAGATGATTTGACAAATAACAATGTCACCTGTGATTCATTTTGAGGACCAGCCTGATGCATCCAAGCTGGGTGATGATCTGCAGTTAGTGGCAACTGGTGAGGTCACTCAAAATATTGAAAACTTGCAATCGTTTGGGGGAATTGGATGAGAAATTGGCGGACATGTTTCCCAAGGGGTCAAAAAGATGGGTAGAAAAAAAAAACAAGTGGCTTCTCAGCTGGTGATTTCGAACGTTTTAAAAATGGTGCGGGAGGTGAATTTCGAATCCGAAAATGCTGACAAGTTGTTTTGCAGGTTAAACTCACAGGAAGACGATTTTTTGACGCATTAATTATTATTAGTATTGTTGTTGTTGTTGTTGTTGTTGTTATTATTATTATTTTTCGCTATAGCTCACTGTAATGATCAGTCATAGTTTTTGTTGTTCTTGATAGTCTCCTCAGTTTCAAAGTTGTCACTTATTGAAAAGATTTTGACAACTTTGATGTATTCTCAGTGACAAATAACTCAATCTCTTCTATGTTTCACAAATATTAATCTTTGTAAGATACCAAAAATTGAGTATTATTCATGTAGAGTTTTTTTTTTTTTTTTTTTTTTTTTACAGTTCAAGCTTTGGGGTTATTAACAATCTAAGTTAAAAGGTAAACACTATGATCTTTTTATAACTAAAATCATACCACAAAAATAGTAATAATAATAAATAAAATAAGTTTGTGGTATTTCAATCTCCATTAGATGTGTTTCGAAAAATGAAAAATTTATAGAGATCGTCAAGATATATAGCATAACCCAAACAAATTCGACGATTATTGAAGTCATGCGATTTGCAGCATTGAATAACAAACTGATGACTCTGTATTTCAAAATTTAATTATTTAAGTCTTGAGGTTATTAATGAGCGAGTTAAGAGGAAAAAAACTATTATCTACTTAGAACTTAAATCATTCCCCCCTCCCCACACATAAACATAGTAATAATAATAATAATAATAATAATAATAATAATAATAATAATAATAATAATAATAAAACCGTCCTTTAATCCGCGTCGTTCGTGTGTCATGATAATTTCGTTAGCAGAGTAAAGTGGACATGATTGCCCACCCAATCTTGCAAAGCTCAGATGACACTAAGTCCATTTTGGCAGAATTCAGAAGGTTGGATCCAAATTGCAGCGCCTTACTAAGCTTACACGTCACATCATAGAGCCCAATACTCGTAAGGCCTAATCAGTCAAGTGTCTGGGGGATCACCTAAGACAAGCAGACTAGCAATACATTGGTTTCGACAAGGAAAAAAATACCGAAATATAAGTCGTGCATGAAAACTTCCTTGCATGGACAACACTACAAAAGGAAAACTTCTCTCGCAGATCTAGGAGCACAAGTCGTGTAGGAAAACTCTCATACATGAACGACTCCTAACTAGGAAATGATCTCCAGCAAGATCTATTTTCCTAAACTACGTCACCAAAAGCCTAGCCGAATAAGGACTCTCGCATTATAAATAAGACACAGAGTTGGTGAACAAAGGTATACTACATAACCCAATTTACAACTTTAAGTTTTTCTCAAACCTTGTCTAACTTTAGCATTGGAGTGTCATCAGCAGCCACAACGGTGGTCCTTGGCTCACGTGTGTTTTCTGTGTAGGTCAAAGTCAAGGAAAATAGGATTCGACTACATCAATAATAATAATAATAATAATAATAATAATAATAATAATAATAATAATAATAATAATAATAATAATAATAATAATAATAATAAGAAGAAGAAGAACAATGTGATACCTCCACTAGATATTTAGTTTGGGAGAGTGACTTATAAAGGGAAAAACTAGAAATCAACTTATGTAGTCTAACCCAACCAACAATTGGCTGGTCGTAATTAGAATAATTAATAAAAGAGTTTTGTTGATTATAAAAGTATAAAAATACATTTTGTATTTGTTAATGCCATATCACTTTATGGATTAATCTGGTTAATAAAATAGTCTTTGTTGATTATAAAAGTATGCAAAAATTAGTTATTACATCAACTATAATATTTAAATGATCTATTTTGTTAAAAAATGTAAACCTTAAAAATTATTTTTCTATAATGGTTTGGCAGGACTAAAGCAATTGTTTAGCATGAGCTACATTCATGCTAGAAAAGAGTTCCTTTCCTTCATGTCGTCAACTTCGTTGCCTACCCTTCAAAGTTCCCTCGATTCTATCAATCAACACTATTATGTTTTCATTGGAGAATTCTAATTGGTTCCATCCCCCTCCCTCGCCCGTTTCCTCGCTCGTTAGTCAAGCCCGTTTTCATTTGCTTTGTTTTTTTGCCAAATGTAGCTCAATTGAGAGAGAAGATTGAAAGAAGATAATATATATATATATATAGATAGATAAAGAGATTAGAAGAAAACAGAGAGGCTAGGGGTTGGCTAAGAAATAAGAAAAAGAAAGACATGGAGATTAGTTGGTGGATTTGGCTTGGAATTAAAAAACAAGAGGGATAAGTGGGTGGGGCTGGGTTTGGTTGGAAATTAATAAGGGAGAGAGATAAGTGGGTGGGTTTGGTTGGGTGATTTATCAAGGGGAGATTATCGTTTCACATTGCCTAGGTGAGAAAAGGGGATGTGATATATATGTACAAGTTTGGATCTACAAAGTACTACGCGTTTTAAAGTCGTTTGGCCCAAAGCGAACAATATAGTACTCTGTGGATCGGGTCGTTACAAAATAGTATCAGAGTCGGACCTAGTCGGAAGTGTGACAACGGGGACGTTGGGCTCCCTTTAGAGGGTGGACTGTGATACCCTTGTGTGGGTGGACCTGAGGGGGAGGATGAGGGAAAGACCCGTGATGGCAAAGCCCAATAGGCTCGTGGATCCCAATAGGGGTTGGGCGAGCTACCAAAGGGAGATTATAGTCCCACATCGCCTATGTAAGGGAATGGGATGAGCTATATATGTACGAGTTTGGATCTACAAAGTACTACGCGTTTTAAAGCCATGCGAGCCTTGGGCCCCCAAAGCGGACAATATAGTACTTTGTGGATCGGGTTGTTATAGAATAAATTTTCTGTCACGCCTCGCTCATAAGAAAAATCCCAACAGACCGGAGAATTTCCTACAAACGGCACGTGACATACCACTTAACCACATTTTCACATAAACATTTTTTGAAAAAATGAAATTCCAAAATATTACACAAAACTCCAAAATATTACAACCATTCCAAAGGAAACCTTCGCCCCCAACTCCACACATCAAAGTGTTCACACAAACATAACTTGCATATTAAATACCAAATAGCAAAACACAAAACATCTTACAATGGGAAAGACTAGGATCTACTTCCGCTCGGCTTGTCAATAAAGTCGATTCCAACACCTGCACTCCAATAAGAGTACACCCATTTGCCACAAAACAAAGCAAAATGGGTCAGCCTAAAGCTGGTATGGGCAAATAAAAAAAAATCAACTACAAATAACACAAATAATAATCCACATTTACCTTACATCACACTCCACAACTTATTCATAATGCATCAACTATTTGTTTAACTAGTCATATGCACAAATAAGATGATCAACAAAAACATAACCTTTTAAAATACCATTCCTTTCAAATGGATGAAAATTTTCATAATATTTTGCAGATATCATCTTATCAAATTCTAGCATGCTCACTTTCACAATATATCATACCATTTGATTTATTTTGAAGACATACTTGTTCCAAGACATGTTCCTTCTATTGGTCCTTAGGAATTCTCAATCACATCAAGCAAGTCAAAACTTGTACAATGGCTTAGCTCCCTACCGAAAGACATGCTAAATAAAATTTTAGACCATGAATACCCTATCGCACCTATCCATGTGCCGAATGTGTCTCACCCCGACATACCTCCACACGTTTACCAATACTCACTTTGAGTATGTATGCATTTCAAACGGGGTGTTGTCTTTAAAATGCATACTTCACCTCAAAAGACTGGACACACGGGCCAAATCACAATTTAAAATTGCGCGCTGGAAGAGAACTAAGTTCACACTATTCCTCTGACCCCTCAGGAACACTCCACTGTATCACACGAGTCATGACTCGTACAGTAGCTTAGTTTTCCCCCTTTGGAAATCAGACATTGTTCCTCAGGAACACTCCATTATATAATGCGAGTGATAACTCGTACAGTAGCTTAGTTTTCCCCTTTTGGAGACAGACACCGTTCAACTCACTATGTACGGATTACACAAATATCAAAAATCTAGGCATTTATGGCCAATATTGTACCACTTTGTACATTTCAAACGCCGGAGTAGGGTATTCATGTCAAACTCAAAATTTCTCAACACTTATCAAGTAGCATCATTTTCATAATTCCATAAGATGAACTAAGTTCTAAATATCACAATCACATATATGATGCACAATATTTAATAATAAACATCTACTTGAAATATGCATATCGAGGCACATTATTTCCAAAATTAAAATATTATAAAATGTGAAATAAATTTATTCTAAAATTTAATTGTACCACAGTGGTCACAACGGTAGTAAAAACAGAGTCATAAATCAAATTCTATGATCAGTCAAAATCGGGTCAAACAGATTACGTCAGCATGACGTCATCGTCTTATACCTCAGAGCAGATTTTCCAGAACGTTTCAATGTAACATAGCAACTTCAATCATACACACAAGTCGCATTTTTCAACCAAAACCTGAATACTTTACACCATTGGAAAACTCTTATCTTCTACTTTTTAAACATGCAAGATTTATCCTTTAAGTGCTTTCAATAACAGAAAATAAAATTGATATTTACCCCCTATTCATCACGTTTTAAAGTCAAACTTAAAATTTCAGCAAGTTACAATTCAACACACCAACTTCAAACACCTATTACTTATCCAAATTTTGTTTATAAGCTACCTATAGAAAGCTCTCACCTTCATCTTTCAAATGAAAGCAATCTAAAACAAAAATACTGACATAATAGAAAAATATCATTACGAAAAGATACTTGGTTACACATCTTAACCCAAACTAGCAAACCCCAAAATCTACAAAAAGAAAGAGTAAACATGCAATCTAATATGTTAAATCATTCAAGAAATACAGATCTACTCACCAATTACAGCTATTGCAATCCTCAAAGCATAAGACTTCTCCTCCCCAACATGCATCAAAATCCTCTAGCAAATCTTTAAGGATCCATCCCTCTCAAGCTCTCTCCTAGAGCTGGTTGACCAAGATAAAACAACCAAAGACCTGATGAGAAGAGTAAAAAAAAAAAGTGGAGAATTTGTGTAGAGTTTTATAGAAGGGAAATGGCTATATGCCATCACCAAGTTCTAAATATTATCGCGGTGGTACAAAGAAAAGGAGAATGTAACGACCCGATCCGCACAGTAAGATATTGTCTGCTTTGGGCCCAACCGGCCCGTACGGCTTTAAAATGCTATTTACTATGGGGATCCAACCTCGCACATAAATAGCACATCACCATCCCGCACCTAGGCGATGTGGGACTATGATCTCCCCTTGGTAGCTAGTCCAACCCCTCTTAGGGTCCAACGTCTTCGTTGGCCACACAAACCCAACATCCACATCCGCACACTTTCGGCTGGGTCAGGCTCTAATATCATTCTGTAACGACCCGATCCGCACAGTAAGATATTTTCTGCTTTGGGCCCAATCGGTCTGCACGGCTTTAAAAGGCCTCTTACTATGGGGATCCATTCTTGCACATATATAGCACATCACCATCCCGCACCCAGGCGATGTGGGACTATGATCTCCCCTTGGTAGCTTGCTCAACCACTATTGGGATCCACGGGCCTGTTGGGATTCGCCATCACGGGCCTTTCCCTCACCCTCCCCCTCAGGTCCGCCCACACAAGGGTATTACAGTCCACCCCCCTAAGGGAGCCCAACGTCCCCGTCAGCGACATCTGATAAAATTGGAACGATACAGAAAAGATTAGCATGCCCCCTGCGCAAGGATGCCACGCTCAAATCGAGAAATTGTTCAAATTTTACTGTGATACCCTTGTGTGGGCGGACCTGAGGGGGAGGGTGAGAGAAAGCTTGTGATGGCGAAGCCCAAAAGACCCGTGAATCCCAATAGGGGTTGGGCGAGCTACCAAGGAAAGATTATAGTCCCACATCGCCTAGGTGAGGGAAGGGGATGTGCTATTTATGTACGAGTTTGAATCTACAAAGTACTACGCGTTTTAAAGCTGTGCGGGCCGGTTGGGCCCAAAGCGGACAATATCTTACTATGCGGATCAGGTCGTTACAGAATGGTATCAGAGCCTGACCCAGCCGAAAGTGTGCTGACGTGGACGTTGGGCCTGTGTGGCCAACGAGGACGTTGGGCCCTAAGGTGGTGCACTGTGAGACCCTTGTATGGGCGAACCTGAGGAGGAGGGTGAAGGTGGGGGTTGGATCCCAATAAGCCTGTGGATCCCAAGAGGACTTGGACTAACTACCAAGGGGAGATCATAATCCTACATCGCCTGGGTGCGGGATGGTGATGTGCTATATATGTACGAGGTTGGATCCCCATAGTAAGAGGTCTTTTAAAGTCGTGCGGGACGGTTGGGCCCAAAGCGGACAATATCTTATTATGCGGATCAGGTCGTTACAAAATGGGCCCAGAGCGGACAATATTGTGTCATGTGGACTGGGTCGTTACAGAATGGTATCAGAGCCTGACCCAGCCGGAACTGTGCCGACGAGGACGTTGGACTCCCAAGGGGGTGGACTGTGATACCCTTGTTTGGGCGGACCTGAGGGGGAGGGTGAGGGTTGGAGCCCAATAGGCCCAACAAGCATGTGGATCCCAAGAGGGGTTGGACGAGCTACTCAAGAGGGATCATAATGCCACATCGCTTTGGTGCGGGAGGGTGATGTGTTTTATATGTATGAGCTTGGCTCTACATGATAAACGCGTTCTAGAGCCCCACTAGGTGGGTGGAAAGAGCAAAATCGTGAGGGGAAGGGTGAGGGTTGGTGCCCAACAGGCCTGTGGATCCCAAAGCGGACAATATTGTGGATGGGTAGGGCCAGTTGTGGGTCGTTGCGCTGTGCTATGTATACTCTAAAACAACGTGTTTTAAAGCTGTGCAGGACAATTTTGGCCCAGAACGGACAATATTGTGTCATGTGGACCAAGTCGTTACACTTTTGTTCCAAGGAAGATAAAATTCCTAAATTTTTTTTTCTTCAAAGAATTTGTTGTTCTTAAATAATTGAAGTATGAACTTCCTCAATTTGAATCAAGGTGACAAATTTGCCTAAAACCAAAAAGGAGAATAAAGTTATTATTCCTTACCTTTGATCCTTTGAACAGTAGAAAGGAAACAAACATGTGGTTAGTTCAGTCGAAATTGCTTGTATTTATTGGCCAATCTGCTCCTATAATCTATTAAGACAACGCCTACTTCATACCATCATATATGTTGTCTCACACCATTACACTCTCCTACATTACTTGCTTTATTTTTTATCACCACTGGTTTCTCACACAACCAATGTAAACAAGCATCCACTCTCTTCCCCATTCAAAATCGAAATCAAATTCTTCTCCCCCATTTAAAATCGTGTTTTCCCTCTCTGCCCTAATCGAAATTTCCCTCATTTGATTGGTTCGATTGTTTTCCCCTTCTCTTGCTGCTCCATTTTCTCTCCCATTCGATTGGTGGGGATGATCGAGATGATAGAGGTCAAAAAGAAAATAACCCATGACGATGTCTCGCCAAAAGGCGAGAACAAAAAAAGCAAAGAATAGGCGAAAGAACAAAACAAAAAGATAAGTCATAATTTTTTTTAAACAAATGTATGGTTAAACTTCAGAAATTTGACTATTCACCAGGAACAAGGAGAGTTTTTGCCATTTCCTCGTCTGAATCAATGCGAAACTTTGAAAAAATCTCACAATGTTATAGGCGAGGAAATGGCAAACCTCGCCTGGGGCAATGCAAAGGTGAGAAATAGATTTTTGTTTTTCGGGACAGATTTACATGACTTTGCTAAAATAGCCATAATTTTCTCATTTCACAATATTTTCAAGTGATTCAAATTGTATTTATTAGATAAATCAAAATACTACAATTTTTATGTTTTGATGAGTTTGAGAATCGATCTCGATCGAATATATAAGTTGGCTAAAAGTCAGGTACACTACCATGTTTTCATTGCGAGACAGATTTGTGCGACTTTAGTAAAATGACCATAACTTTATCATTTCAAAATATTTTCAGGTGATTCAAATTGTGTTTATTAGATAAATCATAGTACTACATTTTTTGTGATGATGAGCTTGAGAATCGGTCTCGATCAGCATATAATTTGGCCGAAAGTAAGAGACACTATCACATTTTTATTGCAAGACAGATTTGCACGACTTTAGTAAAATGACCATAACTTGCTCATTTCAAAACATTTTCAAGTGATTCGAATTGTGTTTATTAGATAACACATAATAATACAATTTTCTTGTTTTAATGATCTTGAGAATCTGTCTCAATCGAGCATATAAATTGGTCGAAATTCAAGTATACTACGTTTTTATTGCAAGACTGATTTGCACGACTTTACTAAAATGACCATAACTTGCTCATTTCAAAACATTTTCAAATGATTCAAATTGTGTTTATTATATAACTTAGAGTACTACAATTTGTCTGTTATTGATGAGTTTGAGAATCAGTCTCAATTGAGCATAAAAGTTGGCCGAAAGTCAAGTATACTACCTCGTTTTTATTGCGAGACAGATTTGCGCGACTTTAGTAAAATGATTTGAGATTTGGTCTTAATCGAGCATATAAGTTGGTCGAAAGTTTGGTATAATACCCCATTTTTATTGCGAGACATATTTGCGCAATTTTAGTAAAATGACAATAACTTGCTCATTTTCAAGTGATTCAATTTGTGTTTATTAGATAACTTAGACTACTTCAATTTTCTTGTCTGATGAGCTTGAGAATCGGTCTCAATTAAGGGCTTATATTGGTCAAAAGTTACCCTATTTTTATATTACCTAAAAATAATTTTTTGGGTGGTATGGGTTAGTAGGAAAAAAATACATAGTGACATGAGACAGTTTATATGGTGGTGTGGAGTAGTCGTTGCCTATAGTTAATAATGATCCACTCAAAATTACTGTGTGTTACATGGGATTTGTTCCAGGTGGAGCAAGAATGCCTAAAGTGATGACAACTAATGCAGAGGAGGTTATGATGCATGGTGAGAAAATGTCGTTCAATAGCTTTTCATTGCTTGTTTTATTGGAAATTGTTAGTGCCAAAGGTGAAGATCATTGGGTTATTGCCTATAAATTTCTTTAGAGTTGCATGATGATTTCTTGCATGTTCTGCACCTACTATCATACACGACAAGAGTTGCATTCATATTAGAAAAACACAACAATAATATAATTAAATAAGTTGTCAACAAAACAAATACTTTGTTAAGGAAGAATTTACATACTATTTTTGTCAGGACCTTCCTCCATAGATATAGATGTTTTTCGGATATTTACAGGAAGTTTCATGTGCTCTCACTTTTGTTTTTAGTCTTTAACCAAACCCAACATTCATAAGTTAGATGACAAGTAAAGGGATTTTAAACTAATTTATCCCTTCCTCTCCTTTCATGTATAACGTACAACTTGATCCATTAAAAAGACTTCAAAAGTTGAGACAGTCTTGTTTATTCCTTAAACTTAATAGTTGATTATTGAAGACATAATAATCGAGACAATCTAATCTAATTTTTTCCTTCATCTGTGATTCATTTTCGGTTCCTTTGTATTTACTGAGCTTGATCTAAAGAGAAGGAAAAAAAAAAAAAACTAGCTGAGAAAATGGCTGAAGCTGCAGTGGGTCTTGTTGTTGACCATCTGATTCCCTTTTTGATCGAAGAAGCAAAACTGTTTAAAGGAGTGCAAGACGAAGTGGAGTTCATCAAAGATGAAATGGATTCCATTCGTGTCGTGCTAAAGGATGCTGATGCAAGGGCGGAGATTGAGGAAGATGTCAAGGTCTGGGTGAAACAATTGCGACAAGTTGCCTTCAGAATGGAAGACGTTTTGGATGAGTTTCGCCTCTGTGTTGCACAACAAGAGCCACGACGCAGTGGAGGGGTCCTTAGTTGGGTTCGCCAGACCTTCGGATGCGTCAAGCGCTTGAAGCCTCGCCATGTTGTTGCCACTGAGATTCAAGATATAAAAAGAAAGCTGATTCAGATTAACGAAAGAAAAGACAGATATAAATTCAATCAATCTACTCCAGAGTCGGAGAAGGCAGGGTCCAGCAACTCCAACAATAATGAAGAATGGAAGTTTCATCAGGACGATGCTCTTTATGTTGAAGATTCAGAACTCGTGGGGATCAAGGAGCAGAAAGACCAACTAATAAGTTGGTTGGTAGAAGGCGAGGAAAGGCGATCGGTGTTTGCAGTAGCAGGAACTGGTGGAGTAGGGAAAACCACCCTTGTCAGGAAAGCCTACGAAAGTGATCAAGTGAAAAGCAAATTTTATTGCTATGCATGGATCACGGTTTCTCAATCTTTCAAAATTGAAGAGCTTCTGCGGAAATTGATCATGCAATTCCAGGAATTGATGAAGGATTCATTTTCTCCACCATTGGACGAGAAACTGGAGAGGACTCAGCTGATTGACAAACTCAGGAGCTATCTTCAAGGAAAGAGGTATATGGTTATTCTAGATGATGTTTGGAGTGGCCAACTATGGACTTCCTTGAAAAATGCATTGCTCGATAATCATTGCCATAGTAGAATCATTGTCACAACACGTGATAATGGTGTTGCTTATTCATTTGTTGATTCTCCTTCACATGTTTGCAATCTCTCTCCCTTATCTCCGGAAGATGGCTTGAATCTTTTCCATAAAAAGGCGTTTGGATCGGATTTCAAGGGACAGTGCCCACCGGACTTGGAAGATTTGTCTAAGAAAATCGTAATGAGAAGTGGAGGTCTTCCCCTGGCAATTGCGGCAATGGGTGGTCTTCTTTTGACAAAAGAAAAGTCCTTCTTGGAATGGAAGAAATTTCATGAAAGTCTTTCTTCTAACTTAGGAGAGGATCCCAATCTCAGGAGTATAATGAAAATCATCTCACTCAGTTACCAAGACCTGCCTTATTATCTTAAATCTTGTTTTCTTTACTTTGGTCTTTTTCCAGAAGGTTATGAAATATTTTCTTTTCAGTTAACTAATGTGTGGATAGCCGAAGGATTTGTCAAAAAAAAAAGGAGAAAACGCTAGAAGAGGTTGCAGAAGATTATCTTGACCAACTTGTCGGGAGGAATTTGGTGGAAGCATATCCATCGACTATCTATTATAATGTAAAATCCTACAGAGTTCATGATCTGATGCACGAGTTTATTCTCTTGAGATCTCTGGAGGAGGATTTTTGTGAAGTTTTTAGTGGGAGGGCCAGTGCCAGTTCAATTGTGAACAGTCGACGACTTTCTATTCAAAGCATCCCCAGTAGAGATGATATCCTGGAAAACACAAGTACGCTATGTGTTACTCGTTCACTTTTTGTGTTTCAATTGGATGAGTTGCCCAACTCTATGATGCACACATTTCTTTCTAGTTTTGTGCTACTAAAGGTACTTAGCCTCAGAGATGCACCTTTGGAGGATTTTCCTTACGAGGTCACAAAGCTACTGCAATTGCGTTATTTGGATATTGGTGGTACACTTATCAAAGCACTACCAGATGGTATTGCAAAACTGCAGCATCTTGAAACTCTATATCTGGAAAATACTGATGTGCGTCTCTTGCCACTTGCCATTCTGAAGCTTCGAAAATTGAGGCATCTTAAAGCAGATCTGACAGTAATACCAGAGAGAATCGGGCTTTTGACAAACTTGCAAAGTTTAAGAAGCGTTCATGCGAGTCAAGGAACTAAAGTAATCACAGAGTTGGGGAAGC
Source organism: Berberis thunbergii (assembly GCA_003290165.1). Lineage (NCBI taxonomy): Eukaryota > Viridiplantae > Streptophyta > Magnoliopsida > Ranunculales > Berberidaceae > Berberis > Berberis thunbergii. The sequence goes on from QNQO01000886.1 coordinate 40,791, forward strand.
TAACTCAGTTGAGATATCTAAACATTGCCAATTTGAGAAGAGAAAATGGGGTGAATTTGTGTGCCTGTATAGACAAGTTGCCTCACCTTCGAAACTTAATCATCTGGGCATTAGAAAAAGACGAATTTCTTCAATTGCAGTTTGTATCATCTCCTCCCTCACTTCTTCAGTGTTTGCATCTGATTGGGCGTCTAGAAAAGTTACCTGACTGGGTACTCTCCCTTAAAAACCTTAATGAAATTGGGTTAAAATTCTCAAGATTAACTGAGGATTCATTGAAAGCATTCCAAACTTTACCTAATCTAGAAGAGATCGTGCTTAATGACAATGCATATGTTGGAGAGGAGTTGCATTTTCAGGCCGACAGTTTTCAGAAACTCAAGGCGTTAACCCTTTATGGATTAGAAATGTTGCATTCATTGGCGATACAGAAAGGTGCACTACCCAACCTTCATTAAGGCCGGGGGCAGGGTCTCAGACAGATTATAGCACAGAAACAGGGGGTCTTGTGTCCTGTTTTGTTCCAGCAGCGGCGGTGACAGGGTCTGCTGCAGCTCCTTCTCCCGGCAGGGTACCAGGAAACAGTGTGCTCGCTCCTCCAAATGGTTTGTTGTCGTCTAGTGCTGCTGTCACACAGGATCCACAGGCTGACATTCAGGTTCCAATTGTTGCGTCCCAGGCAGCAGACACTGAAACAGAGCAGCAGGACGTCCAGCTTGGACTGCTGGATGCTCGCGGGTTGCCGGCGGAACTTCGCAAATTGGTGAAGGTGGGTGTTTCATTACGGAAAAAGAAAAAAAAAGAATGTCAATACACTTGAAAGCGCCACTGATAGTGATGCGGCGGAGTCGGATTCGGACATTGGGCCGGGCACACAAGCTATCAAGGACTTAGCATTGGGAGCACTTTCGGATGCGGAGCGACTGAAAAACGTCAAAACTACGGTTCCTTCGGGCACTCGTCGTAAGACGAAGAAGGGTTTGTCTTCCTCCCGTGTTTAAGATGATTGAAAACTTTATGTTTTGGAATGCTCGCGGCGTTGGAAATAGGGCCACGAGAAGGAGGTTACAAAAGTTGGTTCGGGACCACAATGTCAGAATTCTTATGATTGCGGAGCCTATGATTGATGCTAGTAGATACATGGAGATTGGGAACAAAGTTAAACTGGGCGGTTTTGCATCTAATGACAGGGTTGGTGGCAAGATTTGGATTTTGTGGGATTCGTCTCTTGCTCTCTCAGTGGTGGACATGTCGGACCAGATTATTCACTGTCAGGTAACAGATTCTTCTTCGAGAGTTTTCTTAATTTCTTTTGTTTATGCTAAATGCTCTGTGGATGAAAGAAAGGAATTATGGTCCAATATGGTTACATTTGCGGCTCACAACGATTCCCCTTGGATGGTTGGTGGGGATTTCAATACTTATCTTCACTCGGGGGAGAAAGTTGGAGGAATTGCACCCTCCCTGGCTAGTATGGCTCATTTCTCCGATTGTACTGAAACATGTGGATTAATTGATTGTGGTTATTCGGGTCCTCGTCTTACTTGGTGCAATAATAGGCGTGGCCGCGAGCGCATTTGGGCTAGACTGGACCGTATTTTTGTTAATTCGGCTTGGCTGACAGTTTTGGATAATCCTAAAGTTGAACATCTTAGCCGTACATTTTCTGATCATTCCCCTATGCTGGCATCCATGCCCTCTCAACCTAGGATTGGTTTTGCACCGTTTCGATTCTTGGACATGTGGACTACACACCCGGAATTTCTTGATCTGATTAAGGGAGTCTGGTTGACAGATATGACCTTCCCCAGACCCCTGGATAGAGTGGCTGCTAAACTTAAATTGATTCGTCGCGCTCTCATCCAGTGGAACCGGATGGTATTTGGGAATGTGTTTAGCAGGATCCGCGCTCTTGAGGATGAAATGCAACAATGGGAAACTATTTTGTTGGCAGGCTTTGCTGGTGGTAGTAATAACGGTTTTAATGTTGATGCCAACTGGGACACTAATGCTTGTTGCAATTTAAATCGCTGTCAGGCTGAGTACAGATTAGCTCTCAAACAGGAGGAGCTTTATTGGATTCAAAAATCCGGTGAAAAAGAGTTTAAGGAGGGGGATGCCTGCACCAAATATTTTTTCGCCTCGACTAAGTCTAAACAAAAAACGGCGGGCTATTACTCAGATTAATTTACCTTGCGGCAGGACGATTTCGGACCCTGGTGAGATTCTTGTTAATGCCACGGATTTTTTTGCCAATTTGCTGTCTTCCCAAGGTTCATGTATGGTAGATGCAGAGTTGTTGACTTGTATCCCGAGACTGGTGAATTCCGGGCATTGTGACATCCTGGTCAAACGTCCTTCTCTGGAGGAAGTTAAAACGGCTGTTTTTGACATCCCTAAGAATAGTGCCCCGGGTCCGGATGGATTTACTGCTGGTTTTTTTCAGACTTGTTGGGAGATTCTGAGCATTGATATATGGGAGGCCGCTATTCAGTTCTTTGAGGGGGAAGCGATGCCGGCTTCGTTCTCGGCTAACTTCTTGGCTTTGATTCCTAAAACTGAGAATCCAGGTTCCTTTTCTAATTTTCGCCCTATTAGTTTATGCAACGTGATTTATAAGATCTTCAGTAAAATCCTTAGTACTGGATTGGCAGATCTTTTGCCTGTCCTTATCTCTCCGGAGCAGGGGCATTTGTTAAAGGCAGATTTATTGGTGAGAATATTGGCCTTGCACAGGAATTGATTAGGGACATTAATCGGAAGGTTTTCGGCGGTAATGTGGTTTTGAAAATTGACATGGAAAAAGCCTATGACAGACTGGAATGGAACTTTTTGTTGGCGGTGCTTACAAAATTTGGCTTTAATGGTAGATTTTGCCATGTTATCTCCAACTGTATCGCTTCCTGTGGCTTTTCTGTGTTGCTTCAAGGAGTCTACAAAGGATTTTTTAGATCTACCAGGGGTTTAAGGCAAGGTGACCCTCTGTCTCCATCTTTATTTATTATTGCCTCCGAAGTTCTGAGTAGGGGTCTTACCGAGGCTTTTGCTCGAGGTAAAATTGGTTATTTCTACACCCCCAGGGCATGCAGTCCTATCTCACATCTCCTCTATGCAGATGATACTCTCATTTTCTTAAATGGCAGAAAGTCTTCTATTCTGGGATGTATGGACTTTTTAAACAGCTATTGCCAGTCTTCGGGACAGAAAATAAATTCGAGCAAAAGCTCTTTTATGGTGGATGACAGGGCAGATGCAGAGAAAATTGTAGGATTCAAAACCTACACAGGTTTCTTGTTCCGAGCTGCTCCGTTGAAATACTTGGGAGGGCCAGTTTTTCAGGGAAGAGTCAAAATTGCTTATTTCGAGGATTTAATCTCCAAAATTCAATCGCGGATTCAGGGATGGAAGGCGAAATTGCTATCTCCGGGAGGCCGTTTAATTTTGATTAAACATGTTCTTAGCTCGATTCCAATTTATATCCTCAGTACCATGTGTGTTCCTATGAAAGTTGTATCTCGGATTAATAGTTTGTTGGCTGATTTTTTCTGGGGTGATTGTGAAGGAAAACTGAAGAAAAAATGGGTCTCGTGGTCTACTATTTGTTTTCCTCAGGATGAAAAGGGTCTGGGTGTGAGAGATCTACTGGTGGTGATGAGAGCCTCTCGCCTTAAGGCACTTTGGCGCCTTCTCACAGGGGATTCTCTTTGGGCTATTTTCATGAGACGTAAATACTGGTTGCATGGGGTGGCATTGAATAGTCAGTTGGTGAAAAATGGGTCTTCCCCCTTTTTCAAAGAACTCATGCTTGGCAAGTCTATTATTTTGAGCAATTCACTTTGGCGCGTTGGTCAGGGCAATATCAGTTTTTTTGAGGAAAATTGGAATACGGTTGCATCTTTCAGCAGACCAGCGGCCTTGATTGATCAAGGTTTGTGGCCTTCGATACATGAGGTGATTTCATCCAATTTTGAATTGGTTAACCCAGAGCTCAGAAATCTAGCTAGAAGACTTTTGCTGATAGATTACATGGCCAGGAATTTCAGGAGGATGAATGTATTTGGGTTCCGAATCAAAATGGGTCTTTTTCTCTTCAGTCAGCTTATGACTTGCTTCGGAGGAAAGGGATGGTCAATAACCTTTATAAATTGATTTGGAATGACATTATCCCTTCTAGAATTTCAGTTTTGGTGTGGAAACTACTCCATAGAGGGGTTCCAGTGGATGGGGAGTTATACAGATGCGATTTCAGTCTGGCCTCTAGATGTCGATGTTGCACCAGGCCACAAATAGAATCCCTTAATCACTTGTTTTTGGATGGAGAACTGGCGATGCAGGTTTGGCGCCATTTTGAGTTGATCTTTGATGTGCATATCAGAAAACCGGCTGAAATTTCCACGACCCTTATCATTTGGTTCAGGCGTGCAAAAATGAGTACTCAAGCAGGTGTGCTATCACTTCTCACTCCTATGTTCATTTTATGGGAAATATGGAAACAACGATGCAAATGTGTATATGATAATGTCGTCCCTAATCATGCCTTTGTGATTCTGAATATTCTGCGTAATTTGCTAATAGCTAATAACTTTATAACCCCAAAGAGAGTCAGTTGGCATAAGGCTCCTTTAAGGGCTTTGGGGATACAAGTGATTCCAGTTTTGAGGAAGCTTAGTAGAATTGTCTATTGGCATCTCCCTCCGCCAGATTTTGTTGCTCTCAATGTAGATGGGTCTTCCTGTAAGAACATGGCTGCTGGAGGTGTGATAATAAGAACTCTAGGGGTGTTGGTGTTGTTGGGAAGCAAATTTTTTTTGGTGCAGGCTCTAATAATACAACGGAAATTATGGCTCTAGCAGAGGGTCTCCGTCTCTGTCTTTCATTGGGTTTTAAGCAGGTGCTTGTTCAGACGGACTCGAAAATTGTTTGTGGATGGTTTAAAGGTAATTTCAAAATTCCGTGGCATTTGGAGAATATTTTAAAAGAAATCAAGCAGTTGGAGGCGCAATTGACGGTCAATTGCTCTCATATTTATAGAGAGGCCAATGCGGTGGCGGACGCATTAGCAACTAGAGCTCAACGAGAGCATAAGACGGTTTTTTTTCCTGCTCATGATCTTCCTAGGCGAGTGGCAGGTTTAATACAGCTTGACCGTAATCATACGGCTTACATACGCAATGGGGAAGACTAGGCCTCGCCTTATTGGGCAAAGAAGAATTCAGGATCAGACGGATTGCAGGGCACGCTGCTGGGGTACAGAAAGAACCCCTGTTTCTATTTGGTTGTGCAGTACGCGGTTGCTGCGGACTGTATGGGGGTTTATGTTTTCGGCGACATACGCTGTGGCTTGTATTGCAGGCATTTCGGTTTCTTCCTGCAGTGTATGTGCGGATATTGCAGAGGCGTTAGGTGGCAGGCCGAGGCTTGGCATGCTGGGTGCTGATGTGCCATGGATGTTGCGATGATATTGCGACTCAGACCATGTTGCGGATGGCGTCGTATTCCCTGCTGCTGCTGATATTGCGTTGCTGCTTTGGTGTGGAGCTGATGCTGCTGCTTGCTGTTGTGTGGAGCTTGCTGCTTTCCCTGCTGCTGCTGCGGATGCTGTTGCGCGGAGCTGTTGCGTGGTTGCTGTTGCTGATTTGCTGCTGGTGCTGTTGCGCGGGTTTGCTTGCTGCAACAGATGCTGCTGATCTTTTGCTTGCTGATATTCTGATCGCTCATCGTCGCAGCGTTGATTGGAGATTTGGTTTTGGCCTATCGGGGGTTTTGTCGGGTCGCAGATACGCGCGTGTGTGCGTGTTCAATAAATGAGATCCTGCTGGATTGTTAGGGCTGCTAGGCACAGATAGTGAGCTGAATTCAGTTATCTGATTCTAGTTTTGTTTTGTTTTTCTTCCTTGATTCTAGCTTTTGCTTTGGCTTTTAAACGGGCAAGGTCGTAATGTACTCCCGTAGTTTTTGTAAGTCATCTTTTTGATAAGTAATCAATGTCTGGCATTCCATAGTTGCCCCTCCCCACTGGAGGTTAATTTAAAAAAAAAAAAAAAAAAAAAAAAAAAAGATAGATACATTGACAGATAAAACTGTGACTTGAGAGTTCAGAGCAGAGATGAGCTTTGAGTCTTTATTTGTCAGAGAGAGACAGAGAGTTGAGTTTGTGTGTCAGATAAGGGTCATCAGAGCAATTCTAGATGTCGAGGGTTTGGGCGAGGGATGTGCGTCGCACGCGAGCAGCTGACGTGGTAAAAAAAAAAAAAAATTGCGAGGGAAATCCAAAATTTGGGGGAGAAGAAGAGGGAATCGAAAGCTTCTTTCTCCCCCATTTTCATTCCCTCTCCCTCTGTGGCGAAGCTTCTCCCTCCTCCTCTCTGTGGCGAAGACTCTCCCTCTCCCCATTTTCCATCTCGACACCGGGAAAGAAGAAGCCCTCCCTCTCCATCGTCATCGACTGAAACGAAGGAGAAGAGAAGAAGGTCAAACGAAAATCAGGGAAGAAGGAAAGAAGGTCTCCTTCGTCCCTTTCCTCTCGCAAAAGGTAAACCCAGCTCTTGATTTTCCCTCCCATTTTAGGTTTTAGGTTTTTGGTTTTTGGTTTTTGATTTTCCCTTTACTTGGGTGTTTTAGGTTTTTGGTTTTGGGCAAGGATTTGTTATCTGCAAGGGACTTGATAGGTTTGTTATCTGCAAGGTTCAGTTCTTTTTTTTTTTTTTTTTTTTTACTTCCCCATATACTATATATGCACTTGACATTTGGGAATTGGTAGTTTAGAATCGAAAAAAAAAATTGGCAGTTTAGAATCTTCCCCATATACTATAAATTTGTTGAGTTTTAGATAAATTATGGGAATTGGCAGTATAGAATCGAAAAAAAAAGGTACCAATGTAAGCTAGGAATATTTCTTCTCATAAGTAGTCCATTAGTTGAATACTAGTTGAAGTTGTGGTCTCATATAGGCATGTTGAATGGTGTAATTGAAATTGCTTCATGATTTTTAGCAATTACATGCATTTGTTGGTATTGAAATTCTCTGCATGAGAATGGATAACCAAAAAACAGACTTGAGAAAATGAGAAGCTTGGTGCTAGCTTTAAGAAGGCCAAGTCATATATAGTATATTGGCCAATCTCAGACTAAGAATTTTGGTGAAAATTTTATATATCACGTTGCAAAGACTAATAGGCCTAAAATCAGAATAAGAGACATGTTCTTCAATTTTAGGAATAAGAGCCAAAAAATTGGAAGAGAAGGTACCTGGCATCGCATGGCAAGCAAATAATTCCTTTGCAGCTGCCCATATGTCCATCCCAATAATACTCCAACAGTTCTGAAAGAATCCAACTGTGAAGCCATCTGGGCCCGGGGCACTATCATGGGGAATACTGAAGACTGCTTTCCTGACTTCCTCTAACTCAGGCATCTGCATGAGTAATTCACAACCATCCTCTTGTATTAGCCTCGGAATGCAATCCATGAGTTCTGGATCATCTCCGTGCTCTCCCGATGACAGCAAAGATCCGAAAAAATTATTTGCTTCCAAAATAATAGATTTCGGATCCGTAATGAAGTTCCCCGATATATCATGAATTTTGGTAATCGCTATTTTTTTCTGTTTGGCCTTGACTGAGGCAAAAAAGAATTTAGTACAAGCATCTCCTTCCTTAAATTTCTTTTCACCTGATTTTTGTTTTTAGTAAATTTCTTCTCTCACCAGTGCCAGTTTGAGCTCAGCCTGACATCTGTTCAAATTAGTCATATCACTTGGATCCCAACCCTGCATTAGACTAAATTCCAGTCTTTCGATTTCATCTCCCAACCTTCTAATAGTGCAAAAAATATTACCAAAAATTTATTTATTCCATATCTTTAAGTCTCCGCGAAGGCGCTTCAGTTTGAAAGCCACTCTATACATAGCCCCATTGGATTCTCCAGCCGCGTTCCAAATTCTGTCCACAAACCCTAAGAACCCTTCATGAGTTAACCACATACTTTGAAATCTGAAAGGAGACATACCTGCCCTTTGTGACATTGGCAAAGAAAGTAACATAGGTGCATGATCCGAACAAACTCTAAGTAAATGATCAACCCGAGCATGCTGCATTACCGAAATCCAGTCAGCATTCCCCAAAAAACAATCCAACCTAGCCCATGTTCTGTCCTCCCCTCTTTGATTGTTACACCATGTGTATTTAGGTCCTTCAAACCCACAATCAGAAAGCCCACAACTTGAGATACAGCTGGAAAATTCTACATTCGCCAAAGGATTTGGGGGGCGTCCCCCTAGTTTTTCTCCCCCATCAACAATCACATTAAAATCGCCACCAATGATCCATGATTCATTTAAACCCACTGCAATTTGTTCCATGTCTTCCCACAAACTTCGTCGCTTTTGAATTGAACACTTTTCATATACAAAAGAAATGAAGAAAACGGTATTGGAAAAGAGAATATGAATCTTACAGTGCATTAATTGATTCGTGCATAGCAGGACCTCCACTTTTAAGTTATTATCCCAGAAGAGCCAAATTTTGCCGCCATACTCTTCATTCGTTGCAAAACAAGGCAAGCTCACCTTACTTGCAAGCTCTATGTATCTAGAAGAAGGAATCATAGGTTCCGCAATAGCAAGTAGCTTGACATTGTGTTCTTTAACCAGCTTTTTTAGTCTACATCTGGTCGCCCGGTTACCAACTCCCCGTGCATTCCAAAACATGATGCTATCTATCATTACTAACACCTGGAGTAGGCATATTTCTCGTCATCCTCCGAGATCCCACCACCGGTCCGGGTTTAGAGCTTTTCTTTTTGCCTTTCTTCTTGACACCACCCGACTGGTACCCTGGATCAATTATATTGTTCGAAGACATGTTAGCGTTGGAATCATTGTCCGACACCGCGTCATGGTCTGACCTGTGGCCCTCTCCCTGTTCCTAAATCTTTGACGCAGTTGCATCTTTCGCCTGATCATGCAGCAGCCCAGTTTATGGATCACCCACCAGCTGATCAATCTGTTCTAACGCGCTCTGTTTCGTCATCGGAATTGTGCACTTTTCCAGCTTTTGTGCCTTTGAAACTAGCGTACCTGTGCTAACTTAAACCCGGATTCGAATGGGGTCAAAACAGCTCCCGTTCGCTGGATGTTTCCTGTTGTCTGTAGCACTCTGGGAGTAGCAAGAGTTGTCCCCTGTCTCGCCTGATGCTGTTCTGTTTCAGCAAGCGTTTGCACCTGCTGCTCCTCTGTTTCAGCTGGAATAAAACTGTAATTGCACCTTCTGATTTACTGCCTTCTTGAGTGTTGTTTGAGCAGCTATCCCCCACAAAAGGAACGATCCACAGCGAAACTGCAGTCGCAGATCCTTGAGCTAATTTAACTGCATCACAATTTTGGTTACCGTCAATATCATCACAATTTTGCTTCAACATAGTCATTTTGATTTCGCTCATTGTGTAGCCGGCATCTCTTAAAACATCTTGTGTGTTTTCAATTGCAGAGTTATTTACTTTGGTATGATGGCCCTCAATCTGGCACTCATGTTTGGAGTTTATTATTTCAACATCATCACCCTCCCCAATGTCGTCCGAAGCTTCTTCCGCAAGGACCCCGTATTGGTTTGATGAAATCACATTGTCAAATACAGTTTCCTTTGTTCTCTCCTTGGTTTCTTTGGCAATATCACTAGTAATCTCAACTCCTTGAGAGTTTTTAGCTCTGCTAGTTCCTATATTTCCATTAGTTTTTATCGCTTTTTTGGCCACAGGAATATACATTTGCGTTGGCACATGTTGGTGTTGCTTCTCTTCCCCCGGAGTTTGTCTTAGCTTGGCCTTGTCGAGGGATTTAAAATCTTTATAGGGTTCTCCAGTAGATTTAGGTTTCTCCCGCTTCTTTCCAACCAATTTTCTACAGTAATCCTTCTCATGCCCAATCAGGGAGCAATGGTCACAATATTTGAAACCTGGATATTCAAAATTTTGCCAATACCCTCCATATTTGGGGCTCTCAAGCCAAATCTTGTGTGGGAGAGGTTTAGAAACTTCCATCTCAACACACATTCGTGCGACCTTTGGGCGGGCAAAGTATCTTGTGCCATCATCTATCCGAAGAAAGTTACCGATGGAATCTCCAATCGCCTTCATGATTGCCGGGCGAAAAAAGGTGAAAGAAAGATTAGGGAGTTCTACCCATAATGGTGCCAACTCCGGATCCACCCTTAGGCTAAAACCTGGATGACAACGAAACATTTTATATCTAACTCCCCGAATCGTAAAGGAGTCTTTTGATAACACTTTCTTGACTTCATCTTCAGATTGTAAATAAACCATCACATGTCTAGGATCAATGAGACCCATTATGAACTCTCCTGATATCCCCCAAGATCGATGAATAGAATCTCTTATTGAATCTAACGATGGCCTGAAGCTTGAGAATTTCATAACAACAATATGATTAGAGGCATGGGACTCACCTCTTGAGACATCTGAATCGGATAGCCTCAAAGCCGGATTTCCGTCTTTTCTAAAGGTCATGGAATCCGTCGGCATATCGTCAAGTGCATCTTTCATCGCTTTCCCAAGAACTTGTGCAAAGGTGCGCCGAGAAGAACCATCATCCTCCTTGCCAGCCGCAGGGACAGCCCCTTGGCTGGCAGTGTCGCCTCCATGGAAACACCTACCAGCGCCTACAAGACTCCCTGGATGACAGCAGAGTAAGCCAAAACGGACCAGCCCCTTTGCTTGCCAACTACGTCCAGGAACCAAACTCGACCAGGAGCCAGCAACTCGACCAGGAACCAGCAATACGGCTAGGGAACAAGCTCCAGCAGCTCGACCAAATTCGTTCTGAATACCAAGAACCAAGAACAGGCAGCACAGCTAGGAAATAAAAAGCCAGCAGCACGACCAATCACATCCAGGAAACCAATCTCCAGGACCAAGCAACCTTGGGTCAAGCAGGGCGACGGCCGATCGCCCCAGGGATGACTGCGGCTGCTTTAGGTTTGATGGTAGAGATTGTCTCCAAAATTTTTTGGAACAGTTATTTCCAGGATCGATCAGGAAGCAAACCAATTTATATCAGCAACTCGTTCAGGAACGTCCAGGATCGAAACTAATTGATTGAAACGACCATCCAAGAAGACAAAACGTCCAAGGAATCAGCAACTCGAGCAGGAAACAAATATTCCAGGAATCAAACAGTTCAGGGATCAACAACTTGTCCAGGTATCAAACCGACCATGAAACAACCGTCCAAGAAGACAAAACGTCCAAGGAAAGCAAGCCTCCCAGCAACTCGTCGGCCAGAGAGGTAGCGGCGGCTGTAGGGTTTGTGCTATTCAATGGTGGAGATAATCTCCCAAGATCTTGGAACGGTTAAGATTGAAGGAATAAAACTGAAGAATTTTTCCAGTTTTGCCCCTGAAATCGCCTCAGAGCAGAGCTCTTTTTTTATCTCAAAACCAACTATTTGATCGGAATGATGCCACTTGTACAAACATTCATATATATATATATATATATATATATATATATATATATATATATCAATCAAATTTACGTGTCTTTGGATATACAGTTTAAAGATATGGATTCTTCTGTAAGCAAGATTCTCAATTTATTCGTCAATGGTAAACTGGGTGTAAGTTTGTTACATACATCAATGTTAAATTGAAGCCTTTTCTTGTCATGGACATGATAAAACTAACCTACTTTGTTTTCTCCTTCACCAAATGTCCGGCTACATGTTCAGCAAACTTCATGAACACTGCATCAATTATTGCTTCTCCAAAGTGACTAGTTAACCATGGCTCTGTAACAGCTCTGATACACTTGGCCCATTCCTTGTTGACTATGATATTTTGGTAATCTGCATTTGCATTCCAATTCACATCGAACACTTCAAGGAAATCGAGACAAGGACTTCACCTGAATTATGTCCGTCATCTCCCCTATACAAGGTGTATAATATGGCAGATTGAATGTATTGCTTTGGCTTCTTCAAGTAATCCTTGCGAAATCAGATCCCTGAGGGACTTTGCTAATAACTCCCAGATACGACAACACTCTTTGCTTGAAGGGAATGAGCTTCTCCTACCCAAAATGGTCAACACCGTCTTCTATCCAGAGGTCATCTATTCAGCACGTAAACTTTAAAATGCTGAGAAATTTCTTTGAAATTGTTCCAAGCACTCCTTGAACACGCATAGGGGACTAGTTTTCGCTATGTAAATATTCCCTTTGTTACTTTCAATCCCTAGATGAACCTGTCAATTGTAAACACAATTGATTTACCTACAATGGTTGTTGATTACATGTGTATGTAGAAGTATTTTAACAAAAACTTTATGCACAAAAGTTCTGTTCTCATGTGTTGGTTTTTGTGGGAAAGTGAGTGTAGCCAGAACATTAGATTTCAGAAAGGAAGTTAGGAGGAGGGGATCACCAGTGTGCACACGTACTATATCCTTCCACATCCATGCATACCCACCACTCGTTTACCACTCCTTTCTTCACATTAATGTTTGAATTGAAGTACAACGATCAGGAGAATATTTATCAACTGTGATAGATGATGGTATATATGTCAGTGGTACTACTGAGATCAAAATATCGAGCTGAAATTTGGATATGTTTTGATGTATGGTCCAGTGGAAGTTAAGAAACCAATTCATTGAAAGTTTCACTACTTCAATAATTCTCAAAATTTAACAAAACTGATGACAACTTCTTCATCCTACATATTTAAACAAAATAAAACTCTTAATCTAATTCTTATTGGAATCCTACTTGGGATATCAATTGAGTAGCCCATTATTTACATATATAATACAAATAAATAAAATAAATAGATAACAATCTAATATTCCATCATTTTACCTCACTTTGAAAAGCTCGTCCTCGAGCTTTGATGATAAAAGCTCAAAAAAATGCTCCACTAAGAGTCAACTTCGAATTTTGCCTTTGTAGTTGCCTATACCATAAATAACCAAACAAAATTTTGACTTACAAATATATCATCCAACATGAATCCTTGGCTCAAAAGATGCCCATTTCTTGACTTAAATATTCTTAAATGTTTTTGCAAACTTGTCCTCAAAATGCACCATAACATTTTCACAAATTGAATCATAAATTTCAGCAAATGTACGAGTCCTATCTTTTGGTGGTGGACAACTGATAAGCAGCTTGAGGTGGTACAAACAAAGTCTGGTGGTGAGGAATAAGATCATCCTCATTAGAAGAGGAATCAAATAGATGTGGTGGTATACAATAGTAATGTAGGGGGTGCACATAGTCTCATATTCATAAATTCATCTTCTTTCTGCTACCTGTTTCGATGAACGACTTGATGTTGAAATTTTGGACACTGGATTGAGGAGACCACATCAGGGTGAATTAGGACCTGGCCGTTGACCGAATGTGACTCAAGACAACACAATGGGTACTGCTGAGCTGCTCTCTGACTCGTCAGTAGATGTTGGTGTCGTCGGAGTTGTTGTGACGAATGATGGCGAAAATGGGTGGTGGCGTTGATATGACGTGAATTCGATTCATGCATTGTATCTTTGTAATCCTCAATTTATTCTATTCTTCTACTTAGGTTTTTTTGGGTTCTAGGGTTTTCAACAAAATTTTTGTTGATTTTTTTTAATTTCGAACAAGAAAATGGAACTAAGACACTACAAAAAAAATGGAAATCAGCGACGGCTAAAAACCGTCGCTGATTGAGTTAAAACCGTAGCTAAAAGGAATCAGCGACGGCACCACAACCGTCGCTATCCCGTAGCTAGATTTATCGTCGCTATTTGATTCAGCGACGGCAAAATAGCCGTAGCTAATTAGCGACGGGATATAACCGTCGCTAAAGTGTAAAATATCCGTCTCTAATTGATTTTTGTAAAAAAAAAATTTTACTTTTTTTTTATTTTAGCGACGGCATTTTGGCCGTGGCTAACTGATTTTTTAAAAAAAAATTAAAAAATTTTTTATTTTAGCTACGGCATTTTGGCCGTGGCTAAGTGATTTTTTTAAAAAAAATTAATTTTTTTTTTATTTTAGCTACGGCATTTTGGCCGTGGCTAACAGATTTTTAAAAAAAAATTTAACATTTTTTTTATTTTAGCGACGGTATTTTGCCGTGGCTAACTGATTTTTTAAAAAAATTTAAAATTTTTTATTTTAGCGACGGCAATTAGGCCGTCGCTAAATGGTTTTTTTTTTTAAAAAAATATAGATATATATATTTTTTTTAAAAGATCAGATTTCTCCGAGATCTGAGATTTCTCCGAGATCTCTTAGATTTTAAAAATATATATATATATATTTAAAAAAATATCGGAGATCTCTCTGAGATCTGAGATTTCAGATCTCGAGAACTCAGATCTTTGAGATTCTCCGAGATCTCAGATCTCCGAGATCTCAGAGATCTCAGATCTCCGAGATCTCAGATCTCAGATCTCAGATCTCCGAGATCTCAGATCTCAGATCTTCGAGATCTCAGGTCTCAGATCTCCGAGATCCGAGATATCAGAGATCTGAGGTCTCAGATCTCCGAGAGAGCGGCGGCGGATGAAGGGATGGGAGAGAGAGGCGGCCGGGATCGGTGTCGAGGAAGCGGCGGACTTCTCCTCAGTGGGTTTCTTCTCTGGAAGATGAGAGAAAAAATTTTGAGAGAAAATTTTTGTTTAAGTTGGTTTGTAGAAAAAATTGAAATTTATATAGAGAAAGGTAATTGAAGGGGATTGGTTGTGTTAGTTTCACGCGGATCGATGACGTGGTTTGATTTAGTGCGTTGGATTGAGTTAAATTTTGGGTGTTATTAACGGTTGAGATGAGATTTCACGCGGATCGGTGATATTTTTTTAAAAACCAATTAGCGACGGTCATAGGACCGTCGCTAAGCTCTTTTTGTAAATTTTTTTTTTTTTAAAAATCACGTTAGCTACGGTCCTAAAACCGTCGCTAAGCTATTTTGTAAATTTTTTTTTCATTTTAAAATCACGTTAGCTACGGTTCTACAACCGTCGCTAAGCTCTTTTGTAAATTTTTTTTTTTTTTTTAAAATCACGTTAGCTACGGTTCTAAAACCGTCGCTAAGCTCTTTTGTAAATTTTTTTAAAAATCACGTTAGCTACGATTTGATCTGATCTGATCTTCTTTGATCTTATTTGATAATCTTTGATCTGATCTTCTCTGATCTTCTTTGATCTTCTTTGAACTTCTTTGATCTGATCTTCCTTGATCTTCTCTGATCTTATTTGATCTTCTTTGATTTGATCTGATCTTATTTGATCTGATCTGATCTTATTTGATCTGATATTCTTTGATCTAATCTTCTTTGATCTACTTTTAACTTTTTTGATCTTCTTTGATCTGATCTGATCTGATTTAATCTAATCTCTTTGATCTACTTTTAACTTAGTTGATCTACTTTTAACTTCTTTGATCTTATCTGATTTTCTTTGATCTGATCTTCTCTGATCTTCTTTGATCTTTTTTTATCTGATCTTCTTTGGTCTTCTTTGATTTGATCTGATCTGATCTTCTTTGATTTGATCTGATCTGATCTTCTTTGATTTGATCTGATCTGATCTTCTTTGATCTTATTTGATATTCTTTGATCTGATCCTTTTGATCTAATCTTCTTTGATCTGATCTTCTTTGATTTTCTTTGATCTGATCTGATCTTCTTTGAATTTCTTTGATCTGATCTTATCTTATCTTCTTTGATATTCTTTTATCTGATCTTATTTGATCTGATCTTCTTTGATCTGATATGATCTTCTTTGAATTTATTTGATCTGATCATATCTTCTTTGATCTTCTTAGATCTTCTTTGATCTCATATTATTTGATCTGATCTGATTTTTTTTTATCTGATCTTCTTTGATCTGATCTGATCTTATTTGATCTGATCATCTTTGATCTAATCTTCTTTGATCTACTTTTAACTTTTTTGATCTTCTTTGATCTGATCTGATCTGATTTAATCTAATCTCTTTGATCTACTTTTAACTTCTTTGATCTTCTTGGATCTTATTCGATCTTATATTCTTTGATTTGATCTGATCTGATCTTCTTTGATCTTATTTGATATTCTTTGATCTGATCTTCTTTGATCTTCTTTGAACTTCTTTGATCTTATTTGATATTCTTTGATCTGATCTTCCTTGATCTTCTCTGATCTTATTTGATTTGATCTGATCTTATTTGATCTGATCTGATCTTATTTGATCTGATATTCTTTGATCTAATCTTCTTTGATCTACTTTTAACTTCTTTGATCTTCTTTGATCTGATCTGATCTGATTTAATCTAATCTCTTTGATCTACTTTTAACTTAGTTGATCTACTTTTAACTTCTTTGATCTTTTCTGATCTTCTTTGATCTTTTTTTATCTGATCTTCTTTGGTCTTCTTTGATTTGATCTGATCTGATCTTCTTTGATTTGATCTGATCTGATCTTCTTTGATCTTATTTGATATTCTTTGATCTGATCCTTTTGATCTAATCTTCTTTGATCTGATCTTCTTTGATTTTCTTTGATCTGATCTGATCTTCTTTGAATTTCTTTGATCTGATCTTATTTTATCTTCTTTGATATTCTTTTATCTGATCTTATTTGATCTGATCTTCTTTGATCTGATATGATCTTCTTTGAATTTATTTGATCTGATCATATCTTCTTTGATCTTCTTAGATCTTCTTTGATCTCATATTATTTGATCTGATCTGATTTTTTTTATCTGATCTTCTTTTATCTTCTTTGATCTGATCTGATCTTATTTGATCTGATTATCTTTGATCTAATCTTCTTTGATCTACTTTTAACTTTTTTGATCTTCTTTGATCTGATCTGATCTGATTTAATCTAATCTCTTTGATCTACTTTTAACTTCTTTGATCTTCTTTGATCTTATTCGATCTTATCTTCTTTGATTTGATCTGATCTGAATTTCTTTGATCTTATTTGATATTCTTTGATCTGATCTTCTCTGATCTTCTTTGATCTTCTTTGAACTTCTTTGATCTTATTTGATATTCTTTGATCTGATCTTCCTTGATCTTCTCTGATCTTATTTGATCTTCTTTGATTTGATCTGATCTTATTTGATCTGATCTGATCTTATTTGATCTGATATTCTTTGATCTAATCTTCTTTGATCTACTTTTAACTTCTTTGATCTTCTTAGATCTGATCTGATCTGATTTAATCTAATCTCTTTGATCTACTTTTAACTTAGTTGATCTACTTTTAACTTCTTTGATCTTTTCTGATTTTCTTTGATCTGATCTTCTCTGATCTTCTTTGATCTTTTTTTATCTGATCTTCTTTGGTCTTCTTTGATTTGATCTGATCTGATCTTCTTTGATTTGATCTGATCTGATCTTCTTTGATCTTATTTGATATTCTTTGATCTGATCCTTTTGATCTAATCTTCTTTGATCTGATCTTCTTTGATTTTCTTTGATCTGATCTGATCTTCTTTGAATTTCTTTGATCTGATCTTATTTTATCTTCTTTGATATTCTTTTATCTGATCTTATTTGATCTGATCTTCTTTGATCTGATATGATCTTCTTTGAATTTATTTGATCTGATCATATCTTCTTTGATCTTCTTAGATCTTCTTTGATCTCATATTATTTGATCTGATCTGATTTTTTTTTATCTGATCTTCTTTTATCTTCTTTGATCTGATCTGATTTTTTTATCTGATCATCTTTTATCTTCTTTTTATTCGAAAATGTGTTATTAGAGATTTTATCCAGTTTATAAATATATTGCGATTTTGCTTTATATAATTTAAAAAAAAATTTCACATTTAGCTACGGTATTTTGACCGTAGCTAACAAAAAAATTATTTGTAAACATTAGCTACGGCCCTAGTGCCGTCGCTATATTGTTTTCTTAATTTTTTTTTTTATTTTAAAAATGACATTAGCTACGGTATTTGAACCGTGGCTAACAAAAAAAAAAAATTGTAAACATTAGCTACGGCCTTAGTGCCGTCGCTAATATAAAAATTTTAATATAAAAAAAAGTTTCATTGGCGGGATTCGAACCCGGGTCGTCTACGTGAAAACTAGGTCTCCTAACCGGGCTGGACGGAAATGTGTAATTGGTGATTTTATCCAATTTATAAATATATCGCGATTTTGCTTTATATAATTTAAAAAAAAAAATTCACGTTAGCTACGGTCCGAAAACCGTCGCTAAGCTCTTTTGTAAATTTTTTTTTTTAAAATCACGTTAGCTACGGTCAGTAAACCGTCGCTAAGTTCTTTTGTAAATTTTTTTTTTAAATCACGTTAGCTACGGTCAGAAACCCGTCGCTAAGCTCTTTTGTAAATTTTTTTAAAAAAAATCACGTTAGCTACGGTCCAAAAACCGTCGCTAAGCTGTTTTGTAAAATATTTTTTTTTTAAAATCACATTAGCTACGGCACGCGGACCGTCGCTAAGGTGTTTTCATATTTTTTTTAAAAAAAAAATCACAAAAACATTAGCTACGGCTGTATTGCCGTCGCTAATTTGTTTGTTATAATTTTTTTTTTTAAATCACGTTAGCGACGGTGTTTGGACCGTAGCTAAAATTTTTTTTTTTCTAAACATTAGCTACGGTCAGAATGCCGTCGCTAATGTTCGTATTAGCGACTGTTTTAAACCGTCGCAAAACGGTTAGCGACGGTTATTTTAATTTATTTACTGAAAACCGTAGCAGAAATTTTAGCGACGGTTTAGGGCCGTCGCAAACCGTTTAAATAGCGACGGTTTTTTAAAACCGTCGCTAATTGCCGTAGCTAATTTTGCTTTTTTTTGTAGTGAGACTTGCAAATTGCAATTTTTGTGTCAAAGAGTAGGGCAAATTAGGGTTGTTTTCCACAATCGCCCATTTCTTGCAAACTTTTTTGACGGAAGCTAATAAACCAAAACCTAACTGAAACTTGTATCACAACCTGAATCAATTCTCAAAACTAAACTGAATACAAGTTATTTTTCATGCCTATTTAAACTAAATAAAACAAAAATCTAACTAAACCCTAAACTTATTGAACTTCTAATGTACTTGGGCTTATAATGGACTAACCAAATAATAAATTAAATAAAAAATATTTCATATTACATCATTCTCCACTGCTTTGAAAAGCTTGTCCTAGAGCTTTGATAATGATATCTCAGAAAAATACAATTCAAAAATTCGCTCTCTAACTCTTCCTTTATAATTATTGGTAACACAATTTATAAAATAAAAATTTGGCTACCCAACATAGGGTCCGACATGAATATTCAGCTAAAAGGACATCCTACTAAAAAATTTAACGATTTTGCCCGCAAATTTGTCTTCAAAATTCAGCATAAAATACATGGCTTGTCATGCAGTAGAGAATAGCTTGAATATCAAATCGTAATATTGATATACTCGCGATGGGACAAGAACTTCCTGCGGCTGTGAGTAACCTGGTTCATGGAATCAGATTCATGCGGTGCCATTAAGTAATTTTGGAGGTGTACATAACATCTTATCCCCCAATTTCCATCATTTTTTACATAAGAAGAACACAAACATATTATGGTTTACGAATGTGATGCATTGGAGTTCGACGCGGAGTTGGGTCTCCTAGCAATTGGTGGTGTGATGTAAGGTGGACGTCACAACTTGGGTGCCTCTTTTTTATGTATCATTGAAGTGGAGTGACATCTCCTTTCTTGCCTAATCCCAACTTCAAACAAATGAACCCAGCCTGGCAAACGATACCGCTAATTAAACTTCAAAATAATTTCATACTATTGTTTCTTTATTAATTTTGCGTTAAGACATTACAAGTAAAAAGAAAATATTGCTAAACTTATTTTTGTCAAGAATTTTGAAAAGAAAGAATAGCCCTTCAAAAGTTTTTTTTTTTTTGTGCGAATCTTTTAGGGGGTTGGGTGAAAAATTACGTTGGAATAAATTAAAAGACATTTTAATGATTGAGAATCCAGAAGGTTGCTTCTCTGATGCAGCAGCATCTGCTAAATGTCACAACTATTTTCTTGCTTAACCAAGTGAGGTTGGCAAGTGTACATAATGTAGAGTGTTCCACATTGTTCTAGAGAGAGTTCTCTAGAACCTCCCATAAGACTCCACAAAGTTCCATAGGATTCTAGTCCTTAGATATTTCTAAGGAAGTGTGTAGAAACTCAATATAGACCGTTAGATTAAAATGATCACCACCGTCCATTGAGGAGGTGGAGTTGTATAAATAGGCTAAGGCCTCATTTCTTGTAAGTACCTCAGAGAATTCAAGCAATACAAGTTCTAGTTCTCTTTAGCTCTCTTGTGTGTTCTTAGCTTGCTTAGTTTTCCAAAGTCTAAGTAAGTCTTTTGTGGGCAAGGCTGACTAGCTTTCTTTGATAACTTGGGGCAAAGTTCGCTAGTGCCGCACGGGAAGTACCTTGTGAAAAGAAAGCCCGTGACAGTTGGTATCAGAGCCAAGGTTTGGCAAGGTTGGTGAAATCATTCTACACAAGAGAATGTCGTCAGAGGTCAACAACCCAGCAATTGGCAACACTGACAAAGGTGGGAAAGTCCGCAAGGACAAGTCTAAGGACTTAATCGCTGCGATGGATGAAAGGTTGGCCAAGTTGTGTGCCACCATGTCCGACTTAAGGGAAAAAGTTGAAGACATGGAACTACGCATCGAGGGGCAAGCGTCCAACGGGGAGGACCAAGAGCTCCGGGAAGAGATGCAAGGAGCCTTAAACGCAGTAGTGGACATGGTGTCCAAAAAGATCGAGTCCCTAGAAGCCAAAGTTGTTGCTAAAGATGAGGAGATGGAAGCTTACAAAGAAAGAGTTGAGAAACTTGAAACTCAGCTCAGGGTGTGCATGGCTGCGGTAGCCAATGGTGGGACTACGCCAGGGACAGTCACCCACAGAGTCGAAGCTCCCAAACCTAAGGCCTATGGTGGGGCAAGGAGTGCAAGGGAGATCGACAACTTCTTGTGGAACATGGAGCGCTACTTTGATGCGGTTGGCATAATAGATGAAGCATCAAAGGTACGTAGTGTCTCCTTATATTTAAACGATGTTGCTACAGTTTGGTGGCGCAGAAGGTCCGATGATGTCAAGAAAGGATTATGCACCATCGACACTTGGGAAGAGTTCACGAAGGAACTCAAGAGACAATTCTACCCGGAGGATGCCGAGAACGAAGCTAGGGCCAAGCTTCGTCGCCTTCAACATAAGGAAGGCCACATAAGGGAGTATGTGAAGGAGTTCTCAGAGTTGCTCTTGGAGATTCCTGACATGGGAGAAAAGGATGCTTTGTTTAGCTTCCTTGATGGCCTAACGGGTTGGGCCAAGTTGGAATTGAAGAGGCGAGGTGTGCAAGACCTTGCAACGGCTATGGCTGCGGCCGAATCCTTGATTGAGTTCAAAAGAAAGGACTCATCCAAGGGACAAGGGAAAAGGTCGAGTAGTGATGGCAAAGGTGGGGGAGACAAGGAGAAGTCTTCCAAGGAACACAAGTACTCCAAAGACAAGGGGAAAGAGAAAAGAGATGGATCACCCAAGAAGATGTCTTGCTTCTTATGTAGTGGACCCCATCGGGCATATGAGTGTCCAAACCGGGGGAAACTTGCCGCGCTTGTCATGGAAGAAGAAGCAAAGGAGGAAAGGAGGATCGCCTCAATGAATCTCCTAAGTGCCATTCAAGCTAAGGTCGAAGAACAACCACGTGGAAGGATGTACGTGGAGACCGAGATCGGGGACAAGACTTTGAAAGCCATGGTGGATACCGGAGCCGACACAGTTTACATGGCCAAAGACCTTGCTGAAGAAATTGGCCTATCATATACAAAGGAGAAAGGTTATATCAAGGGAGTCAATGCTAAAAGTCTCCCAATTGAAGGAGTAGCTCGTGGCACCGATATTCGGCTTGGACAATGGCAAGGTAAAGTCGACATAACTATTGCCCCAATTGATGATCACAAATTCTATTTGGGTATAGACTTCTTGGACATGGTTAAGGCTTTTCTGGTACCATATGCCAACACCATGTGCATCATGGAGAAGGGACAACCTTGTGTTGTGCCCGTAGTAAGGGAGATAGGTAAGGAGAGAATGGTGTCCGCTCTCCAACTTTCTAAAGGTGTAAAGAGAAATGAGCCTACTTACTTGGCTACCCTCAAGGAAGATGAAGGTCCCATGGATGGAGAGGTGAATGCACCTAAGGCTGTCCAAGATGTTCTCAAGGAGTATAAGGATGTTATGCCTGCCGAGTTGCCTAAAAAGCTTCCACCAAGGAGAGAGGTGGATCATGCTATTGAGTTAGAAGTTGGAGCAAAGCCACCCGCATTTGCTCCTTATCGTATGGCACCTCCTGAGCTCGAGGAGTTAAGAAGGCAACTAAAGGATTTACTAGATGCTGGTTATATCCGACCCTCCAAAGCTCCATATGGTGCGCCGGTCTTATTTCAAAAGAAACATGATGGATCCCTACGGCTTTGTATTGACTATCGGGCACTCAACAAGGTCACTATCAAGAACAAGTACCCGATTCCACTTATTGCGGATCTCTTTGATCAACTTGGTGATGCAAGGTACTTTACCAAGCTTGACCTGCGCTCGGGATATTATCAAGTCCGCATAGCCGAAGGAGATGAACCAAAGACAGCATGTGTTACAAGGTACGGGTCCTACGAGTTCCTAGTCATGCCATTTGGTTTAACTAATGCGCCGGCCACATTTTGCACTCTAATGAATAAGGTACTAGCCCCTTACCTTGATCGGTTCGTAGTTGTGTACCTTGATGACATAGTGATATATAGTAAGACATTGGAGGAACACGTGGATCACTTGAGACAAGTGTTCCAAACCTTGAAGGAGAACGAGCTCTATGTCAAAAAGGAGAAGTGCTCATTTGCCCAAGAGGAAGTGACATTCTTGGGTCATATCATTGGCAAAGGCAAACTTCGTATGGACAAGTCCAAAGTACAAGCCATCCAAGAATGGGAACCACCAACCAAAGTCACCGAGTTAAGATCTTTCCTTGGCTTGGTGAACTATTATAGAAGGTTCATCAAAGGCTACTCTTCCATAGCCGCTCCATTGACGGACTTGCTTAAGAAGGGACGAAGTTGGGATTGGAGTTCCGCATGCCAACAAGCTTTCAAAGGATTGAAGAAAGCAATTGTGGAAGAACCGGTGCTGGCACTTCCCAACCATTCTATGTCTTTTGAGGTACACACGGATGCTTCCGACTTTGCGATTGGTGGGGTATTGATGCAAGAAGGGCATCCTATTGCCTTTGAAAGTAGGAAGCTCAATGACACTGAGAGGCGGTACACAGTACAAGAGAAGGAAATGACTGCAGTTGTGCACTGCCTTCGAACATGGCGCCACTACTTGCTTGGGAGCAAATTTGTGGTCAAGACCGACAATGTTGCCACTAGCTACTTCCAGACACAAAAGAAGCTCACACCAAAGCAAGCTAGGTGGCAAGATTTCTTGGCAGAGTTCGACTACACTTTGGAGTACAAGCCTGGCAAAGCTAACCTTGTTGCGGATGCTTTGAGTAGAAAAGGAGAACTTGCTGACTTAAGTCAACCTCAAAGCAACTTGAAGGAACGCATAAAGGAAGGATTAGCACATGATTCCATGGCTCAAACCATCATAGCTCTTGTCAAAGATGGGAAGACAAGAAGGTTTTGGGTGGAGAACGGCTTGATATACTCTAAAGGAAGGCGAATCTATGTTCCACCTCATGACAACCTAAGGAGGGAAGTCTTGAAAGATTGTCATGATAGCAAGTGGGCGGGACATCCAGGTATACATCGGACTCTTGCTCTTGTGGAAGATTCCTATTACTGGCCACATATGAGGAATGATATCGAAGCATATGTGAAGACTTGTCTTGTATGCCAACAAGACAAAGTGGAGCAACAATCACCTGCCGGCTTACTTGAACCCCTACCCATCCCAGAGAGACCTTGGGAGAGTGTTTCTTTAGATTTCATAGTTGGGTTACCTACATCAGAGGGTTGCAATTGGATCCTTGTGGTCGTTGACAGATTTTCGAAGTATGCCACCTTCATTCCCACACCCAAGGAGTGCACAGCCGAGCAAGCCGCACATTTATTCCTCAAACATGTGGTGAAGTATTGGGGTGTGCCCAAATCCATCATTAGTGATCGGGATACTCGGTTCACGGGGAAATTTTGGACTGAGTTGTTCAAATTATTGGGTACCGACCTCAATTTCTCTACTAGCTTTCATCCTCAAACAGATGGTCAAACAGAGAGGATGAATGCTTTGCTGGAGTTATATCTTAGGCACTATGTGAGTGCCAACCAGCGAGATTGGGCTAAGTTGCTAGATGTTGCCCAATTCTCTTTCAACTTGCAGAAGAGTGAAGCGACGGGTCGTAGCCCATTTGAGATTGTCATGGGACAACAACCTATGACCCCGAGTTCTATTGCCACTGGCTACACAGGAGTGAGTCCGTCAGCCTACAAGTTTGCCAAAGGATGGAACGATCAAGCTGATGAGGCTCGAGCTTACCTGGAAAAGGCCTCCAAGAGGATGAAGAAGTGGGCCGACAAGAAGAGACGGCCTCGAGAGTTTCAGGTTGGAGACCTTGTGCTTGTCAAGATGCATGCTCATGCCAGACTTTCTGGACTGCATCGTGGCCTTATTAGAAGATATGAGGGTCCTTTCCCCATAGTCAAGAAAGTGGGAAAGCAAGCCTACAAGGTCGAGTTGCCGCCAAGGATCAAGTTTCATCCAGTCTTCCATGTGAGCCTACTGAAACCGTACAAGGAAGATCGGGATGATCCAAATCGAGGAGTTTCACAAAGAGCACCAATGGGCATGAGGACCCAACATGACAAGGAACCAGAGATTATCTTGTCAGATCGTGTGGTGCGTCATTCCAACCAACCTCCCACACATGAGTTACTCGTCAAGTGGAAGGGATTGCCAGAAACTGAAGCCAGTTGGGAGCCAATCCAACATTTGTGGCAATTCAAGGAGCAAATCAAAGCGTACGAGGATTTGAAGGCAACGAGGACGTCGCCTGATTAGGTGGGGGAGAATGTCACAACTATTTTCTTGCTTAACCAAGTGAGGTTGGCAAGTGTACATAATGTAGAGTGTTCCACATTGTTCTAGAGAGAGTTCTCTAGAACCTCCCATAAGACTCCACAAAGTTCCATAGGATTCTAGTCCTTAGATATTTCTAAGGAAGTGTGTAGAAACTCAATATAGACCGTTAGATTAAAATGATCACCACCGTCCATTGAGGAGGTGGAGTTGTATAAATAGGCTAAGGCCTCATTTCTTGTAAGTACCTCAGAGAATTCAAGCAATACAAGTTCTAGTTCTCTTTAGCTCTCTTGTGTTCTTAGCTTGCTTAGTTTTCCAAAGTCTAAGTAAGTCTTTTGTGGGCAAGGCTGACTAGCTTTCTTTGATAACTTGGGGCAAAGTTTGCTAGTGCCGCACGGGAAGTACCTTGAAAAAAGAAAGCCCGTGACATAAAGTGCAAGTTTGATGGTGCTGAACTCTGACGAAGACAAGTGGATTTGGGATAGCAAAACTAAGATTTTCTGAGTCAAGGCAACTTACAAGTTCATTGTTGCTACTAATAACATCAGTCCAGGTGACAATGGTAATAGTCAAATCTTCTCCACTTTGCAGGCATCCCCGACGGCCATTTTTTTGGTGGCCAATAATTTATGAGAGAACTCTGAACACTTGATAACTTGATCAAAAGTGGCATGCACTGGCAAATTGTTGTGTCTTTTTTGTGGTGCACAGGAAGAGTCAACCAATCACTTGTTTATCGAGTGTGCCTAAGAAAAATCAGTATGGGGTAGTCTAATTAACCAGAGTAGAGGAGCAACGCCATTGGGGAACAGAGTGTAGCAATGGATGGGTTAGTGGAATGCCCGGAAACTATAGTGTTGGCTATCAGACTTAGGTTTCCAACTACTCTTTGGGTCGTTTGGTATCAAAGGAATAAGAGAATCTTCAGCGTTAGATTTAAATAAGTGTTAAACATTATACTGAAATCAAAATGGTCATTGTGTTGTGGCCTGTGGGGGATAATAAAATGTATTTTAAAAGATATTTGTAATTGGGTATCTCTATGTGGACAAACAAATTCAAGCGATTTGGATTAGCGAACTTGAAGTGTCAGAGTTCACAGGATGTGATTAGGTCCATTTGGGTTGTTGCTGGAATTAGTGTTTAAATTGGGGAAATGTCATATATTGTATACAGTTGCATTTATATCTGATTTACTAGTAGCAACAGATATATCCACAAGATGTATTCTCCACTAAACGAACTTTAAATAGGCATAACATATTCTAATTTGTTGCTCTTATTTGGTAAGATTCAGATCTTAACAAGTTCGAAATCAATACCCAATCAAATAATGACCCATCACAATATTCTCTTTAGTTGTTGATGCGTGGAAGTTGCATCTCTGAAAAATGCAAAACATCTGATTTATCTCAGTGAGTCTCATACGGATAAGTGACGGTTAATATTCATTTCCAATCTGTGGTAGAGCATATATAATGGTTTTGGCGGTAAATAAAAATAATTACCGTGATGTATCCTCATAAGGATAAGTGATGGTTAACATTCATTTCCTATTTGTTCAATGACATAACCGTCATAACTTCATTAGAGTACCCAAATGCACACAAGTAAGTGTTTTCCCAACCGTGTATTTTAGGAAGGAGATCTTTTTCTTTATTTCCCAAATGCTATTCAAGTGCATATATCCCTGTATTTTTAGATACTCTTCATCTCTTAAATTTTAATTGCAAATATACTCCTATAGATAGACAACCTTAGATTTTAAAGTCTATATTGTACCTGACCACGACATGAATTTAGTTTGTTATTAGAAAGAATGAACATCTGATAGAGAATATGAGCCTGAGGTTATGGACCAGAAGAGGAGCACAAGCTGACAACACATGTTCAACATAGAAGCTTTAGGAACCAGACATTATCAATTTAATTCTCACCGAAAATTTCATGTTATAGCAATGGATGGGGTTTTAAGTGCAAAACATATTGATAATAGGAAAATTTCGCAGCTAAGTGACAAACGATATTTTGAGCCTCTTGGAATCTCTCCAATTTGCATGCATAATTGCAAATTTCCAAAGACTTGACCTTCAGCAGAAACAGACAAGGCAATTAAGTCCAAAGACTTTGCCAAGTCTATGAAAATGAATGATAAGCAAATGAATAGTATCACATATTAGTCATCAGTCATTTCGTGAAGGCATGCAACACAAATGTCACTTTAGTGCAAGAAATGTGTAAAAGTCACTATATATATAGTCAGTGCAATTTTTGCTAATGGTAGTCTGATTGGATAGTTAAGACTGTGATCTTCCGACATATGTTAAGATTTTGACATTTCTGATATTACAAAACTTGAGAAAATAGTGGTTCTCAGTTATTTGTGCAAAGTGATAACCAGAGGAAGAAAATGAAATTAGTATAACAAGATCAAGATAAGGAGTCATAAATGATGGAAATAATGTTTATAGATGGCTGGTTAGTAATGCGGATAATCTTATGTTTTTCTTCTATCATCAATTTCATGTCCCAATCATGAATGTTAGCCTATTGTCCCAATCCTTCACTAGTCAAGTTGCCTGATCAATAATTGAGTTTGTTGTAATAAACATGGTTTGAATTTGGAATTTCTTGCATGAAAACTCTAGTTAATTAATCAGTCAATGGTGAACTTTTTTTTTTTTTTTTTTTTTTTAAAATTTAGTGTATATAAATACGAAAATACTAGAAAATCAGGTTTTTGCAACTAGGGTGACATGGCGTGATTTTGAAAGAATGATGAAATTTTCAAAGTGTTATATGTATCTCGAGATTGTAAAACCTCTTATGATGATGCCACAATATCCTGGTTACAAAACCTAGTTCCATAATATCTCCAAATTGTGAAAAATTGATTTAATTGTCATTTCTTCTCAACATTAGGGTTTAACATGGGACGATCCTAATACTAGTTATCAGAGCTACTCTTCACTCCAATATTCAACTTCGAAAAGGGCAACCTAGACATTGGATTAAAGTATTGGAGTATCGAGCCTTGACAACTCAAGTTTATAGTATTAGTTGTTCCATGTCACAACATCATCGTTTTTTAACCCTATATTGCACGACATGTCTTTTCTTTTTCTACTAACTAATATATCACACGACATGAAAAGCTTTGAGCATCATCTCAAATATCAATATTTTTTTTCCTTTATCCCTTAACCCCTCCCACCCAAAATCACCGACAGTGTTTAAACTCTATACCTCTAATTCCACCGCAACAAATTTACCGCTTAACTGCCACCCTGTTAGCTCAAATATTAATCCTTATTTTCCCCATTTTAAAGCAAAAAAAAAAAAAAGCCATTGGGTACGGAGCTACATGTGTATATCTTATACTAATAGGTGCTTAAATGATAATATTCTTTAATTGAAAAATTAAAATGGAATTTAAGCATCTTGAAGCCATGCCAATTAGGTGAGAATGGAAAGGGTAATATTTTAAAGTTATTTCGACATCAACCCTTGTAGACACCAAAGTCTACAAAATGCAGAAATAAAGGAAATATTTATCTAAAAGAAAATGCGAAATAAAGATGCCACTTGCAGTGAGTGACATAAGGCCATCTTCAAAAGTTCACAATTTGAAGAATTTTTTCTCCAAATAACTATGGGTGGTGTAGATTCATTTCACCAAACCACTTTGAAGTTTAGATAATGATTAGAAAAAAAAAAAAAAACAACTTGGCCTAGTGGGATGTCCCTACTTAGGTGTTACTTTGGACTTATTGATTTTCGATCATTTTCTTCTTCAAACGAACTCTTTATATATTGACATAAGATATGAACTAATTTTATCCATCTCAAGTTTTCTTCTTCATTGTGCACTGCTTTTACTAGACAATGATGTCCTGGTCATGCAAATTTCATGCAATGCCTATCATACTATGGATCATCAGCATATGCGCCACAATAGCTTCCTCTACTGGTACCACATCAGACAGACTATCGTTGCTCGCATTCAAAGATGAGATAAATAGCAGAGAACTGAGTTCTTGGAATGACTCCATCCACTACTGTGACTGGAATGGGATCAAGTGCAGTCGCCGACATCGTGAGAGGGTCACCGTCCTAAACTTGGAATCACTCCAACTTGAAGGTACACTCTCCTCCCACATAGGGAACCTCTCCTTTCTTCGAGAAATCAGGCTTGGTGAGAACTACTTCCATGGTCCAATACCACCAGAAATTGGTCGCTTGTCCCATTTACAGATCCTTTCTCTTGTTGCAAATTCCTTTAGTGGTGAAATCCCTACCAATCTTACTCATTGTACCAAACTTCAAAACATTAGTTTAACATCTAATCGTCTCTCTGGGAGAATTCCCTTGGAGCTCACCTCTCTACCAAATATCACTTTCTTGTATCTTGACAATAATCAACTCACAGGAAACATTCCATCGTCGCTTAAAAATCTCTCCACTCTAACTCATCTCATCCTCAGAGACAACAAGTTTAATGGGAGCATTCCAGACGATCTTTGCCAAATCCAAAGCTTGCAACGTTTTAATGTCGGTCTAAACAATTTGAGAGGCAAAGTTCCTTCTTGTCTTTACAATCTTTCACATATCACACATTTCTCAATAGCTATTAACCAGTTAGATGGAAACCTTCCTTCAGACATTGGCCTTACACTTCCTAATCTCCAAGTACTGTTAGTTGGAGGAAATAATCTCAAGGGGCTTATCCCATTATCATTTCCAAATGCTTCAAAACTTACAAATCTGGGTTTTTCGCCTAACTCATTTAGAGGACAAGTGCCTGGAAACCTAGGAGAGCTTCAGTTTCTTAGACGTCTACTCCTTTTTTCAAATCAACTAGGAGGATCTACGTCCGGTGGCGACTTACATTTCATCACTTCTCTAACCAATTGCAGCAATTTAGAATTGTTCCAATTTGGTAATAATTCTATGAAAGGGTCAATTCCCAACTCCATGGCCAATCTCTCCACCAAACTTATAAATCTAGAATTTGGATATAATCAACTATACGGAAGTATCCCTAGTGGAATTGGAAACCTTTTCAACTTAAACAGCCTTGCCTTTTCAAACAATTACCTTACTGGTGACATCTCCAACGTCATTGGAACCTTTTCCAAAATGACTCAGTTGTTTTTGGGAGGCAATCAATTCTCAGGAAATATTCCAGATTCCTTCGGTTACAACTCAACTTTACTAGAATATCTTGATTTATCAGAAAATAAGTTACATGGAAAAATACCTCAAAGTCTTGGAAATTGTCAAAGTCTGTCGACACTTCGTCTTTCTAATAATAGACTTAGTAGTACCATCCCCAAACAATTTTTTAGTCTTTCGTCTCTTAAGATTGAGCTCGACTTATCTAATAATGCTCTAAGTGGTTCTTTACCATCGGAAGTGGGCAACTTGAGCAATCTCGTGGAGTTGAAACTCTCGAATAATAGATTTTCTGGACATTTGCCAAACACGTTTGGCAACATTTTGACCATTGAACGACTTTCCCTAGGTCGAAACATATTCACTGGAAGTATTCCTCAATCACTGAGAACTTTACAAGGTCTTCAAAGGCTCGATCTTTCTCACAACAAGCTATCCGGGGAGATTCCACTATATCTAGAGAATTTGACCTCTTTAACTCATTTGGATTTGTCTTACAATGATTTGAAGGGTCCAATCCCAAAGGGTGGAGTCTTTATAAATGCTAGTGCAATTTCAGTTGTCGGAAACAATAAGCTTTGTGGAGGTATGCTTGAACTAAAATTGCCTCCATGTGATATCCACAAGGAGAAAACGAAAAAGAAATCAGAATCTCTCAAGGTAGTTTTGCCTGTGATTATTGTGAGCATTTTCTTGGTTTCATTGTTGTGCATAGTTTATGTGTGCTACCGGAGAAGAATGATGAAAGCAAAGCCTTCAATGTTGTCATTGTTTACCCAACAATTCACACGGGTCTCTTATGCAGAGCTTCTCAAGGCAACTAGTAAATTCTCTGCAGATAATTTGCTTGGTACTGGAAGCTTTGGTTCTGTGTATAAAGGAGTCCTTGCTCAAGATCAAACAATTGTTGCGGTTAAGGTAATAAATCTTCAACAACGGGGAGCTTTTAAGAGTTTTATATCTGAATGTAATGCCTTGAAAAATCTTCGACATCGAAATCTCGTTAAGATCATCACTGCTTGTTCGAGTATTGACTTTCAAGGGAATGATTTCAAAGCACTAGTTTTTGAATTCATGCCGAACGGAAGTTTAGAGGAGTGGTTACATCCCAAGAGAAACGAACAATATCAGCTGAAGAACTTGAACCTCCAACAAAGGCTGAACATTGCTATTGATGTTGCGTCTGCATTGAATTATCTTCATAATGATTGCCAACCAGCATTTGTCCATTGTGATATAAAACCGAGCAATGTTCTCCTCGACGATAATATGACAGCTCATGTAGCTGATTTCGGCTTGGCGAAGATTTTCTCTACCACTTCTTACAATTCCCCACAAAGCCAAGGTAGTTCCATTGTAATAAAAGGATCGATTGGTTATGTTGCTCCAGGTAAGGTTCTTTTATATATAAGCATTGGTTTTAGGCTTTTTTTTATGCTTTAGTTTTTTGAAAATAATTTTGTCACATGATTCTAGCCCAATTTATTTTTACTTATTGTTAAACATTTTATGCTATCAGTTTAATCCAAATTTACTCTGCAAGCATCTAATTTATATGCCAAGCCTATATTTATGTTAAGAAAGTCAGTTTCGCGCTTAGGGGTTACTCAACAAGATGCTATCCAATGTATATTAATATACAATCAAATTTTGCGATCGATATATGTCAAAATTCTATTTGATTTACAGTATAGCTAGCTTACAAAAATGTATATTAATAATTGACATACTTACAAAATTAGAAGTATATAATTGCAGAATATGGAATTAGTGGTGAGGTGTCGATGCAAGGAGATGTCTACAGTTACGGGATAATGTTGCTAGAAATGTTTACCGGGAAGAGGCCAACACATGAGATGTTTCAGGATGGACAAAATCTCCATTGTTTCACAGAAATGGCTTTGCCTGAACAAGCTATGAACATTGTGGATGAGACCTTGCTCTCAGAAAATACTGATGAAGCTTTCAACTTTGGTAACCAGAGCAACAAAATGCAAGAATTGGTTTCACTGCTAAGACTGGGAGTTGCATGTTCTGCTGAATCCCCGACTCAACGCATGAACATTGCAGAAGTCGTCTCTGAATTGTACCGCATAAGAGACTATTATCAAGATGTTACGGTCCACATAGAATGAAAATCAGCCACTGTAATGTATTCTACTATCTGATTATTTTCGGTCATGCGCTGCTTGTATGTTGTGAGTTAAGTTTAAATTACCAAGGTAGTACAAGTTTCCTTGTTACATTGTGTGCTAAATAAAAAGGCTACACTTTTTCCATTTGCATTTGAGTCGATGTGATAAACCGAGTACAATAAAGGGTTAAATAATATTTATATGAACCGTGCAGACATGAGTATATGCATTGAAATTTGTTGAATTATCTAACACCAGTAGTGGCAGTCTGTATATGTTCACAGCATACTTGATTAGACGAGTCAGATAGCTAAACCTTGTCCCCATCAACGAGTTTGAAGCTACTAAGCCTAATTATTATACTCTTTAACACAGATTCAAAAAAGCCTGAACATTGGAATTTAAGGGATGAACATATGTAATGGGAAATTATATGAGAAATCAGTGAGCACTTAGCACATTGACACAAGATAAAAGCAAAACGTTGAATATATACTTCTTGATCATGATAACCCTCCAAACATGGGTTTCCTCATGCACAGGCAAATGCCAATAGCCCCAGGCAGTCCAACAAACCCTGAACCTATATTGAATACGCGCACATGTATTGCACCTATAATAGGGATGCCTAAGCCAAAAACATGCTCTCATAGCAAGCATAAAAAGGCACCAATGGCTTATATTGTCATAAAATTATTCCATCTTACTATACCACCTAAATGTGGAGCAAGCCACCTCTCAATTCCACAGATAAATGAAATCTTCGTGTGGTCTAGCCACACTGTTCATGCACGCGTGGTATGTAAATTCTCAAGTTTCAGGATTGGGGTATATGAAATGAAGTCTCAAGTTTCAGGTTCAACAACGCTAACATAAATGCATTGTCGCCTATTGTTTTGTTGGTGGAGATGGTCGAACAAAATCACAAACTTTGATGCACAATTAAAATCCATGTATATTTTTAATACATTAAAATGTTATAAGTAATATTTTAATTTATATAGTACCTGTTTTGCCAAAATGCCTAAAGAAGTTTTTGTAATCATTATTGGATTAAAAAAATTCACTTTCTTTATAAAGTGATAATTGTTTTGTTCCATTGCCATACCAATATGACTAGCAGCTTTTCTACCTCATAAAATTGATAAAAAGAATCTAAACAAGTTGCTACTCACCCTAACTCACCGTCTTAAAAATATCACTATTCTTCTCAGGGTGAGTGAGGGCTTATTCACATGCCAGGAAACCTTGGATGTAAGTTGCTTACAATAGACGGTGAAACCTTGGATGTAAGGCTGGTTAACTCTTGATAAGCTAGTGACAGGGGCAAATTTGATGCATCAGAAGCCGCATATGCCCAGGCCTCAAACTTCCAAAGCCGGGACTTCACTCACTTAGCACAGTGCGCATCTCCCTCCCTGTCATAGGTCTTATGCTCAGGCGTTTCAAACAATTTTTTTCAAAGAAAAAAGATGAAAGAAAAACGATGAAAGAAAAAAGTTACAATTTTTCTAAAGGTTTTTCGAAAAATTTCGAGGTTTTTCGTAAATTTCGGAGTTTTTTTTTCATAAATTTTGTTTTTCGTAAGAATACAAAAACCACCGATTAAAAATTATATTTTTCGAGGATTTTTCAAAAAAAATTTGGGATTTTTTCTTAAATTTTGAGTTTTATTTCTAATTATCATTTACTATTATTATTTATTTCTTTTGAAACTACCCCTAATTTCCTAATTATCACTTCTTCTACTTATATATTGATTTTTTAAACGGCCCATTGATTTTTTAATTATAGGTATTTTGGTTTCCTTTAATATGTACATTTATTTACTTGCATATTATTTTTCACATATTTAATATACCCTCAAAATTTATTATATATTTCATTTATCCTCGAAATTTTTACGTTTTTTCTTTACACACCAAAATATTTCTCGAAATATTTCTTAAAATCAGGAGACCAAAATTAACTCGAAAAATGAAATCACAATCCTTGCTCGTCCACAGATTGTGATTTCGTTTTTCAAGGTAATTCCGGTAAGTTGATTTTAAGAAAATTTTGTGAAATATTTCATTGTATAGAAAAAAGTAAAAATTTTGATTATAATTTTTAAGTTATCAATATAATTTAAACATTTTAAACTTTTACATGATGCATAAAGAGTACCACAAGACTCATAATACACAAACTATATATTGCATAAGAGTTACTTATATATCAAAATTGTAATCCTAAGCTAATGTTATAAACGGTTAAAATGTAAGAAAATTAAGATTGGCCTAACTAAAAAAAATAAATATTTCAGATTTCAAAATAAATTTCGGTAACTAAAAAAAAAGAGCAACATTTCGTAAAATTTCAATATTTTTGGAGAATCATAGTCCTTGCTCATGTCCAGATATTGTTAATTTGGACAAGATAAAGTTGTCACCGTGAAACACACTTCTAGTGATGCATGACCACATCACAAAGATTTATCTAAAGTATTATGTGGGTTCATAAAGCACATGTGCTGTAATCTTAACGAGTAGACCAATGACTTACCATAATCATTTCCCCCTTGGCTTTGTTGTTGCTCTTATGGGATTTTGTGGTAGTTTGCTTTGGAGCCAATCTTTGAGTCGTGCTTATTTTCAGTTCATTGGTGAGATAAAAGATCAAATATGTTTGGTTATTGCAATAAGGATAACTCGTTTGCAAAGAGCCCTTGCTGCTTAGACTTCACAATTTGTCATTGTTGAATTGTATGCAATTGTATTTCGTTTGTGTTTTAATTTTTTGTACATGTAAGGTAACTCCTTATTTTTCTAAATTAAACTAAGCTTGCAGTAGTGAGAGAACTCCAGATGATGCTAAAATCCAAGAAGCAGAGATCAGGGTAGAAATTTTTTAAGCTTCAGCAAAAGAAGTTAAACCCAAGTCATAACTGTGCACAATAACAAAATTGCAACATTTAGCATCAATAAAATAAGAGGAATTCTAATGTGTGCCTTTGCGCATCTCGAGGGAGATGGAGGGTTGCATCCCATCCCTCGCCCGTTTTCTCGCCAATTAGACAAACCCATAAAATAAATATTGTAGTTGTTCACATTTAAACAGAAAACAAGACTTTTTTTATCTGCTCTTCTCTGTCTCTGTGTGTTCAAAAATGGAAGGAGCAAACCATTTTTGTGTCGTTCTCTGTGGAAGGAGCAAACCATGAGTGGGGTGAACGGAGCAAAAATGGAACTCTCCCTCTCCCCATTTCCATAAAAAATAATGGCACGCATCCTGAGTGGGGTGAACGGCTCCCACCCCGCCACCTCACTCCCCTCGCTCGTCTCCTCGCTGTGTAGAATCACTCCACTTTTAAATACGCCCTTTAGCAAATTGCAACTAGAGAAATGATAGAAGTCCAACTCTACAATTTGCAACTATTTGTGTCTCTCTTTCACTCTCTCAAAGAGACATAATGGAAGTGCAACACGACGTGGCTTCTCTTTTCTAAATTTTTTTTAGAGTTTTTTTTTTTTTTGAGATATTGACCCATTTTATTCATTTAAAAATCTACGCCCGAAGGCTACATGACTGACCCTATAGGGTTAACTAAAAAACCGAAACAAACTCTCACAAAAGATAGGATTCACCAATACAAGCCTAGACAATAAACAAACTCAG
This sequence comes from Berberis thunbergii, assembly GCA_003290165.1. Lineage (NCBI taxonomy): Eukaryota > Viridiplantae > Streptophyta > Magnoliopsida > Ranunculales > Berberidaceae > Berberis > Berberis thunbergii. The sequence continues at coordinate 76,839 of QNQO01000886.1, forward strand.
CCTTTGTACCTTTTGTTTTCTTTCCTAGTTCTATTGAATTTTCGGGGACAAATGCTGATATCTTTGGTGTGACGCCTCTTATTCATCTTTTCGTTTGACAAAGCCCCTAAATCCAAATCAATGTTTGTTGCCTGTGGACCTAGCTCAGATTCCGAGTTGACTTCATCACTATCCTCACTAGTACTTTCGAGTGTATTGATATTCAATTTCTGCCGTCGAAGTAGCTTATTTTCTTTGTGCAAAGATATAGCCTTATTCAAGTTGTCTCCGACTCTTTTATAATCTAGGGAAGTTTCAATAACGCATTTGTCAAAATGTCTCTTTAACCTGAGCAAAGACTGAAACTCATCATCCGAGGAATCCTGCACTTGCTGACCCTGCATAGCATCCCCTAGCTCTGTGCTAGTAGCACCGAAAAAAAACTCTGGTGTGGTGCAGGGCGCTGGCTGAGGCGAAGCCACGACACTTGTCTTGGTGCAGTGCGCAGACTGGGGCGAGGCCACGTCCGCTGCCTTGGTGCAGGGAGCTGGCTGGGGCGAGACTACGTTTTTTGGTGTGGTGCAGGGCGCTGGATTGGTGCAGACCACGTCCGCTGCCTTGGTGCAGGGCGCTGGCTGGGGCGAGGCCATGGCCCCTGTCTTGGTGCTGGTCGCTGGTTGGGGGGAAGTTACGGCCCCTCTTGAAGGGTAGAGCACTGGCTGCTGCGAGACCGGTTCTGGCTGAAAATCAGACCGTCTCAACGCCCCCACTGTGATGGTTGCATCGCTCGGCCTCCCTAAATTAGCATGCATCACTGTATCGCTTGCCGCGTCTCGCGTCACTGGCACAAGAATATTCTTAGAAAGGCTATTGCTGGTGTCCCCTGTGTCGACAACATCTTCCTGTAGCAACGACTGTGCTTGTGGACCCATAACATTCTCTATCTCCGAAACTGTATACCCCGCCTCCAAGAGGCAATCCTCCGTAGATTCTGGTACAACCGCGACACTGTCATGAAACATTGTCTTGCCCACTAGCTGCTTATCCTCTTGAGCACCCTCATCTTCATTGATATTTTCTATAAGTGACTCAAATTTGTTTGACAACACCACCGTTGCCGGAGTAATGGCCACTGGCCTCTTATCCCCAATTGCCTCGTTAATCTCCGCACCCATGTCATTTTTTACACCACTCGTACCCACTTCTTTTATGGGCAATTTTTCTTTTTTGGTAACTGGTATGTATTGTTGCTTGACAGTATTGGTTTCGACTTTTGGTTTGACTGCCTTCGCTGTGTTACCTAGGTCAGAAACTCTCCCACCGCCCTTTAGGCCCAACTTTTTTCTACAAAAATCCTCCTGATGCCCTATCAAGGAGCAAAAATCACAGTATTTGAAGCCTGGATATTCTATTTTCTGCCAGAAGCCCATATTATTGGCCCTGTCAATCCAAACTCTAGTTGGTAATTTCTCCGCCAAAGTCATCTCCACGCAAACACGGGCAAAATTATGGCGCGATAGGCATCGAGTATGATCATTCATCCGCAAGAAACCACCAAAAGAATTCACAATTGCTTTTAAAATAGGGGGATGAAATAAATGCAAAAGTAAGTTAGGAAGCTCTACCCACAATGGCACCGATATCGGGTCCTCCTTCAAACTGAATCCATCATGCCAACGGAAGGCTTTGAACCGAACTCCACGAATCAAAAAGGAATCGCTCGATAGAACTTTCTTTGCTTCCACCTCATATTGAAGTCGAACTAGCACGTGCCTTTGATTCAGTAAACCAAGCGAAAAAATCGCCTAGGATTCCCCAAGTTCTGTGGATCGAATCGCGGATATCTTCCAATGTTGGTCGATAACTAGAGAACTTTAATACAATCACATGTTTTTCCATCAACGCTTTCCCACGTACTTCATCCGTGGCCGTGAGTCCAATTGCTGGTGCTCCATCTTTGCGAAAACGAGTTCCTTCTACCTGAGCCTCTGCAACTTCGTCCACCAAAATTTTACTCAAAATCTGGGTGAAAGATGGCTTAGCCAATCCTGCCACAGTTCCCCCATTACCGGGTCCTCCCGCTGTGGAGGGAGGGATGGCGGCTGGAGGCGCCGACGACAGCAAGTCAAGTCCTGCTTCCAGCGTGAAGAGCAAAAGCCTCAAACTGTGATGGCCAAAGCAAGACAGGCGTTAAGGCAAGACAGGCCTCTCACTGTCGCACAGAACAGGAACAGCAGCAGATGCGGCCGTATTGTATTGATGTATCGGCGACTTGCAGACGGCTGTAGAGTATCAGCGAGCAGCACCTCGAGGCGGCGCAAGGCGGCCTATCTCCACCGGCCAAGGCGGCGGAGAGAACTAGGTTTTGCTCGCTAAGCTTGAGCCGTCGCTAGGGCTTCCTCAATCCCTGTTTCATGCATAAGTTTTACTTCAAATCCCTGTTTCCCTGCTTGCCCAGACCTTTTTTTTTTTTTTTTTTTTTTTTTAAACAATGCATGAAGAATGGGGAAGAGAGAATCCTATCTCAAGAAGAATGAAGGAAGCATGAAAGTGAAATCTTATATACCTGCAATATTTGATGATGCTAGCCATGATAATTCAGAATGAATGGAAGCATGAAAATTGTCTTCTCTATACCTGCAATATTTGATGATGCTGCCATATGATTGAATCTGCAGTTCAATGCCAGCCATGATGGATTCTCTTGGTTTAGTTAAACAAATCTAAGAGTTTGGAGTATACACACTCTCCTTGTCATCTCCTCATCGATCATAGCGTAATGTGAGATTTCATTGTTCTTTGGTTGGAGACTACCGGACACGAGAGCAACATATCTTTCTTCTACAAATCCTCCAACAAAATTCTCTTCCACCCTTCTATTATTTGTTATTAGTAAGTTTCACATTTGTTATTTGTTATTATTATTTGTTATGAGTCATGACATTCTCGAAGCAAATACACCTAAAAATTATATCATTTTCCCTCCCACGATTATAGCATGCACTTCAGATCCGTCCACGGTCTGGAGAAATCGAAACAACATAGCTAATTCTTGAGAAAAATTATATTTGTACCAAAGTGGCGTGCCTTGCACGTGTTTGAAACTTAGTAGTAATAAACATATTAAATAGGTATGGAGAATAAAAACAAAAGTGACAAAAAAGAAAATCGAACAAAAAAAAAAAAAACCCAAAATCGTGGTTTATGGCATTTCAAAATTTTATGAAATCGTTATGTTCAATTTTTAGCTCATTCTTTCCATGAAATTGCATCTTTGTATAATAGACATATAAACAATAATAAAAAGGTTAAATTGGTACGAAGAATAAGAGCAAGCCAACAAAAAGGATTGGAACCCCATCGTCGGCATTTGGGGTGGGCGGTATTAAGGGATAAAAAACCAACAAAAGGAAAAATCGAACGAAACCTTGAAAATCATGGATAATAATAGCTTTGAAAAATATGCAAAATCATTAGGTTCAGGTTTCACCTCATTATTTTCATGGAAGCGCTTCTTTATATAAACAACATATTAATAATAACGAAAAGGTTAAATGAGTACGGAGAATAAGAACAAAACCTACAAAGTCGAAAAATCGAACAGAACATCCAAAATCGTTGATTATACCATTCGAAAAATTTGCAAAATCGCTAAATTCATTATTTTTAACTCATTCTTTCCATGAAAATGTTTATTTCTATCAAAAGTATACAAAGAATCACGAATATATTTAACGGATATGGAGAATAGTAGCAAAAATAACATCATTACCTACCCTAAACTCTTCGTCAACATCCAATTATCGCATCAAATTTATGGATTTTCATTGACGGGACTTTGTGGAATTTTCGAGTATTTATCTATATCTAGAACAATCAGGTTACAAATGGTATCAAACAACATGCAGTAGACTATTTTTCTTCTGTATAGATTCAAGCATCCAGCCAACATTTGCATACGACTTAATTAAAGTTGGTGAATATCTAAGCGTAAGACTAATTAAAGTGTAATTGAATTGTCAAGTGAAACATAAGCCATAAAGGGGATTGGGCGCAAACTATTTCCTAGAATGTAGTTCACAGTTTTAGGATTCAAAATCACAACTACCCTCTCACTCACGAGGCACAGTGCTAGCACAAAAGGAAACCTCTCACTAAGCAGGGTACGATGCAGATCGCCTAGATGAGATGCTTTGGTTCAATACCTGTTGCTCGCGACGAAGATGGGAGTAATGATGAGATGCTTTGGTTCTACATCGGCATGGGATCAGGCTTTATTGTTGGTCTTATGGGAATTTGTGGTAGTTCGCTTTGGAGCCAATCTTGGAGTCGTGCTTATTTTCGGTTCATTAGTGAGATAAAAGATCAAATGTGTGGTTATTACAATAAGAATAGCTCATTTGCAAAGAGCCCTTGCTGGCTGCTGCTTAGACTCCATAAATTTGTCATTGTTGAATTGTCTATGCTTCTTGATGTCCATGCAGTTGTATTTCGTTTGTGTTTTATATCTTTGTACATGTAAATTTTCTCTTGCAACTGCTAGCAATTTTGCAGTTTTTAACCCCCAAAGAAAAAAGGATTAGTATGTCGTCAACACTTCTTTTCAAAAATGTTCCGGCTTGCTGGTTGGCAACCAAATAATAGAAGATGGCCTAGGATAAGGTGTTCCTGCTAAAAATAATATTAATAATAGATAAACAAATAAATAAAATTAGTTCATTAATGATTCAGAACTAAAGTCATCCGAATCTTTCATCAAGTGGCTATGGTTGAAATCACTTTTTTGGTTGAAAACTTTGGGCAACATCTCCAGAAGTTTTGTGTAGACGAATCAGTCATATAATGTTCATTTTGTTTCGCATTAGTTTTACCTTTCTTGGCCTATCACCAAGTTCGTATTTTGTTTTGTGCACGGAGTTCATCAATTTCTCGTGGCATGGCATGGGCTTCACAGAATGCCTCCCATCTTAATTTATTTCATTTTAAAGACAAAAGCAATTGACTTGAAAATTGAAACTATCGCAGAAGAATGAAAACAGAAAAAATAGGCAATCCTCCAGAAGTGTCTGGGGGCTACCCAGACTATTAGCCACAAGATGGTGAACAAAAAACGAGAAGCGAAGCCAAATCAACAGATGGAATTCAAAATCAACGAAGGGAACTCCTTATTTTTCTAAATTAAACTTAGCCTGCACCCTGCATTAGTGAGAGAACTCCAAATAGATGCTAAAATTTAGGAAAAAATTCTTTTAGCTTCACCGAAGAAGTAAAACCCAAGTCATAACGACTGTGGACAATAATAAAATTGCATCATTTAGCATCAATTAAATAAATAATTGTAGTAGTTCATATTTAAACAGAAAACATGACTTTTCTAATCTTCTTTTACAAGTGTCGAATTGTCATTGATGTTCAAAATATATTTTGGACTTAGAGTCGCTGAAACTGATTGCTATATGACCTTTCCACTTCTATCATTTTCCACACATCAAATTTCGGAATAAGTGGACATTAAACAGTGACAAGCGATCTTTAGCCTCTTGGAATCTCTCCAATTTGCATGCATAATTGCCAATTTCTAAAACTTGACCTTCTGCAAAAACATACAAGGCAATTTAAGTCCAAAGACTTTGCCAAGTCTATGAAAATGAATGATAAGCAAATGAATAGTATCACATATTAGTCATTAGTTCGTTGATGATGACAACAAGAGAGGTTCTCAGCATGTACTCATGTCCAAGGATTGTGATTTCGCGAAATCACATGAAATTTCCCTGAAATTTTCGTTTTTAGAAATTCCAAAGGAAAATTATGAAAGAGAAAGCTACATTTTTTTTTTAGGTATTTCAAAAATTTTCGAGGCTTTTTGTACTTTTCAGAATTTTTTTCGTAAATTTTGTTTTCCGTAAGAATACAAAAACCACCTATTAAAAATTATATTTTTTCATAAATTTCGAGTTTTGTTTTTCTAATTATCATTTACTCTAATTATTTATTGCTTTTTGAAACTATCCCTAATTTCCAAATTATCACTTCTTTTACTTATATATTGATTTTTTAAACTACCCATTGATTTTCTAATTATAGGTATTTTGGTTTCCTTTAATATATTTGATACATTTATTTACTTGCATATTATTTTTTAACATATTTAATATACCCTCAAAATTCATTATATATTTCATTTATCCTCAAAATTTTTACATTTTTTCTTTACACACCGAAATATTTCTTAAAATTAGGAGACCGAAATTAACTCAATAAATGAAATCATTTAGCATCAATTAAATAAATAATTGTAGTAGTTCATATTTAAACATAAAACATGACTTTTCTAATCTTCTTTTACAAGTGTCGAATTGTCATTGATGATCAAAATATATTTTTGGACTTAGAGTGACTGAAACTGATTGCTATATGACCTTTCCACTTCTATCATTTTTCACGAGCTTTGCTACAGAGTGAGGGAGGGAGCGAGGTAAAGGGGCGAGGGATGGGTGGTAACCACCCATCCGTCTCGAGATAAGTGCATCGGATTTTAGATTCACGATAGTACTTATCTCGAGGCAGATGGGTGGCTTACACCCATCCCTCGCTCCCTTTCCCTCGACCCCTCCCTCGACCCCTAGAATTTTTCCATTTTTCACACATCAAATTTCGGAATAAGTGTACATTAAACAGTGACAAGCGATCTTTTGAGCCTCTTGGAATCTCTCCAATTTGCATGCATAATTGCCAATTTCCAAAGACTTGACCTTCTGCAAAAACAGACAAGGCAATTAAGTCCAAAGACTTTGCCAAGTCTATGAAAATGAACGATAAGCAAATGAATAGTATCACATATTAGTCATTAGTTTGTTGATGATGACAACAAGAGAGGTTCTCAGCATGTACTCATGTCCAAGGATTGTGATTTCGCATGAAATTTCCCCGAATTTTTTCGTTTTTAGAAATTCCAAAGGAAAAGGATGAAAGAGAAAGTTACATTTTTTTTTTAGGTTTTTCGAAAATTTTTGAAGCTTTTTGTAAATTTCAGAATTTTTTTTCGTAAATTTTATTTTCCGTAAGAATACAAAAACCACCTATTAAAAATTATATTTTTTTCGAGGATTTTTTCGTAAATTTCGAGTTTTGTTTTTCTAATTAAAAAAATAAATACTTTGGATTTCAAAATAAATTTCTGTAACTAAAAAAAAGAAGCAACATTTCATAAAATTGAATCACAGATATTATTAATTTGGGACAGGATAAGTTGTCACCGTGAAACACAGTTCTACTGATGCATGACCACATCACAAAGATTTATCATAATCTGACTCAAATGTCCATAAAGCTCAAGTGTTGTAATCTTAACGAGTAGACCAACGACTACCATAATCATTTTCTCCCTTGGCAATGCATTATATATAGAGAGTCCAGTATTCAACTTTTATCACCAATAACTAGAGAAGCTTTTCTCAATTCTGTCCCAATTAAGTAGTGAGTATTACTACTATCATGAAAACCTCCATTCAACTTCATTTTCTACTTTTCTTTCTGGTGTTGGCTTTTACACTTTCTTCTTCTATCACACATGACCACATTCTATGCTTAGAGAGTGAAAAACAAGCTCTCTTAGAATTCAAGGAAAGCCTCACTGATCCTCATGGCAGGCTGTCATCTTGGCGTGGTAAAGATTGCTGCACTTGGACAGGAATAAGCTGCAGCAACAAGACCCGACATGTCGTCAAAATTGATCTTGGAAAGTGGCATCTGTTGGGTAGTGATGAGATGGATCTTTATAAAGCTTGGCAAGGGTTGGGAGTTGAGAATCTTCCTAGAAAGCCGCAACAGTTGGGAGGTGAGATAAATCATTCTCTGCTTCAATTGAAACATTTGCAACACTTGGACCTTAGCTTCATCAACTTTACTGGAAGTGTACTTCCAGCTTTCATCAGTTCACTTCCCAGATTAAGTATCTGGATCTCTCGTACACATGCTTTAACGGACCAGTTCCGCTGTCATGGAGAAACCTTTCAAGCTTGTATTATCTTGACCTTTGCATGGGGCCCGGGGAGTGTGCACCAGATGATAACTTAGAAGTCGACAATCTGCATTGGCTTTCCGGTCTCTCTTCTTTGAAATACCTTAATATGTCCGGTAACAACCTCAGTACTGCACCAAGCAATTGGCTACAACACGTCAACATGCTTCCATCTTTGCTAGAGTTGAGACTCTCATCCTGTGAACTTTCCCTTCTCCCTGTCTCCATTCCGGTACTAAATTTTACTTTGCTGACAACCCTTGATTTATCTCGCAACTATTTTGGTTCTTCAATACCACAATGGTTGTTCAATCTCACTAGCCTTGCAATCCTTGATCTCTCCATCAACAATTTCCAAGGCCCCATCCCAAATACCATCACAAATATGACTTCTCTTCGATACCTTGATATGTCATACAATTACCATCTCAACAGTGAGATGCCCAGTTCGTTAGTTACTCTTTGCAAACTAGTATTTCTAGACCTATCTGCCAACAATATTAAAGGGGAGATAACGGCGTTTCTGGATGGTTTGTCTGCTTGTCCAGTGAAAAGTGATTTGAAGCATCTTATACTTCATAGCAATCAAATGAATGGGACGATTCCAAAAAGCCTGGGTAAACTTTCCGACTTGGAGCGATTGATTCTAAGGAATAATTCTTGGGAGGGTGTCATATCAGAAGCTCATTTTTTTAGTCTTACAAGATTAAAGCTATTATCACTTTCATCAACTTTGAATTCCAGTTCTTTGAAGTTCGATGTGAGCATGGAGTGGATTCCTCCATTCAGTAAACTCGAAGTCTTGCGTTTGGAAAACTGTCAACTAGGTCCTCTGTTTCCATCATGGATTCGAAGCCTAAAGCATATCTCATCACTAACTCTCAAGCATGCAAAGATTTCAGATTCTTTACCCGAATGGATTCAAGGCTCTAAACAATACAAAAAACTGGACCTTTCTCATAATCAGATCACAGGCAAGTTTCCGTTTGAAATTCATCGTGAATGCAACAATAGTTTTAGCTCAAGACACAATATCACATCATAGCCACCAAATATGATTTATTCTTTCATGCAGTTAGTTCTGACAAATAATTCATTTGCAGGACCAATCCCATTGAACATTGGCAAAACAATGCCGTGGTTGGAAGTGCTAGATCTTTCCAACAACTTTATGAGTGGCGACATCCCATCATCAATATGTAAACTTAAAAACTTGTTATTCCTCGACCTCTCATTTAATCATTTTTCAGGAGAACTTCCGAAATGTTCTTGGAAGAATTTAGGTTGCTTGAGTATAGGAGACAACAATCTAACAGGTAAAATTCCCAACGAAATAGGATTGTCACCTTTTTTAAGTATTTTGAAGTTGAGCAACAAGTCTCTCTACGAACAAATCCCTCAAGTTTTCGTTTGAAATTCATCGTGAATGCGGCAATAGTTTTAGCTCAAGACACAATATCACATCATAGCCACCAAATATGATTTATTCTTTCATGCAGTTAGTTCTAACAAATAATTCATTTGCAGGACCAATACCATTGAACATTGACAAAACAATGCCGTGGTTGCAAGCGCTAGATCTTTCCAACAACTTTATGAGTGGCGACATCCCATCATCAATATGTAAACTTAAAAACTTGTTGTCCGTCACCCTCTCATCTAATCATTTTACAGGAGAACTTCCAAAATGTTCTTGGAAGAATTTATTTCACTTGGATACAGGAGACAACAATCTAACAGGTGAAATTCCCAATGAAATAGGATTGTCACCTTTTCTAAGTATTTTGAAGTTAAGCAACAACTCTCTCTACGGACAAATCCCTCCTTCTTTTAGAGAACTAACAAATTTGGTCGTTCTTGATCTTGGAGAGAACAGTCTATCTGGAGAAATACCAATTTTGATGGGTATAGACATGAAAATTTTACGCTTACGATCAAATTCATTTAGCGGTCCAATCCATCCACAACTGTGTAATTTATCTTCTCTGCAGTTCTTAGATTTTGGAAACAACAAACTATCAGGTACCATCCCATCATGTGTTGCCAATTTAAGTTCAATGGCTACAGTCGGCTCGAAAAATGAACTTTGGCAATTTAAACCTACTATTCTGCATGGAGGATTTCGTCTAGGTACATTGAATTTTGGCAATTTAAACTTAAAAGTGATGGTCCTGAAAGGAATAGAACTTCCCTATACTAGCAATCTCAAGTATTTGAAAATGATAGACATTTCAGCAAATAATCTCTCAAGCGTGCTACCTTCGGGTTTAACCAAACTTATTGGACTGGGCATCCTGAATCTTTCCATGAACCACTTAACAGGTACAATTCCACAGCAAATTGGGAACTTGAAACAATTGGAATCTCTTGACCTCTCAAGAAACCATCTTTTTGGGATGATTCCTCCCACCATATCTGAATTGACATTTTTGAATCATTTCAACTTGTCTAACAATAATTTGTGTGGGAGAATTCCATCAGGGAACCAACTCCAGACCCTCAACGATTCAACTATTTACCAGGGTAACTCTCAGTTATGTGGGTTGCCAATTACGAACAAATGCCCAGGTGACGAAGTAAATCCAGGTCCAATATCTGTTGCTCGCGATGAAGATGGGGAGATGTTTTGCTTCTACATAGGCATGGGATCGGGCTTTGTTGTTGGTCTTATGGGAGTTTGTGGTACTTTGCTTTGGAGCCGATCTTGGAGACGTGCTTATTTTCGGTTCATTGGTGAGATAAAAGATAAAATATGTTTGGTTATTGCAATAAGGATAGTTCGTTTGCGAAGAGCCCTTGCTACTTAGACTCCACAATTTGTCATTGTTGAATTGTCTATGTTTCGCTGGTGTCTATGCGATTGTATTTTGTTTGTGTTTTATATCTTTGTACATGTAAATTTTCTTTTGCAGTTGCTAGCAATTTTACAGTTTTTAACCCCCAAAGAAAAAGCATTAGAATGTCATCAACACTTCTTCATATGTTCCGGCTAGCTGGCTGGCAACCCATAGCTTCTCAACTAATAAATGATGAACTACGATATAGTGATTTTTGTTAAAAATAATATTAATAATAGATAGATAAACAAACAAATAAAATTAGCTCATTAATGATTCAAAACTAAAGTCATCTGAAACTTTTATCAAGTGGTTTTTGGTTGAAAACTTGGGCAACATCTCAAGAAGTTTTGTATGGATGGATCAGTCACAGAAAGTTCATGTTGTTTCACATTAGTTTTACCTTTTTGGCCTATCACCAAGTCTGTTCTTTCTTTCTTTTGTGCACAGATTTCATCAATTTCTCATGGCATGGCATTGGCTTCACAGAATGCCTTCCATATTAATTTAATTCATTTTATGGAGAAAGCACTTGACTTTGAAATTCAAACTATCCCCAGAAAAATGGAAATGGAAACAATTTGCAATCCTCCAGGAGGGTCTGGGGCAACCAAGACTATATTGGCCACGATATGGTGAACAAAAAACAAGAAGCTAAGCCAAATCAACTAATTGAACTCCTTATTTTTCTAAATTAAACTTAGCCTGCAGTAGTGAGAGAACTCCAGACAGATGCTAAAATTCAAGAAGCAAAAATCAGGAAGAAATTTTTTTAGCTTCAGCGAAAAGAAGTGAAACCCAAGTCATAACGGTGCACAATAACAAAATTGCATCATGTAGCATCAATAAAATAAATATTGTAGTTGTTCACATTTAAACAGAAAACATGACTTTTCTGATCTGCTTTTACAAGTATCGAATTGTCATTAATGATCTCAATTGTCTATGTTTCTTTGGTGTTTACGTAATTGCACAATAAGGTTTCGATTGTATTCTATATATTTGTACTTTTTCTTTATAGATATGGCAGTTGATCTTGGAAGGGATATGTGAAACTATATATACATGAGACATGGCAAAAATTGGGAGTAAATTGAATCCATTAAGCCCAAGTTTCATCAGTCAGTAGTACTGTTGACCCCTCAACATATATTTTAGTTCATTTTCATTGGTATTAAGAAAAAAACCTGTGATCCTCAAGCATGGATAGTATCAGATTGTGAAGATGGTTTTATCAAAGGTGAAGTTCGTGTAATCATTTCTTAAGGAAATCAGTAGGTCTGTAAGTACATTTCAAACATGCATATCATGTAACAATATATGTAATTTTTTTTTTTTTTGATTGAATCAAAATATATTTTTGGACTTAATAGTTGCTGAAAATGATTGCTGTATGACCTTTCCACTTTTATCATTCTCCACACATCAAATTTCTAAATAAGGGTAAATTAAACAGTGACCAATGATCGTTTAAGCCTCTTGGAATCTCTCTGCCAATCTGCATGCATAATTGCAAATTTCAAAGACTTTTTTTTCCAAAGACTCAACCTTCTGCCAAAACAGACAAGGCAATTAAGTCCAAAGACTTTGCCAAGTCTATGAAAATGAATGATAAGCAAATGAATAGTACCACATATTAGTCATTTGATGATGACAACAAGAGATGTTCTCAGCATGTACTCATGTCCAGATTAACATTTTGAATAACTCCTCATCACTCCCTTGGCAATGCATTATACATGAAGAATTCAGTATTCAGCTTTAATCAGAGCAAGTAGAAAACCTTTCTCAATTTACTCAACGTCACGAATTACATCATAAGAGCTTGAATAGTGATAGCGGTAACACTATTGCCATGAGAACCTCCATATTTCATTTTCCACTATTTCTTTTTAGGTGTTGGGTTTTCCTTACTTCAAAACCATCATACCATACACTGAGTATAATATTTTTTCCTTGGAAGCATGAAAGTGAAGTCTTCTCTACCTACATTCCTCAAATCAAAGAAAGCCTCACTGATATCTATGGAAGGCTGTCATCTTAGCATGGTGAAGATTGCTGAACTTGGACAGGAATAAGCTAGACTATGAGATGTCATAACAATCAACAATAGAGGTGTGATAAATCCTTCTCTGTTTGATCCTATTTTATAGTCGACAACATTTTCCCACCAGATGATACTACAAAATTACATCAATGAAGACATCTTAAATAATGATGAACAACCAATGGTTATTTTTATCTTAATCATTTCACATACTCAAATAAATGCATTAGCTAGAATTGAACAAGACAAGGAAATCCATCATAGGTACACTGGGCATTCCAATTAGGCAAAAGCATATGTAACATGTCTAGAACAAAAAAAACAGAACTAACCTTCGCTGTACTAGTAAGGCACTTTCTTTTTTTCAAATTGATTATAGCTCTGTTTCGCGCCAGAGTAAGCTATAAAAACCCGAATGTTCTGAGACCATCTCTTTTCAGGTTAACAAATCAGCGATAGAACTTTATTCACGGTAAATATGGTACACTGAAACCTCCTACCCCATTCTTAATCTTGTGTTATATATGCTCTTAATTACAATTACTGACAATTTTGTATCCCTAAAATGTTAAATTTGAAATACGAGAACAACTAAGATGAAATATATTTGGAAAAACATATTTATCCCCTTAAAAAAGTAAACCCCAAATCATTACAATTTCACAACCCCATCAACCCATGCCACAAACCATAATGAAACTACATTGTCATGGTTCAGAAAAATCAGTTTTATCAGCCTATACATGTTATCAATGTGTTATTAAAAAAAAAGGTTTTCTGCTGAAATCATTTGGTAGTTCTTTAGGTTCATTGGTGGGATAAGAGAAATTACACCTATTAATTAAGAAGGAACATGGCCATGGCGGAGGTTCTGACATGCGTATTTCTAGTGGTATTTCTTTGCTATGGATTGGCTAATGGAGCAACAGCCACAAAATTCAGATGTAATGGTGAATATGGCATATCTGAAAACAGGATCTGTAGATTGGTGGAGATGTATGGATATCGCTGCGAAGAGCATACAGTAATTGATATGCTTAATAGTCTTTTAACTATGTTTTATTGTTCTTGTGGGGGGCTCATTGCTTTTACTATTTGGATTAGGTGACAACCCAAGATGATTACATTGTCAGTATGTAGAGAATCCTTGTGGGACGATCAGGTGAGGCATCAGAGGCCAAGAGGGCTGTTTTGTTACAACTTGGACTCTTGATGGTAAAAAACGAAGAATTATTCACTTCTTTCATGTGTGTGTGTATATATATACATATATATTTATCATCCTTGAAAATATAAACCACTGACGGAAAATGACTTCAAACCATTGGCATGGTTATTTAGTGCTCCTGATCAATCTTTAGCATACATCTTGGCAGACAATGGGTTTGGCATGTGGATCGTCTGTGCCTGCAGAACTAAATATAGTCGCGGACACACTTCACTTAATTAGTCCAGATGATAGTTGAGAAATGCTTATGGCAGATGAGAGATCTGGGTCATTGGTGCGCTCAAAAGGTTAAGGCTATTTCTCTTTTGGGGATACAATCCACCAGATCATTTTTGCTGTAAATCAAAATTTGCTTATTTCAATTAACAATTTTACATAATTTAGGCTGTACAATATGTTTTGTCGTTGTAATCTGATAAAGATTTATTTAAACTGTTAATCGGGAGATCACAAAAGTTGATAATCTCTCTCTGTCACCGTCAAATGCCCTTGAGCATTCATTTCATAGACTTGGTGATCAAGTATATGAAGTCATTGGAAATTTGGAATTATGCATGCAGGCGCAGTCTAATGGACTCGTACAGGTGTTGGTACTTGGCAAAGTCTTTGGTCTCTGGAATGGATGAATGGTTGCTATATCTTGCAAGAGCTCAAATCCTTACAAAGAGAAGCCCTCTCCATATTTCAATCATTTTAGACAGGATATATTTTCAGCCATTCGCAGAATTTGTTGAATAAATGACCTATTTGTACTATTCTAGATGTTTGCAATATGCTTACGAAAACATGGATTATCTTATCAAAACAGCTCTTGACTTGTACCTTAACAAAATGTGAATACCTATGATCACCATTTTCAGTCAACTAAACTGAGAAACAACACAGGCCCAATTTTCCTAGGAAACAATATCAGAACTTTGAGCTATTTTTTATGAAGATGTTCTCCTCGCTATAAAGATGATCCACGCAAAAGTTCAGTTCATCTACTTTTACCCTCGCTATATCTGCTCTATTTTATACAAAACAAGGCAACCCTTCAAGTAAGGGTTGCCTTAACCTGTAAACCTTAATGTCAGAACAAAGCGCCATTAGTCGCCAAGTAAGCACTACTGCTCACAGTTATACATTGTCCAAGCAGTAATACATTGTACAAGTCTCTGATACAACATTCTGCCAGAGACTGCAACGCTTACTATATGTACAGTGAATCAAAACTACAAAATTTCGGAGAAAAATATGACCAGCAGTTTTAAGTATCAGACATACTGCAAAACAAGTGCAATCAACAAGGGCATTATGTGCTTGAAAGTTGACCATGAACTCCCCTTCTATGTGGCCCCTGCTTGGTTCTTTCAGAACAAATTTACAGGTTGCAGAAATTAAAGAGATAATCAAAGACTAATACAAAAGAAGATAGCAAGACATGAATCCAAATTGTCAATCCTCTTGAGATCCCGGGGCTTTTGGGCTTGCTTCTCCACCCTCACTCTGAGGTTCACCCACACAAGGGTATCACACCATAACAGAGGTTTAATGTCTAAATTGACAAATCTGGCACCTCTATCGGTTCATGTTTTCGATAGTTTTCTTTCTGATACAATATAATTTGGGTTATATGGTGTACCAAATAGGTCAAAGTTAAATTCTTAGCATGCTGACAGCATAAGAAATCAATGACTTTCACAGAAAATGCAGATGGGACAAAACTGACAAAAACAAAAAACTATACTTCTTTCTTGAAATGTGATCAAAACAACATAAACTCTTGTTGAAACTAGTTCCCCTCCCCAAAAATTAACCCAGATATATCAAACTGTGCAGTTTCCCTCCTCTTACAAATGCAGATAAAGATTAATCTATCCTACCTCTGATATTACTCTCTTTGGCAGCACATCAGTAATCTTAGAGGACTGAAGCAACTATTAAATGCTGTACTTCACTTGCCACTAACTAGGAGGTGCAGACCCTCTTGAGTACCATCCAGCAATCAGCATTCAGATTTCCATCTCAAATATCGACCAACAATTTAAAACAAAAAAAAATTTAATCTTCTGTGCATTGAAACTATGACCTCCTTCTCCAGTATATAAATCGATTGGTAAATCACGCATTGGAATCAGAGTCAGGCGAAACTAATCCAGAGGAAGAAACACTATCAAAACTGCCAACCTGAGATTTGATTGGCGACGGAAGCTTCTGATACAAAATCTCTTGGTTGAACTTCAAGGGCGGCCTCGATGGATACTATAACAAATAAAATAAAACAAAATTGTGTCATACATGAGCACATGTTGGAATTCCTGAGGAATAGGAACTAAGCTTAGATGTAAAGGATGGATTTGATACCTTCTTATAGAAAGCATTGATCTCCTCCTCTGTCAAACCTCCCTCTTCTCCTGTATTTTCCTCCCAGCCAAGTGAGCGCATGAATGCTAACTCTTCCTCAGTGGGGCCTTCCTTTTCTCCATTTTCCTCTTCTGCACCTTCCTCTTCTCCATTGTTGAGATATCTTTGAGAATCCGCACAGGAAGGCTCCCCGCACGCATCACCATTAATAGTTGCGTCAGCTCCATTCACAGTTGACAAGTCAGGATAAGGGTGATGCGAAGTGTCATTAGCCTGTGTGGTCACGACAGTAGAGAGCTCCGTAATCGGTTCACCAGTATCCAGGGCATTCAACGACATCACAGGAGTTGGATCTGAGGCAGTAGAAGAGTTGGCAGAAGTTTTCTTCCTCATGAGATTGAAGAAATCATGCCGGCTCTGGGCTTGAGATGTGGTGGGTCGCTTCTCTATGTTGGATGAGTGCACGGCAGGACGAGTAGATGGCTTGTGGTCAGCAGCAGTATGTTTTTGGTTGCTTGAGCTGCTAATGGGAGAAACTGTGGCAGGAGGATTTGCAGGTGGATTCTTTGCTACCCTACCTGCATTTGTTGGACTCAAGGAATCCTTGACATTGGGTGAAATGCCATTTTTCTCTCTTGCTGGTTTGAGTACAAGAAGCTTTCCAACTTGTCCTGGCTTCTGCATGTCTGCTTTGGCATTCCCACCACGAGGAGAGTGGTTAACAAGAGGTGACGGGGAGATCTGATGGTGCACAATCTTCGGAGCCAAACTCAGATCACTTCTAACTGCTACTTTTGGTTTTGGTTTCTCTGAATTCAAAACCTGAAACAAATATCAATTAGCTACTGCCAAAATAGAGTTTATTCACCTTTAAAAAGTACAGTTTAATAAAAACAAATTGGAAATAAAACATAAATAACCATTTGGCATATCATATGCATTCAACTCGTAAGAATAGAGATTTTAAGCAAGTACTGAGCACTCAAAGTATTATTTCAGTTAAAGCCATTTTTTTAGCTATTTTTAATGGCAAGCAGGGTTTGATGGATCAAATGCCTTTGGCAGGACTTGTGACACCATCGACCACAAGTCCTACCAGCTGAGCTAGCACCCGTTGGCAAGTTACGGCCATTTTGCCCAAGCATGAATACAAAACAACGCTGTCACAGAATACTAGACCCCAAAAGTTTTAACATTTAGATCATAAGCCAAGAACAGAATAAGTAGGGTAACTTTAGCAAAGACAACAAAAAGGGTGTACGTGTACCAAAAGAAATATATGAGTCCCCACTTCAGATGCTAGTTACGAGCAGTAACTAGATGGATAACCTGAAGATCTTCCAGTCTTTAGGTCACAGCCAAATAAAACAAGTGGTGAAAATGCCACCAAAGGTACAAAAGCAGTGGTTTAATTGGTGAGACAAGAGTAAATAGTGGTATTTGTACTGTCTGGCACCCACTAACTGATAGTTGAACTGCTAAAATGTGTGCTGCATGAAATAATCGGGCCTGACATGAAGGTGGTAAGGTGGAGACCTAGACTACTAATTATTGAAATTGCCCACGGGAGTACAAAAATTTCAGTTCCACTAAGAGAGAGATATATGAAAGGTACACTAGGATGACATGGTTAAGGAGTGGTTTGCCATTCAAACTAACAGCTTTGAAAGATGAAAAGTACAATCAGGTTTAAACCACATGCACTTAGGCTCCACTTGGGACACTGCAAAACAATACATTTTGCAAAATAATACATTTGCATTTAATGCATTACTACGCAATCAATCTCTAGTGATTAAAGAAAATCAATGCAAAGTTTGATGAGTATTTGGTTATATGCATATTGATTATAGACACATACACTAATTCAGACTCCCAAATCACAACTAATGCCCATTCTTCTCTTGTTTGTTTGCTTAACACCTCTGAAAGAATGGCATAAGAGAACCTGATGGCGTTAAGAGAACCAACTGCTGCATTATAATTCCACAATTTTATTAAGGATGTGTGATCCGCTTCTAATGCAGTTTAATAATTCAATTATTTTATACCAAGCACAACCACAATGTGAAACTATCGCAATATATTGCAAATACATTAGTGTGCACCATACCAAGCGGAGCTTTAGTCTTGTAACTCAATCTCAAGTGAGATTTCAAAACAAGAATATTAGGCCACTTTGATCAGTGGTTCATTAGTGGGTTTTTTTCCTTAAAATGTAAAAAATTAACAAGGAGCAACTCTCCCTAAAGAGAGTTCAGTGAGAGAAACGCAATACATCCCAATGAGCCCACAATCACTCAAAGCACCCCCAAATAACTTGTTTATTCCATACATAGAACAATGGAGCATCAAATGGGAACTAGTCTCCCCTTTCCACTGTTGTCTCCCGTCTTATTCACTAGTATAATCTCTTGTTTTTCTGATCAAAAAATAAATAAGCAAATAAATTTTATTTTATTTTAAATGGAGCACTAAATGGGGACTAGTCTCATTCCAACACATTCGTGGATGTTTCACACCCAATCCCCACCACCATTGGATCCACACTCTGACACCATCCTGAGTTTCCTTTTAGACAACATAAATAATAGAGGGAACCTTTCTCTTAGTGGTCTTGCCCTCACCCACAAATCATGCCAAAAGCAGGTACGATAACCCCTACCAACTTTAGCGGCCACTTCTTTTTCGTTCTCAAAGTGCCATAACCACTTTCCAAGCAAGGCTTGATTCATCACTTTAAATTGTCTAATGCCAAGACCACCTTTGTCTTTGGTAATATAAACCAAGTCCCACTTGGGTGTGTGAAATAAAAACATTTAATATACGAGCGTATTGGCAAGAGCATAATTGATTTGGGAGAATCTTCCCCCATATGAAACAGTTTATTTTCGCTTGCTTTCAAGCACCAGATTCCACACCTCTTTGCAACTCCAAATACATCCTTAAAAGAGCCCCAAATAGCGATGGGAAGAGATCCCATCTCAGATCCAAACAAGTTGGTGGCCTCCCCTGTATTTGCACCATCCCCAATGCCCACCATCCTAATTTCGATAAAATTAACTTTGAGATCTGGCGCACATTCAAAAACTTGGGGGACTTGCACAAATTGTAAGAACTTGAGGTTCTCAACACAAATTTTAATGTATTATAAAAAATAAAAAATATTAAATATTAAATTTACTTAAACGTCACCTAAAGGTAAAGTTACATTAATTAGAGAGTTTCAATCAGAAAGAGCATATAACGAAATGCTCAGAGATTAAACAAAATAGAGCTTTGCTCCTCAAAGAGAACTCAAGAGGACCACAACTAAGTTACATTAGAGAAATCTCACGAGGATCACGTCACAACAGTCAAAAAAAAATATCATTGCCAACATCAGTACCTACCCTAAACTCTTCTTCAACATCCAATTATCGCATCAAATTTTATGGATTTTCATTGACGGGACTTTATGGAATTTTCGAGTATGTATCTATATCTAGAACAATCAGGTTACAAATGGGAACGATAATGAATTTAATTAATGAAATTTTATGGAGATTTTGGGTATTTATCTACATCTATAACAATCAGGTATAAATGGAAATGATATCTTTAACGCATTTGCACCAGACTCTCCTATAAGGTTTCAACTTTTTGCAATTAACGCCATTTCAAAATTGGAGAAAAATAGTGTATATCAAATATCAAATAAATATACATGAAATTAAAGAAAATTTTATGCCTCCAATAAAGGGGATTGGGCGCAAACTATTTCCTAGAATGTAGTTAACAGTTTACTATCAGGATTCAAAATCACAACTACTCTCTCACTCACGAGGCACAGTGCTAGCACAAAAGGAATCCTCTCACTAAGCAGGGTACGATGCAAATCATCTAGATGCTCCTAGAGAACCCCAACTCTAAAGGCAAATACATTATATTTTTCTTCTTTCCCTTTCTATTTTCAAAATTGACAAAATATCTTTGCCAAATAATCACCAATCGATAATCATTTTTCACCACGAACTCGGACCATGGACATGCTTTACGCAGCAATATTTTTATATGTGCATATATCATAAATGTGGATTACATCAAGATAATGTGTCCTATGGTGCTTTACAAATACTTTCCACCATCTACTGAGCTTGCAACATTGGCTCAATTTCCACTACACAAACTTCATCCACACAATCTGCTCTTTCATATTTCAAACACTTCTAGAACCCTAGATTTGAGAAAATAAATTCATATCATTCTATGAGTAATTGCATTGGATCTTGAAAAATTCTTTATCATACATGACTCGCACCCATACATAGTATTTTGTCTAAGATTTCAATCCTTCCATATATTGTTACATGGAGATGAAGTCCCAAATATGGAAGAAATATGTGTTTCCCCAACTCTATCACCAGACCAATTATGTTACGCACTTGATGCTTCTTTTGAAGACACGTCTTTCCAATAAGGAATGGGAGATGTTTCTCCTGCTACGTGTGATTGTTGTAGCGAAAAAGCATGCAAAAAAGGGTATGCACTAAAATTATGATTTGGAGAGGTTCATATGATCCATAATCCAGACACAGAAAGCAACTATGCATGTAGGAATGCAACTTGGGAGGACCAATAGAACCCAACCCAAAAATATTGGCCCATGGGCTAGTTAAATGGAAAATTGGATATAAATCCTTGCAACTGAAATACCCTTTAAATGCTTCTCATTCATTTTAAAGATTCTTCAAAATTTCCTTTTATTTTGGGTCAAAGAGGGTCCAAAAAAATTCTCATGAGTTGCCAGGTTGAGCGGGTAGCGCACTCAATAGTTTGTGTTGGGCTTGGACAAATTCCTAACCACCCGAATTACACCCCTAGTGGCGTTTGTGGATGGGGAGCATGAACTTCATATGAAAAGCCGAGGGAGTGAGAATCTGATAATAGCTATTAAAAAGATCGGTGAAGGTTAGCATGAGCGTCAAAACGAAATTGGATAGTAAGATATAACTGAGAAGTTTCCAAAATTTTCATCTTTCCCTTGAGACTTACGAGATTGAGTGTTAGATCGAGAAATTGATGACAATGTAAGCATTACGTATAGGCATTAGGCCAAAAACCAAAGATGTTCCTAAAATCTAACTTCATCCCCTCTCCAAAACCTAAGCTGAATTCTTTTGCTTGATTGATCCACTTCAATTCCAAATGTTCTTCCACTGGAGTAGTTTAGTGCACGGAACTCACACATAGATGTATGCTGTTTGTGAGGGGCGGTGTTTGTTTTCCACTGCCCTCACTTCCTTTTGAGATATATAAAACAATACTTGTTTTCTGATTACAAAAACAGAAAAATCAAAATGCTCTTCTGAAACCCACACCAATGACACCCCCCCCCCCCCAACGCACACATATACAGGTTCCTAACCACCAATCCTCTTCCATGCCAAATCTCCACATCATGCTTAAGCCCCTATTTGTTTTGTGTGCCAAACCATATGCCACCGCAAAGGTGATATTCTTTATCCTCCTCAAACTATGTGATTATTTTATACTATGAAACAAAGTCGTATCCTGTAGAGCATATAATATTAGAGTGCTAGATAACCTACTCTAAAAAGTTTATTGAACATAGATTTACCATTACAATCTCCAACAAATAATATTTGCCTAAAAGTAGTACAGAAACTTCATACAAAAAAGTCCAGCAATTGGTTGTGACGAGATGCTAACATAAGCTTGGTTAACATATAAATAGAAAACTATGTAAAGCTAGAAACACCAAGCAGAAGCTTAGCTCTCCAATAACTATGCAAGTAGCAAACTGAAAAATATAAAATATAAAAGTTAAGAAAAAAAGACTACTACTGCAAAAAAAAAGAGGGAGAGTAAAAAAGGGAAGCAATAATCTTACTGAAGTTTTAGGTGTCAACGGTGTCATAGGTATCAACTGCCTGGACTGTTTAATAGCCAATTCCTCGAGCCTTTGAGTCTCAACAGATACCTGTGATCGAGCAAGAAAGGATGTTGTAAAACCATAACAAGTCCAACAATTGTAACTTAAAAAAAGAGAACAGTTGAGTTACCTGAGGAGTAGTACGAGCTCGTGAAGGAGCTTGGGCCAGTGTTTCAGCCATATTAAGACCAGTCGTTGTGCTAGGAGATACAGTGGCCAAATTCGCAGGAGGAGACTGTTTAACAGATGAGGATCCCATGTTGTTGCTTCCGAATGAGACAGGCACATCTGCTAAAACCGAGTTCCAACCCTCATGTGCATTCATAGATGAAGCTGTAGGCAAACTTTGAATTGGGGGAACCAAACCAGGGGACGAGACTTTTGCTATTTCAGAAGCTCCTTGTCTTTCTTCAGTTCCAAGAGATGGGAAATCCCTCTGAAATGCAGCCTTGTTAGTGCTGCCCCCAACAACCCGAGAACTATTGCTGCTCCGGTCGCTTATACTGCCATTTTTCACATCTGTGACTGCTACTCGCTGAGGCCTGAGCTCGCTACGCTGCCCCAATAATGCTGACCGCGAACGCCTTAATGGATCCTTCTCGATCCTATTGGTGAAAGGGTTAGCATTTACCACTGATGAAACTAAATAGCGATCCCTGTGGTCCCCGGGGACCAACCTCTCTTTGCTATAAAAATCAAGGAGGTCTGTATCCCAATTCCTGTCTCGATGGCTTCTACCAGAACTACTATAAGAACGTCCATAGATTGATGGATTCTTTTCATGTATCATTGAACCATTACTGGCCGAATTCCTATTAAAATAGGGCGAGGTAGTCCTATCCGCGAAAGTTGAAGAGCGAGGACTATCATTATCACCAATACTGTTCACAGACGATCTATTTCTTGTAGGGAGTGTGGTTGTATGGTCATCTATAACAATGCAAGTATTTGGGTAAATGCATGATCAGGAAAATTGATGATAACATGCGATTCACAATCAAACTACTCATAATTTCCCTATACTTAAAGTCTAATACCACTCCCACATTAACACGTCCTCTAACTTCATCTACATCAAATCTATAATTCAAGTTAATGGTGATGTTGAATGATTGGCAACTTTCCAAATTCTAAGATTATTAGAATGTGTAATCATTTGTGGGAATGTTCCATATTGAGACAATATCATACAAGAATTATATCGAAACTACTATGATGGTCAGTTTGAACCAAAATTCCGAGTCCCTCTGACCCCAAGTCTTCAAAAACAGAAACTAAAAAGTGCCAAAATTGTAGATTAAGCAATTTTAAACTAAAAGGTACCTGATTGGGAGGAAGATGATGATACCGAATGCTGAATTGTACTGTTGCTGCTGCTACTGACACTTCCACTATTCTTCAACCATTGCGGAACTAATGCATGTTCACTTCTTTCCATAATGAGTATCTAACATTATCAGTAAGGAACAAGACACAGAATACCTAATTATAATACCCTTTCTCCACAACCGAAATTAGTGGTCTTCTGTATAAAAATTTAACCCTTTCTATTACCCTAGTTACTGTTTCACTTCAGAAAAAAAACATCTCACTCACTAAAACTCTTTTGTCAACAAGTTCCAACTATCCTCCATCCCTAAAAGATCAAAAATTCACTCTGTACACTCGAAATCCTCCAACCCCAACTCTCAACTAGGGTTTTCTATTATCCTTTATTTTTTTTTGCCCTGTACACTCTAAAACCACTTCAACTTAAACCATGAAACCGCCATGCAATAGATTCTCAAGTGAAGGAACAGAAAGTACCACTAGAAGAAGAAGAAGGCCCTAACTAAGTCTTCATCTTCGTACCCAGACGATTAACAATCAAAAATCAGGAACCCCTCATCTCCACCACCAGCAATTCACTAAAGATTCTACCTTTCCACAAACCTATCCATCCATTTTGTGGGTTTTCGATTCCGAACTTTAATTCAAACACATTGCCAAAGAAACCCTAGAATCACAAAAACCCTAGACCATTACCAGCCCAGAGAAATTCACACAAACACCAATCCTGGCCTCCAAACTCGTCCAAAGTTAGGGTTTTTGCCCCACTATCAAGTTCAACCAATAGAAACCAATACAAGTAACCAAAGCAAAAACTAACGAAAACCCTTTATTGAAGAGGGAGATACGAACAAACCCTCACCGCGAAATTCCGAAACTCAACTCCAAACCCTAACCGCAAGGAGTGTAGTTGAACAGTGTCTCTGCGCTCGCTCTGTTGCAAAGAATCGAAGTTGGTTCTCTGCGATTGAGAAAGAGAATTCTGACTCAGTGGGGTGTCAGAGGGAGATAGAGAGTCGCTTTGGGTTGTGTAAAGGAGAGAGATTTACAGAGAGAAACTGAGAGCGAGACTGTGTGTTTAAAGAGAGAAAATGGAGACGGAGAAGGAGAAGAAGAGGAAAAGAGAATATAAAGAGTTTGGTTTTTTTTTTTTTTTTTTTAGGGAAATTCTTTGTGGGGGGTAGCTGAGGGAAACAAAACGTATGAAGAGAAGCCACTTCTTCCCTTTCTCTACTGTTAAGGGGAGAAATTTTTTATTTTTAAAAAAGAAAAATAGAAAATTTTTTTTTTTTTTTTTTCTTTCGATGATATCATAATTTGAATGTCCTTACCAAAACTTGACATACTTTGTCATATGGTTGAAAAGTCTTCTTAATTACATCTATGTCAATTTGGAAAAAAAATATTTATAGATAATGGACAATTCATTAACTCAACGAGCGAAAATGAAGTTTATGTTCGTTATTTTCTGTTTTTGTAGTGGATTGTGTCGAGCAAAATAACGGCCAATAAATGCAATCACTAAAATAGAATTGGCGATGTACTTTCGGTTCGGTTGTTATGTACTGCAACTTTAGTCGGGAGAAAAATAATATATAAGACATTACATTGAAGTTGTATTGATGCGAACAGTTAAAACTATTCTTTCTATGTTGTCGGGATTTGGTTTGGATTACCTTAGTAGTAGATATGTTATACTCATTTACTGCATTTAGAGATTTAAATCATATTACATATCTATCAAATACGGATAATATTACATATTCTAAATGACATTAGATGGTATTTTAAATGACATAAGATGGTAAATATTACATATCTCACATTGCATATGACACTACACCAAATCGACATATTTGTAACAACCCAAAAAAGTATAATTGTTGTGATGTAACGGTTCACCAAACAACTTCACACAGTTTCAAAAATGAAGTGATGCAATAATTGGATTACCATTATGCATAGTGATTCAATTTATTGTACCACGTTATTTGTGAAATTGTTTTTCAGTTTTTTGCTTGAATGTAGTTTTGACTTGAAATTATTTGATGGACAATTACATCGCAAAAATGATGTTGTTTGAGGGTTGTTACAAAACTGCCCATTTGGTGTAGTGTGAGATACAAAATTAACGATTTTAAAAGATTTCAATTAATGTTATAACGAAACAGATTGTAAAGATGGTAAATCGTTCATACTAAGATTATGATTTGGAGATGTATGTATATGGATTATAGCAAGTGACCTGGCACGACATGTCTCGCTATCTAGCGGATTTAGGTTTGAGATAATGTGATGAAATTGTTAATCGTATTGTGTCAATCTGATCAATGAATTATTTAGTAGGTCATGTTTGGACTTCGGGACTAAATACATTTGATACTACACTCTACGCAGCTTGAGTGTATACAAGGCAGTGAATGACATGTTTTCTCCAACGTCGATTGTTGTGAAAGTAACTACATCTGCATACATTTTTTTTATCAATACTTGAATTTGTATACATCATTGTCCATTTGATATTAATACCACAATAACAAAAAGTTAGAATGGCAAGAGGATTCATCTTGGTTGTTGCAATCTTACGAGTTTCATGTTAGTTACTTTGTTGGATATCTTCGAAAAGTCATTTGCATGGTTTTAGCGAAAATTTCTAGTGCGGTCATGTAATATCTCCCTTTTATTCACCATGCTGAGTATGTATGAAATTATATAATTATTAATTGACTTTATTTCATTTTATTATTAGTATATTTTTTAGTTTTCGTATAGATACGAAACCAAGTACATTTTCTAGGTCTGGTGATGATGTCAGTGTACACCATAGAATTTATAATGTTTGGCATTATAGAGGGTAGACTCAAAGTATGTGTAAATCATTATAGAATTTTTTTTCTTTCGTATAATATAAAATATGTGTATGTCATTTAGTAGCATCCATGATTTGTTTGTTGTTTGTATAAATGATTATAGATTTCAAATGGAAAATATACTTTTGTTGCAACCAAATAATGAATAGAAATCACTTTTTATCTTTATCTCTTTTGCTAAGGGAGACTTTTTTTTTCCACGCAAAAAATTATTTTGATGATTTCATAATTTAAATGTCCTTAGCAAAACCTGACATACCTTGCCATGTGGTTAAAAAGGTTTTATTGGTTGCATCTATGTGATTTTGAAAATATATTTATAGATGATAGACAAGTCATCAACTCAACAAGTAAAAATGAAGTTTTGGTTTGTTATTTTATGTTTTTGTCGTATATCGTGTCTAGCAAAATAACGGTAAATAAATGCATTCACTAAAATAAAATTGGCCATGTGATTTCAGTTCAATTGTTATGATTTGCAAAAGAAAAATAATATATAATACATTACAATGAAATTGTATTGATGCGAGGAGTTGAAACTATTATTTTATGTTGTCGGGATTTGGTTTAGATTACCTTGCAAATAGATATTATCCTCGTTTACTGCATTTAAAGATTTAAATTATATTACATATTTATCAAATACAGATAATATTACATATCTTAAATGACATTAGATGGTAAATATTATATATCTCATAATGCCTATGAGATATGAAATTAATTCAATTAATGTTATAGCGAAACAGATTGTAAAATATAGTAAATTGCTCATATTAAGATTATAATTGGAGAAGTACGTATAGGGTTAATTGGAAATGACCTGACACAACATGTCTCGCTATTTAGTGTATTTAGGTTTGAGAAAATATGAAGCAATTGTTAATTATTGTGTCAACCCAATCGATGAATTTAACAAGTCGTGTTTGGGCTTGTGGACTAAACACATTTGACACAACACACTACTCAACTTGAATGTATGCAAGGCAGTGGCATGTTTTTTCCAGTGTCGGTTGTTGCAACAGTGACTACATGTGGATACATGATTGAATTTGTATACGCTTGATCATCATAATCATCAAAGCCCATTCCCGATATTTAATTTGTATACGCTTGATATTAACACTAAAATAACAAAAAATCAGAACGACGAGGGGTTTCATCTTGGTTGTTGCGATCTTGCAAGTTTCATGTTTGGTTACTTAATTAGTTGGGAAAAACTTGAAAAGGTCATTTGCATAGTTTTAGTGAAAACTTCTGTCATATTCATATATTATGTCCATCTATTATCCATGCTAAGTATTTATGAATTTATATATTTATAAATTAACTTTATTTCACTTTATTATTAATACTTTCATTTTTTGTACAGGTACGAGTTGGAAAGAGCCAATTACATTTTCTAGCCTTAGTTTTCAGGTGCACCATAGCATTTATGATGTTTGCCATTATAGAGGTAAACTTGAATTATTTAGAAGTCCTCTCTATAATGTTTTTTTCACACAATATAAAATATATATGCGCATGTCATTTGGTTAGTGTCCACAAATTTTATTTTTTTTCACACGAATGATCACAAATTTAAAATGAAACATGTACTTTTGTTGTTGCCAAAAGTATATAAACATGAAACATGTACTTTTATAAAATATTTTATTATTAAAATACTTTATTATTAGTATTTTAATAAAATATATAAACATGAAATATGTACTTTTGTTGCGGCCAAAAGTACTTTATTATTATTATTATTTTTCATTTGAAATGAAACATGTACTTTTATGAAATATATAAACATGTAAGAGTAGCCACTTTTTCTCTTTATCACTTTTGCAAGGGATACATTTTTTTTTTATTTTACAAAAAAATTATTTTCATGATTTCAATGTACTTACCAAAACTTGGCATATTTTCTTATGTGATTGAAAAAGTCTTTTGGTTACATCTATATAATTTTGAAAAAAATATTTATAGATAATGGAAAGGTCATTAACTCGACAAGCAAAAATTAAGTTTCAGTTCGTTATTTTATGTTTTGTGTTATATTGTGCCTAGCAAAATAGCGATAAATAAATATATTAACTATACTATAAATGTAGAAGTGATTTTGTTATGTATTTGCGAATTTAGTCAAGAAAAATGTAATATATAAGACATTAAATTGAAATTGTCCCTTGTAAAGAATTGCAATTGTCTTTTTATATATGTTGTCGAGATTTGGTATTGATTAGTTTGTCAATAGATATATTTTATTTATTTTTGTATTTACATAATATTACATATCTTATATGACATATTATAATAGGAATATCCATAAGATATAGATAGTATTTAATGTCTCATATGACATACTAGGATAAAAATATTCATCAATAGGGAATAAATTGTTTAAAATATTCAAATGAGTGTTGTAATGAAACATATTGGACAAAAAAGGTAATCGTACATATAAAGATTGTGATTTTGAGGTGTAAATAAAGGAGTGATGATAAATGTTTCAACTCGACACGACCTGATACTTAGCGAATTGAGAATTAGAAAATGCATTATCTCTTAATTGAGTTATGTTTACATGATTGATTAATTTATGATATCATTTTCGGGCTTAAGGACTAAACACGATTGACACAATACCTTACTCAGCTAATTGTATCAACGGTGATATGAATAACCCATGAGATTTATCAAACTAGATTGACTTCAATAGTTTTATATTTAGCGTAATGGGTTAAATGTATTGTGTTTGTTGATACCCCAATTTGATATTATTAACTAATCATGTAAAGAAACATCGTATCGATTTTCGTTGTCATGTGATCAGGAGTTGTGTTTGGTTTCCAAATTCGACACAGGGTTGTGAAACGACATTGCACTATGACATGAAACGAACCAATCGTCGCCCTACGTACATGTGACATCTAAACATGGGTGAAGTTATAACAATAATTTTCCATTATTCAATTCGGTAACTAATATAAAACTAAGTCAAATGATACGAATCAACCCCTTATTTCAATCCAATAAATCCAACCAAATTTCTATATGATTTCACATAAAAACATAGAAAGAAATTCTAAGCTCATACAAGACACGCATTTACTCATTATATTAATAGATAATGATTCATTGAGGCTTTAAAGTTTGAACATTTTATTTTGTATATTTTTATGGAGAATTCTACTCAGCCTGGCCAGGCAACACTGATTAGTGCCTGCAGAGTAGAATTATAATTTTACCCCTCTCTCCTAACCACGTATTCACCACCGCCACAATGGAAAGACAGGTAAAGTTGGAGTTCTACTCCGCAGGCACTAGTCAGTGTTGTCTGGCCATTTTCATCCAAAAATATTATTCCATTTTCATTATCCTCATCAAATAATTGAAAGAGTGCATTGCATTCATCTCATTTGAGTGGTTTGAGATCGATTGAAAGAACGTGGAGGTTTGAATATAAGTTTGGGTTTGGGTTTGGTTTATCTTGGGAGATAGCTTCATGTGCAGTTTGTTGAAAATAGGAGAATCTATTGAGTTTTTCATTATAGTTTTCTTTGTAATATAGGTAATTATATTTTGTAAAATTAATGAATTTGAAAGTTTTAATTGAAGCTTTGTGAAGATGTATTTGCAAAATATGTCAAAATAATTGTAAAAATATAAGTTGTAATTATAAATCGTATTTCGAGCGTTGGGATTTTAGGTCTATGTTTTCTAAAGATTATCCTACTCACGAAGATTAATGTGTAGGACAAGAAGCTTGAATACAAGTCAAATGCATGAAGACAAAGTCAAGCCAACAAGAAGAAACAAAGCAAGTAAAGTCAAGTTAACTAAGTCAAAGAAGGAAATTTGGTAAAAAATGAATTATCTACAAATGACCCAAGACTTGAAATTCACATTCTAAGTTTAAATTTGGAGATAAAGAAAAATAAGACAAGCCTATGTGCTAAATGGACAAATCTATGCATGTGATTAAGGAGTATTTTATTTTGAAAAAAGAGATGGCCATAACAAAGTTGACTTTACTCCTCTGGATTATGCTCGTTGACTAAAATGTCACAATCAGTCAGAGGGAGTCATTCTGATCAAGCCATTTGGAATCCAATTGTTGCATCATGATAACGAAGTTGACTTCACCTCTTACTCAGTAGATTTTTGGCTATAAATAGGTTTCAATACAATCTTAAATCATCTCTTTAAATCCTATTCCATTTGAAAGATCCATTCACCTACACTATACCCATATATATCTTTCGTGAGAGATCCCACAGTGTTATAAGAAGTTTTTTCTTGGTTCTTATGGTTATCTAAAAAGAAGAGAAAATAAAATTTAGGAAAAAAGATTGAAGGGAGTTTTGTATTGGTATATGCCTCAACCACTTTATCTTACTCTGAGTTTGAAACTTCTATCTTCGACTAAGTGAGAGAGTGATTGTAAACCTATCAAACAAACGAGTATCACTAAAAGAGAGACCTCGAATTTTAGTTTGCCTAAACTCGCCTTTACTTCATACGGGTTCTTGCCCTTTGTCACAAGTCGTTTGTTCTAGTAAGTATCACCTTGAAAATCAGAAACATGTGGTATGACTTGGTTGTGTAGCATCCAAGTTAGTGGAGATCTTAGGCAAATCAGTAAGATCCACGGAACACAATAATAAGGCCTAATTTATTATATCCTCGGGATTCGAGAACAAGTCTGTAAGGCTTGGTGGTGTTACATCTCACTAGTGATCGCCAAAGTTGTTCGCAAGACTTCCAGAGCAGAACATTTGGTTCGCGTTGGTAGGTCTCGTGGGAGAACGCACGATAATAAACCTTGTGAGGTTGTATGCCGTTAATTGAGAGTTGAATTCTTTTTTACACAAGTAATAAAAACTTGTTCTTGTATGTTCAATTGTTTATATTGCATGCATGCTTAGATAAGTTGTATTTACTTTCCATTGTTTATATTGCTTGTATGTTCAATTTGCATGCTTAAGAATTTTATTTGAGTTTTTTTTTTGCAAACAAAGGTTTTTCACTTGTGTGTTCTCATTCAAGTGAATCAAATAAACTTCTAAATCTTGATGTGTTGACTCCCCTACAGTTACAACATAAGCCTTTGACAAGTTTAGGTAAAGAACTTCGTAGTCGAGTACTTTTGTTTGTTTTCAAAACAAATTAAAACAAATTAGATTATTGAAAATTAACTATTCACTCCCTCTAGTCATGCTAGCTTAGGGTATTTCACATTTTCACTTTGGTGAAAATGTAAGGTTGTAGTTAATGAGTTTCTCCTTGTATAGTTTATTGAAACAAATACGTTTTATGATTTTGTAGGTGGGGAATGGGGTGTCTGATAAAGAAGGAGATGGGGAAGATGATTTTTTTTAATCCATGCGACTAACCCTTCCTCGAAATGTATATAATTATTGAGAAATATCCAAAAATAGGCCTTTTAGCGTGCCTCAAGATGTGTATTTATATGTGTGTGTTTGGTTGCATGAAATCTTATTCTATGAGAATCTATAAGATGACCACCTATAGCTAAGATAATTTAAGGTTCACTCACCAGTCCACCATTAAATTTTGTGATTAATAGTAGAAATGAAATTCTCATTAAAATGATAATCACTTGCGGAGGGAGCAAGAAGTGTGATTCTCATGTTCATAAGACTTTCATTCCCACCAGTGATCATAAAATATAATGGTGCATTTGTGTGTTAACCTCAAATTAACTTAGATGTAGGTGGCTCCTTCATGGATTCACATGGAATAAAATTCCATGTAACCAAACACACCCTACTTGTATACTGGTTAGAGCAGAGGTGTGCTCGTTACATGATGATCATTTTTTTTTGTTGAACCACAATGCAGTTACATCAAACAAAACAAATAGTATGTTACATGCTATTCAAAAACAAACTTTCTAAATGATAATAAGAAAATCAGATGCTAGATTAAGACTAGGACTTGAAATAAGTAATTTAAAGATGTCATTGACTACATTCTTTTAACTATGATAGTGAAGGATGATTTAGTTTTCCACATTTAAGTATTTTACGAGTAAGTGTATGATTTTAATTGATTTTTTTCCCTTTTTTAAGTAGTATTATTCTAATATGTGATAAATTAATGAATATAATTGAATAATTTGGAAATTGCTTACTACGAGTTTTATACATTTGTCATCAAATATATGTGAATTATAATTGAAAAAGGGCAATACAATACATTTTTATAAAAATCCTTTTTCATTTGGGTACCATACAATTATAATTCGTGAACTTGCTAATTATAACCTCTAAATCAGCTCAAATGATGCCCATACTCTTTTTTTATAATTGTTTAGGCATGAAACCTTTGAAGATTGAAATTGAGTTTTGGGCCATCACTGAATCACAAAAATGCACCCTCAAACCATAGAGCCCAAATTTGCTTTTAGCATTTGCATTCTTAGAGAATATAATGGATAATCTATTATGTTATCACTGTTTGAGATTCCCCTTATTGAATCACAGATTGATCACATTCTGAGATTGGTGGTTTTCTAAAGTGATTGCAAATTAAAAATGGCTCCAACCTTTTGACACTATCATTTCTCTTATTTGACATCACCACTTGCTTTTTGACGCCACCAATATAAATTCAAAACTCTCCAACTTTTTATCTTTTTGAACAATAATTTTTTTTCCATCGTTGTCGATGTTGCCACCACATCGCCGTTGTTACTCGCCTGCCCCTTTTTCATTTCTTTTTGTTTTCCCTCCCTTTTCTTCTCATCAACAACAGGTTGCAATAGCAGCAATAGTGACTGCTATTGGCCGCCCCACTCCGCCATCGCCATTCCCATCCCTTTTTTGTCACATTCGCTTTCGCACTGAGCTCTGCAAGTACAAAACCGGTCCTTGTAGAAGTTGAGGTGAGAGCAAATGAGGAAACAAAAACAAGGGGGATGGTGACGATAACGATGCCATTGCTGGTTGTTATTAAGAAGAAAATAAAAGGTTGCAACATCTTGTTGTTGAGAAGAAAACAAAAGGAAGAAAGATGAGGGAAAAAATGGATGGAGCGGCAACGATAGTGACGTTGTTGTTCCTGCTTACTGTTGGGAAGAGATCATAAAGGGAAGAGGAGAGAAGTGAAGGAATTTTTTTTTATTGATGGCGTTCTTTAGTAGATTTAAAAAGAGAAGGTGTTGCTGTCAAATAGGAGATAAAGTGTTGTAAAAAAGTCAGAGCCATTGAACAACCCCTTCTTTGATTCAATTGGGTAGAGCTCAAAATGGGAAATTTTAGTTTAGGGGTTCATAAATTTCTAGTTCAAAATTAATTCATAGTGAGCTACCTTTTTCTGTCTCAACCTTGAATGCTCGATGTTAGGGGTTAGATTTTACGAGCAAATATATTGTTGGGTAAGCCAAAATATGGATCTTCTTTTTCTTCACTGGTTTGTTTGTTTACATATTTGATTTGAGTTGTCGTATATTTACAATGGGTTCCTTTGTTTTTCCAAAAATGTGTATTTTCATGCAAATTTTTTTTACATGTGTTTACAATGATGGCGAAAATAATACCAATTTCAGTCTATTTGGGTCTAATTTAAGACAAACTGATTGGTGTTTGCTTTTTGTTTTGAATAGACTCAGAAGTCTTAATAAGAAATGAAACACTCTAACATGGTATTTGTTTTTAGTTCTGATTAGAAATTGAAGTTATAATTGGAGTAATCACCATGGGGTTGTCAATCAGTTAGCACTGAGTGTTTAATGAAAATTCATTCCAAGAATAACCTCACAATAAACTTGTAATGACTACGATGCTACCCTTGTTCTCCACCGATCATCCAGTCTTCACCACCTTCTCTTTATTAGGTGAGCAGTGCTGCCACCACCCTCCCCTCTCTTCCTTCTCATTTTCTTCCTTTTTTTTTCCTCTTAAGATTGTGCGAGGAATGGAGAGGGATATAAGGTGGTTTCTAGTAGTGGAAGGGGATCTCCATAGTGTTTGGAGAAGAAAAAAACAGATGGAGAATGGGAGTTAATGTTAGTGATTTGTGGTGGCGATGGGAGTTGTGGTGGTGGGCAAAAATGTTAAAAAACTTTGAGTCATCAACAAAAACAAACACCTTTTAATTTTTCAACTTCTAATTAGCAACCCATTCAGAAGCCAAAAATTTTTTCATTCAAAAGCTTGTTTAAAGCTTCAAACTCCAGTTAGAAACTAGATTCTAAGCACCTAATAAAAACACACACCCCCTTAGTGTAATTTTGATATTAGTTTTGAACATTTTTACTTGACGACTACATAGAATTGAAAGCAAATGGGGTAACATTTGCGTATCATGACGCAAGTAGGGTAGTTTGTTGACAAGAACAAGATTTTATGGTAATTAATGTCGCTGCCTTATGTTATTCTCAGTGAACCATTGAAGAGGAGTTCTCATTGTTGAAGCTACAATGTTTCCAACTCCAGAAAGGTAACTTTTGTACCACTTTTTAAACTTGTACAAATTTAGTCTTTTTGCCTAAATGAACAAACTTCAGCATTTTGCTAGCTCTACAATTCCACTCATATATCTTTTGTTCAATTTGATCATCTCATCACAGATATCAAAACACACCCAGTATTCCAACTAAGGAGTTCATAGAATGTAACATCCTAGTGCGTGCGGGCTGAGGATGGCATGCTATCTTGTGTGGGCAGGTTGTGAGAGCTGACACACTACCAAGTGTGGGTGGGAAAATATGCTAGCAGGCTACCAATAAGGGGTTATAGCCCCATATTTCCTGGGTGAAGGAAGAGGATATGCTACTTATTTGCGAGGTTGGATCCCATTGGTACAATGTGTTTTAAAGTCGTGCGGGCCTTGAGCCCAAAATGGACAATTATTGTACCATGTGGATCTAGTTGTTACAGAATGGTATCAGAGTCAGATTATTCAACCATGTAGATCGGGTCATTACATAATGATATCAGAGTCAGAAGTGTGCCAACGAGAACGTTGGGCTCCCTAAGGGGTGGACTGTAACACCCTAGTATGGGCGAGCAAAATTGCTGGCAGATTACCAATGAGGTGTTATAGTCCCACTTCGCCTAGGTAAGGGAAATGTATGTGCTACTTATGTGCGAGGTTGAATCCCCTTGGTACAACATATTTTAAAGTCGAACATGTTTTGGACCCAAAGTGGACAATATTGTACCATGTGGATGAGTTTTTACAGAATGATATCAGAGTTGAACCCAGCCGAAAGGGTGTAAACGAGGAACTACTACCCTTGCTTTGATATATTACCTATAGGATATTGGGAGAATGGACTTTAATATTGTTTAAGCATTGAAGGGACCTAGACCATTTGTAATAGATTTTAGAGAGTTTACCCCTGATAAGAAGCATGATTCAGGGTTGATGAGTTGTAACAACATACCTTTGTATCACACACAGGGGAACAACCAAATGACAGTTGCTAAGGTTGAGTTGAAGAATACCATTTTTAGGCATACCTTTGTAAATAATAGTCTTGCGCCGAAAAATATGTGTATCAGTCCTTCCCTAGCACTAGAGGTACCAAGATTAATGAATAAAAAACCATCATGTCAAGAGTTAGTGGTTGTGATTTATGAAAATTGAGTCAAGTTTTTGAAGGTCCTGCTAGAGCATGAAACAGTTCTTCAAAGATATCCAAGAGCATGCATTTGCAACTTTTGTAGAATTTGAATGAAATTTTTTGTTAGAGATATTATCATCATGAACTTCTTGTCAGTTACCATGCATCTTTGCATATTTATCTTTTTTTTTCTTTTTTTTTTTATCGGGATGATCAGCATGAGAATCGTATAAATGAACTCTTGCTTACTTAACTGTATGGTATTGTGTTTTTAGGATTTATATGATGAAATCATGAAAATGTCAAAAATCTGAGGAACTTGTTAGTGCTAAAGATAGTAAATAGACCCAGCTTGTTGGGAGTTCAAACCAACTTGTCTTGAGTGACTGAGTGAGGTTGTTATGTGGTGCATGATCAAAAAAGTAGCACAGGGGTCCATCTAAGTTATCTCTGCCTGGTTTATATCCAAGGATCCAATTGAGCATTAGTTGAAATGTTACTGTCCTCTTCGACTGCTCGAGTTTGAGGAGCATTGGTTCTTAGTGAGGGAATGTATATAGGGTATTATTTCCTTTATCATGGGAAAGAGAAACAAGGAACCAAGAAGTAGGCCATGCATTAAACTCGTGATGAATGACAGAATGATATAGGCTATATAGCATCCATGGTTTGGTAGTTGCACAATGCCATTATAGGGCGGATCTACCAAGGAGCTCAACTGCCCACCTTCAACTTTCGAAATATCTTTAGCATGTATTTAAGTTTACAAAAAAAAAATCAATTATACAACATATAATACAATATGATAATTGTTCATTCAATTATTTTAATGTATCTCCATTGGTGTAGTGGTTTAAAGAATATCATTTTTAGTAAATGACTCGAGTTCAATAATACTTTTCGAGTGTAAGAGTTTTTTATGGCTATTTATTATACATTTTTTTTATGTTTATTGATGATTACTATTCTTTATCATTGTTATTAGCCTCACTTTTTTTTTTCAATGCAAATTTTGTAATTGCAAACAAAAAAATATGTTTAGTTTAATATAAACTTATTTTGGTCCTCTTGGATCGTACGATTTCTTTATAGTTATTGACAATTATTTTTGTGATTTGCCCATACTTTTTTGTTTTCAATGCAATTTTATATGTAATTGCATATATTAAAAAAATGAATTGTTTGTTACGTGGTATAAAACCTCCAAAAAAAATGAAATTAATATCTAAAATAATAACTATAGAATTCAATGAAAGTATATACTATTAGCCAACTCGTACAAAATTGAGCCTCATATAAATCATTTTTTCTATGAAAATGTATTAGGATCTTATTATGTTAACAAATTTTAGATTTTCTTAACTTCAACTAGATACTTATCCTAATGATTTTGTAATTTTAGTTATATATTCTAATTATTACGTTTGATTGCCCCTTGCTAAGATTATCGATATTGTAACCTTATTTTGGCTTAAAATTGGACTACATTGGATTCAATTTGGTATATGTAATTTATTTTTGATAGTTGTATTTTTTTATTAGTTACTATCTCGAGTAAATAAAAAAAATTAAGCTCCACCATTATAACTACTATTATCAACTAATAATTATTTGCGATTTTGCCCCCATCAACTAAAATCTTAGGCCCGCCACTGATTATTTATAGATGAGATTAAAGTTTCATCACTTACATGCAACAACTGCGATTTCACGAAATATTTTTTTTCTAGGTCCCGAAATTAAAAGTACCTTATTGCAACGAGCTATTTCGAAATATTTAGTGCTTTTTTTTTTGTAAATTTCGACATTTTCATGTAAAATCCAAAAAGTTGTAAACCAAATTACATTTTTTTTTATCAAAATATTTCGTAGATTTTGATATTTTCGTGTAAAATCTAGAAAATTATAAATTAAATTAAATTTATAAGGATACTTAAGTATTTAGGTTTCATTTTATGTATTTAATTATTTATTAGGTTAATTTACTTGCGTCTTACTTGTCCACATATTTATATATGTTTGACACACTCGTAATTTTTTTTTGTGTTTTTGTATACAATCAAATATTTTATGAAATATCTCTTAAAATCAAGGGACAAAGATTACCTCAAAAAACAAAATCGCAATCTTTGCCTGCATGACATCTAGGACAATCAGTAGAAAGTGAGCACTACATAGATGTGGATAAAGTGAAGATGTTGTTGATTATTCCCTAATCCCTACCACTATAACGATAGTTCCTCAAAATGCACACTAAAGTGTCGTCAACCTGATTATTGGTTGCCCAAGATGCCATTCCAATTCTATCATATTTACAAGAAAAAAAAATCAAAAAATGGGTAAAAGAGATAAATAGTATTTGTGCTTTAAGAAAAAAACTATTACATCATTTTTACAATTTTGCCCTCTCAAATTCAGATTATGTATAATCATACTCAACCCCTATAAATATTCATTTATTATACCCAAGCCCCTATCACAATTTATTTGAAATTCCCCAGTTATTTGTAAATTATAAAGAGACCCTTACACCTAACTTTTGGATTTCCTATTTTTCTCTTGACATTTCATACTTTTACAATCAAAACACAATCTCTCAAACATTGATTAATTATACATATACCCCTAACATAAATTATTTGAATCCCCTTATGTCGAACTTATAGATTTTCCATCTTGCCCTCTACATTCAATACTTTTTACAATCAAAACTAACATGCTCTCAAACATTCATTAATTATACTTAAACCTCTAACATAATTTATTTGAAGCCCCAAATTATTTATAAATTATAAATGAGCCCTTATAACAATGAGAATGTGAATTTTTATTACAATATTTTTATGATTATTTTGCTTAAATTTTTTTAGTCAAATCTCCTAAACTCATAATTTTACTTATTATTGAAGTTATAGAATAGATTAAAAAAGTATCAAATATTGGCACATGTAAAGAGCGTTCATACCCTAGTATTATATATAACGCCTGCAAGGTTAAATGAATAGTGCCAATGTCTTCAACCTGATTTTCAGATTTCAAAAATGCTCTTTTACTTTCTCAATATTTACAAACAAAATAAATATGTAGGTGAATAGTGACAAGGGGTAGTTATGTCTTTTCACTTTTGAACATAACACCATAAATAAAATAAATAATGTCAAAGTGTATATTTTATACATGAAAATTCCAGGTAAGGGGAGACATTCCAAGTACCATGCATATCAGTGAAATATAGTTCGACCCTCACCAATCGTTTTTTTTATTTTGACAGAGGTAAATTGGCACATCTTAGCCTGCTAGACACAATTGCTTGCTGAGGTCAGTGTAGGCTCGACTTCCTGGTTCCTGAGTCAAGACAATAATTGCTCTTTTTTATTTTTATTTTATCCCTTAACCCCTCTCACCTCAAATGTCACCGGCAGGGTTTGAAGCCTAAACTTGTGATATCATTCGTCACAAACCTACCAACTGAGTTAGTACCCCATTGGCCGACACAATAGTTATGATGTCGTTGATGAGACTGAAAACCGTGACATAACTTCAGCTAGACTACCTGAACTTCATCAATTTGGGTTTTCTTTCTTCTCTTTGGTTTCTGTCTATTATTCAGTAAAATTAACAGAATGTTTGAACTCACTGCATTGATCAGCAACCCTATGAGATGGAAAAATGAAACAAAACTGAAGCAAGGTAAACTTGCATTTATTAGCCTATTAGGTAACATTCTTTGCCTTCCAACATTGTAAATTAAACTTTAATGCTAACGAGAAAAAGGTATGGAAGTATAATACAGTCTTTGGGATTGTAATACAATCGAGGAGCTTCTACGTAGCCTCTTTGTCGATCCATGGCACTAATCTCGCTGGCAGCTCCAGTAATGTATTTGTTTCATATATTTTTTTACCACCTAATCTAAATATATCTATATCTGTATCTCGCCTGTATATGTATCTGTCAGGATTCTATTAATTTAGTCTTTATTCAGTAAACTTCAGCTTTTCACTGGGATAAACCCCCTCAACTCTAGCCTGTCGTCTCTTCTGTCTGAAAACTCCTTCTTGACTTGCATGACTAATGTGTGAAGATTGTCTTGTTTCATCATTAGTCTCCCCACTACTTCTCTTACTGTAACGAGCAAAAAAGGATACATTTTTTAAGCAATTGAATGGTGATGATTGGAACATGATAAACAATGGAAAAATACCTGAGCTGAAAAAGGAGGAATATAACACCAACAAGTGAGATTCCCCCAGCAAATGATTTCAAAAGTACTGCTTTGCCCAGCTTTCGCTTTGGTTCTCCAGTGCATTTCTCCGCTTCGTGGTTTTCCGTGTCCTGCAATGCATCATATGGTTTGACTGAGAGTTGTACATAAACATGAAGCAGAAGATAAAAGATGTGCTCATGTACAACATAAATTACTGGATGAGATGACATCACGCTAACTGGACAAAATTTCAAAAATGATGATGCAGAGATGGGTTTTAAAGAGAATGCTTTGAGAACCGAATTACTATGTAGTAAACTGCCTGAATGCGCAATGTTGATAGTGCACTGGATTCACAGAGTAACTAGTATAAGGATTTATATGCAGTGTGCATCCAAATGCATTATCATTGGTCCCTAATCAGGCGGTACTATGGAATAGATGAGTACAGTCCCATTTGGGTTTTCTTGGTTTAAAACTCAATTTTTACTCTCCAACCACAAACAGTTGGCAGGGCTTACAATGTTTGAAGAAAGAATAAAAAAGAGTTCCCCACAGTTACCTTACTCAATTTATCCATGCAGCACGGAACCTTCTCCTGAGATAACTTCAAATGATTCCCCTCTACAAGATTTTGATCACTGCCCTCATTTCCTCCACCAGTTTCTGAAGATACGGATGCTGTGAAGGATTCATCTCCTGTTGATGGTACAGCAACAGACGCGAAAATACCATCACTATGATGGGAACGATCACTAGGATTAGAATTTCCTGCGCCACTGGAATCAATTAATGCTGCCTGCCTTCCAATTTGCATCTCTCGGCTGTCAGATTGAGCATTCACATCAAGTACCACGTCCCCTGATTCTGCACTTGGAACATTACCACTTGACAACTGGAGAAAGGAATTTTGTCCAAGCAAATCATGATCTGATAACTGCCCCATTGGCTCACAGCCAGAGTTGTCAGCTAATAAAGAGTTCTCACTGGACAAAGATGAATGAACCAAGGAACTGCTTTTTCCATTTAATAAATCAGCTGGTGCATTCATATCAAGAACAGAAGCGGTTTTCTCACTTGGAGATACTGTCTGATGCTGTTTCTCACTGTCAGGGATTTCTTCCAAGGCACTTTTACAGCCAATGGCATTGCTAATAAACCTATCAGACTCCTCCAGACTAATACCAACCATGTCGTTACTACTGCAGTACTCCTCTTTAGTTGGAAGTATAGCTTCCCTACTAAGTTCTACTCTATCATGAAAATCATCCAATGAAGAAAGTAAATTGTTCAGGTTCTTCCTCACATCCACATCTGGTCCATGAAAAGTTTCATCAAACAGCCCCACATCATCAACAAGAGGATTAACTTCAGCAAGTCCCAGGAAATCTCTTGGAACTCTTGATTGTGGGTGGCAAACATAATCAGGGCTCTCGCTACAGGGGATAAATAAGTCAGAAACTTCGCAGTACAAACTTTCATCTGATATTTTAGCCAACTGACATTTTACAACTGGTATAGGTTTGGAATTACTGTCATCCAACTGCACCTCATCAATATTGGATGTCAAGCTATCAACTAGAACGTTATTTTCAGCTCTCTGTTGAGTTTCATGGCTTCTTGTAGAAACATTATCTACATGAACATTGTTGATACTCTGATCCTGTGGCAATGATTGGGTGTCAGGACTGGTAAAATCATCTTCTCTTCCAAAATTGTTTCCATACTCTGTGGTGTCCTCTTTATCTGAAATAGAGTTTCCACTGATGGTAGGGGATATGTCAACTTCTTCCATCTCGTCTGGGTATCTGTTTCCAAGCTGGTATCTCGAAGTCTTGTAAGTTAAATTTGATCCACCAACGGATGTTTCTTGCAAATTAAATACAAGGTTCTTTTCCTCTCCATTAGACAAAGTTGATTGTCCACCATCTGTTTCAGGGCCACTTAGATCCGAATTACTTAATTCACGACTGTAGACGTGTCTTTCTGATGTGCAGTGCTCCACAGAGTCCAGGAGAAAAGCAGTACTACTTAGGTCAAGATCCTCAGAGTAAAGTGTATTTGTTTCATCCTCACAGTGTTCTCTTACTGCTGCTTTGTTCACACACCGAGTCCCTGGTTTTAAATTTATTTGATAGTCGAGGTCTGATGAGGATAACATATCATCAAGTTGAGTATCGGTGAAGCGATGGTTATCATTTGACAGGTAACGAGCATCTAGAGAACAAATAGTTTCAGTGGTGCTCTCTGTGTCATCAGATGCTTCAGAATATGAATCATACAGTCTGGCATACTCAGTGCCCCAGTATTTCTATAGTGAAGTACAAAGAATCAGAAACTGTGAGACATTATTACGAAAACACAAATATACTAACTATTATGCAACAAGAACAATATGTTTAACAAAGATTCTGCTAGCAAAAACCTTTGGGTCCTCGAAGCTTCTGCGAATGCTTTCAACCATATCTGTAGGCATGCTTACTGTATAAGTAACAACATCAAAATCTGGAACCTGCCAAAAGAAACATTACAATGTGCTGGCATTTAGAACCTTGTTATGTCAAAATGAATTTAAACATTATGATTGGGAGTGATAAAATAGTTGGATAAACAAACAAAAATCAAAGATATACATGGGCGAAACTCTTGTGAAATTGCATACATTCAAGTTCTTCGATCTGGCTTTCTTTGAAAGGGTACGTATGCACATACAAACTCTGCGAATATTTCTTTTCTCAACAACATCAGATGGGGAGAAGAGATCGATGCCTGTCAAACCCAATGTCTGGCAGACCTATGAGAAATCAGGGAAATAACAGTTAGAAAAGGCAAAATAAAACATATTGTTAAAGAATAAATAGTAAAAATATAAGAACATCTCACGGATCTGAATAAACGCATAAATCTCAAAATTCATGACTGAGAAACTACCACATTATCAAATAATTATAATATTAAGAAATGGAAATGAAGACTCTTAATCGAAAATATACTTTATCAGACTAAATTTTGCACAACCTTCACACAAGTTTGAGGTTTGCATTTAATCTGTGGCCTAAACCCACAACCTCTCAAGGAACTGCCTATAACCCATGGTTGAGATATAGCATGGTAAATATGTTTGACAACTATTAAGTAGATCAGTAGCAAGAAAACCAACCCCTGAATAAGGATTTGTTATAGATGTGGATAGGAAGAATCAACATGACATCTTCAACTTCACGTGGCATTTCATACCACTCTGACTATTGGACCGAGGCAAGCTCCATGACTAACCCAAAGAGAGCCACTTGCTTAAGGTGACTAAGATCTATCTTACTTGATCTCATTCTTTTCATAATACAGAAGATTTCTGGATACCTCAAGTCTGACAGTAAAGTGCTTACTACCTGGCTTACTACCTGAAATGGTAGAGCAGAGATGAGTACTTAATGCCAGTAGTCTTAACAACCTACAAGAAGATTTAGAAAGACATGGACACACACTGCAAGAGTACTCATATATGATCGGAAACAACAGCAATCGTTCAAAGGCTTATTGTTTGAAAAAGTTTACTGGATTTGCAATATATAGTACAACAATATAAGAGGCCTCTTAGCTACATTAAAGGAAACTTTTGAGCCCTCGTAATCAACCAAAAGCCTCATGCTCCTTTAAGCTCCATTCTGGCAGATTCCCAATGCCAAATAAGCACCAAAACATCCATACAAAACTTTCGTACTCAGCGAAATACCCACTTTTGTTTAATTTCCACTGCAATACAAGGAAAAAAAGTAGAACACAAGCCTCGACACTGTAACAACAACAACTCGCTTTACAAAAATTTCCCGTGTCGGACATGAATTGGACAATCCGACACCTGAACATTCGGTGACAACTCCATCGAACAGTCCATGCTTAGATCATCAACTTTTTCAATATCTTTTGAGAACTTCAATTCTTTACAAATGTAGCAATATTGATCCACAAGTGAATAAAAACGAGTAATAATATAAAACTCCGAAAAAGTAAATAATATGATAATAATGTACAGGCGTGTCCAGTATCATGGATTTTTGGTCAACATAAACCTTATATCTGGGTCAGCGTCATTGTTACATAGCCTAGACAAAATAAAGAGATTATTGTACTAGGATGAGACCATCTTGATCCAGTAAAATCCATTAAGGAATACCTCTAAGCTCAGCCCCTTGCAGAAACTCAAAGCCATAGAAGCCCCCACACCTCCATGTGGATCTTCCGGGCTAAAAAACTTCACAATGAATTTTTTTCCTTTTTCACTCAAGCCCAATAGTCTGAAAGATTGTGTGTGCTACCAAACTTTAATAAGTTTGTCAGCATTATTATGAAAAGAGCATCTCTTTGAATCTTGCACGCTTTATTATGTTAGCCATACCAAGTTTAGTGAGGAATGGTTCCACACCGACGAGGTAAGATCATACCTCATGAGAAGATGATTCCTAGCCATTGCTGCACCCCACATAAGTCTATCTCCCCACCCCTTCTGAAGCAAAACATCACTAGTAAGTGTACTTAATAAATGTTCCATGCCACCAGACACATAAAGAAGTAAACTT
Source organism: Berberis thunbergii (assembly GCA_003290165.1). Lineage (NCBI taxonomy): Eukaryota > Viridiplantae > Streptophyta > Magnoliopsida > Ranunculales > Berberidaceae > Berberis > Berberis thunbergii. Next base: position 121,800 of record QNQO01000886.1, read on the forward strand.
AGCGGATATGATTTCGAACCACACAACTTTTGTTGGGAAGTCATAATACGACTTTGTGGGTATATTGGCTGTCATCAACTTTAGAGCAAAAGATTTTACTGAGGAAACCCCTTTACCACCCCAATACCACGTCGGTCAATCCTCTTCTTGCTCGAGATTTGTACAGCTCAGTTTTAAAGTCAATCTTGTTGCCTCCTTTACCTCCAAATCATACAAAGACCTCTTAGGGTGAAGGTTCCACCCGTCCAGATCCGAAATCTGGAAAGCAACTATATCTCAGATAGCCAGACCCTCCTATATTTCTTCAAGTCACAGTGTCCAACAAATCACATACGGACCAGGATCCACAGTTCAGAGAAGTTTCCAACGCCTCTGTCGATAGATTGTTTTTCCAGTTTTTTGAATAAAAAATGAGACTACCCAAATTATCCATGAGATCCCAAACTAACATCTCCTGTCCATAATGATTGTGGAACCTGAAGTGCACTCTCCACTTCCATTCTTCTAGAAGGAATATTGAATCAGATTTCCCTGATGGAAGTCCTGAAAAGAATCTGACAATGCATTAGACTCCATCTACTTTGAAAATAATAATTTGGCAACGAACCTCCTTCTGGGTTCCCATTGTGCTTCCACTCAACATCTTGACTTTGAGGTTAATCAAGTGCAATTCTATGCTAAACCAAGTAGCATTGTTTACTTCTTATTTCTTAATCATACAAATCTCTCCTAAACTAAAGGATCAACCTCGTTGAGTTGGCCAACATCTTATTGAATTCCCATATGAATTCTTAGAAATGACTCCTTCAAAGATCTAGTTCCAGGCCACGCATCTTCTTAAAACTTTATCCTATTACATTTACTTACCTTTAAAGCAACCTCTTACATGAAATCTTGTACTCCCATTCTTCTGGGCGTACAAACCTGATGAGCCATTTGGCATACTCCAAAGCGCTAGGATCCACAGAGCCCAAGTCAATTTTGATTTATCACAATATTTGGTTTTTGACTATATGTGTATCATAATGGAAACTGGTTTGAAATCCTCAAACTAATAGTCAGTGATTTTTTTCTGTCCCTCTTCTCTTGGGAATGATCACTTGTTGGTTGGATTAGAAGCACATGTGGCATGTGGGATAACATATTAGAGAATTTAACCAACTATCCAAAAAGGCACATCTAAAAAAAAGTTTCCTCTTGATGCACAAGAAAGTCGAGCAGTAGAAAAATATGTTAAATTACATTATATTTTGATACGTGTAGATGCCTCCATTGACTAGTGTTTTACAAACTTTTATGTTTTCGAAGCACAATATATTTATTAAAAATCACCTAGGTTAGTAAAGAAATTATTAAAAATAAGATAGATTGGAAAAGTGTAAATAGTGAATCCTACCTTCAAAAACGAGTCCACGTTAGAGTAAGTGTAGATGCCTCCATTGACTAGTGTTTTACAAACTTTTATGTTTTCGAAGCACAATATATTTATTAAAAATCACCTAGGTTAGTAAAGAAATTATTAAAAATAAGATAGATTGGAAAAGTGTAAATAGTGAATCCTACCTTCAAAAACGAGTCCACGTTAGAGTAAGGCATGTACCTCCCACTGATCTTGGCAGACTTGGGCGTCTTAGGAAAAAATGCCTTTGAATGTCGAGGCTTCACACACTTTGTGAAAAGCATTTTCCAAACTACTTTAGACACTTGAAACCTATAAATTAAATTGAAAAATGAGCAATTAGCTAATATTCAGCAATTATATAAGATTGAGACATCTTTTACTGTAGCACCAAGGAAGTCACAAATGTAAACTTGACACACAAGAATGATCGATTTTAGGTGGTTAAGTTTGGATACTGGTTTACGAATAGAAAAGGAAAGGACTACAAAGAATTTCCTTTGCAATTTGGCAAGGGGTTATGGTTGGAATGCAACAAAAGCATCTTAGGGTATAGAGAAAGAAGTGTACAGTGGTAACTTAGATACCACAGGCCTATTATTCAGGCTTTTATGGAGTCAAGGGTGTTCGATTTGAGCATTTCACAGTTCATAGGGAGGAGGTTCTTTTTGTTTGAGAATCGCCACTCTTTATATTTGCTTCTTTTATTTAGGTTTTGACTATGTTGCTTTCTGTGTGCAAGGAAATTTCAGTCTTCTTTGTACCCATAATCTTCTTTAATATATCAAAGTTCTTTCACCTGAAAACATGCAATAACTAGGCAATACTATTCCTCACTCAAATGTAATATGAGACAAATGCAAAGGATGAAGACATAGCTTAAGAAGAGAGATCCTTGTACCATATCTGAAAAACAGAGTAAATACGGTGCCCACGTTTGTATAGGATTCTTAAATTTGGTTAATAAATATCACAAATGTATGTTTTCATCCATAACTATATGATATTTAAACGTAAAAGTTGAAACTACATCCATAACACTATGCAGAAATTTAGTGCTCAAAATGAAAACTTTACATGGACTAGAACCTTTTAATACTTTTATCCACCAAACAATGCCTATTCTAACTCTATATACTATACACTGAACATCATAACACAATTAATGACAAGAGAGTAAGAAAAAAGGTTTTAAGCACATACAACAATTTTCCATCTGCGAGTAAATCAGCAACGGGTGTCTCCTCATCCACTCTCGTATGCAACACTTCTCCAAGCCAAATTCTCGTCTGAGTCTATTGAACAAAAAACCATCCATATTAAGCCTACAATTCAACCAAAAGCTAGACAAAATAAAGTATAACTTCAATAGTCACATAATTTCAACCCAATATCATTTTTCCATGCGTCCGTGCTGCTCCTTAGACGTTCTCCGAACACAACACATAATGCCATATGGCAGTAGCACAGCCCTATCACACAGGCTTGGCAAGCAACAAATAGTCTTTTCTTACAAATCCAATTCTAATTTAATCAATTTATCATCCCAAAATTTACCCATTTGTATCATCTATTATGTCATTTCAAATCATGAATTCAATTTGACCACATAGACATGGTTACAAAAAACAAAATTGAATAAATAAGAACAATACAAAAATACAGTTGTTTATGCTAAATTTGACATTTTTTTTACTCATACTTTCCAAACTTACAATCAATTTACATGATACAAAAAAAAAAAAAACAGATTATTAAACCCTAATTTTGATCATCAAAGAAACAATTTTTTTTTTTTTTTTTGAAGAACTAAGAGAATTACCTGCAAAAAAACATCATCAAGTTCGCGAAAGCTCTTTGACTCAGCAGCGACAAACAAAGGAGGATGAGTCGACAAAGAACCCATCGAAACCCTCTTATTGTACTCTGACGACTCTTTCACTCTCCCAAGCTCCCTCCACATAGTCTTCCCGCCAAAATCCCGATATATAGAAAAAGACACAAAAAATAACAACGAAAAGATAGATTGATTGGATTCTAAAGAAGCAAACAGAAGAAAAGGAAGCAATTTTTTAGGTTTATTCGAGTAGTATCTGCTTTTTTTTTTCTTCTGGGTTCTCCGTCGTCTACGAGGTGTTTTGTAAATTTATTTTGTGTTGCTGTGAGAAGTGGCAATTGTTGGAGAGTGAAGTGATGGGAAGGAAGGAGTGACGTTGAGAGGTCGAGTGTTTGACTGAGTCAGGAACGAGATTTCTCAAAAATGTCAAAATTTTATCAAAAAAATTTATAAAAATTAATTTTTTTATAAATTTTTTTTCGGCCAATCTCAATATTTATAGAGGAATTCTAAATGTCGAGGAAAAGGGCGAGGGATGGGACGTGGTGGGGTGAGGACCGTCCATCCGGCTTGGGATGTATGCACCAAAAATGATGACACGCATCCCCAGCAAGATGGACGGTCCCCGCCACGTCCTGTCCCTCGCCCGTTTCCTCGCTGTGTAGAATCTCTCATATTTATATATTTTAACAAGCTATAATCTTAATTAATAATAATAATAATAAAATATTTATGTAGTTTGTACGACAACACGAGTCTCTGAAATGTAGCATTTAAGAGTTTAAAAATGCTTAAATCATATTAATGACTTTAAATTTATAATCAGAATTTTTTTTATCTTTTATATGAAATAATATGTTTTATGAAATATTTAAAAAAAAAATCAACTGACAGAGATTATCTTGATAAACAAAATCACAATCCTTGGTATTTTATATAAGTGATTCTTATATATATAAAAAATAAAAATTATGATTATACTTTTATATAAGTGAATTTTATGTATGTAGTTTGTATGATAACACGAAGAAAAAAAAAAGTATGTAAGAATTTAAAAATGTTTAAATCATATTGATGACTTTAAAATTACAATCAAAATTTTATATTTTAATATACAATAATGTATTTATAAAAAAATTAGTTACGGAAATTATCTTGAAAAACGAAATCACAATCCTTGTATTGATCTAAATTGGTGTTTTGTATCTGCTTTTTGTTCTCATTTACATCTGGAGAGAAAGTTTTTGTTTGTGTGTATTGAAAATGACAGAGGGACCGGATCTTGTAAACCGTATCATGGGCCCACTGGTGCATAATTGCAGGCCCATGTTTGATGGGATATGGGATATATCCATTTGTTAAACACAGTTCCAAGTTTGATTTGGGATGAATAGAAACTTACTTAAGGCACAAGCAATTGCAACTTTCATGCCATGCTTAAGGGTCCCAAAACTTTAATAATACCCCATGTTGGATTTCATGGAGTTTAATTCTCGTTCTCAAATCTATGACTATTATGAGCTCGAAGCTTCCTTTCCAACTCTCGGAACATTTTCACAGTGGCTACGTTTCATGCCTCGTTTCATAGGAAAATTCAATCATTGACATAAGAAATGTCGTTTCTAGTCTATCTCTTTTTATTTCTATTTCTATCTATGGAAAGCAATATATATAGAAGATTAAGATATTATCTTATTATAATCATATTATAAAGTTATAAATAAGATATTTTCATATTAATATGGATAAAAAAATCTTGAAATTTTTAAATAACATATCAAAAGATATTTGGATGAAATATCTTATTATAACTACGTTTCTTATTAATGAAACAAACAAAAACACATAAGGACGTTGTTTTTTCATGTCTTGAATGTGTAATTACTTGTCTTAACTTGAATTTGTAATTATTAATATTAAAAAGATCATATCATTGATGAAATATCCTATTATAAATACATTTTTTTTAACAGGAATTCTAAATGACGAGGAAATGAACAAGGGGAGTGAGGTGGAGGGGGAGAACCATTCACCCCCTCAGGATGCGCGCAAAAAAAGTCAACGCACACATCCCGAAGGAAGTGAGTGGTTCTCCTCACTCCCCTCGCTCATTTCCTCGCCATGTAGCAAAGCTCTTTTTTTAATAAAACAAACATAAAAACAAGGCGTTTCTTATGTCAAATTGGACGGATTTGGTTTTGGACTTACTAATTTAGTATCTTTTGCATGAAGATATTCGATCAAACTCTATTATGGATTTCTGAGCGCGCAATCTCTAGGTGCATTTATGGTGTGTGATAGTAAAACATGCATCTAAACGCAACTGATTGTCAGAGATACTTTCAGTGAATCAGGTGTAATGCACAGGTTGACGAGGAACATAAAAGCAATTGACTAAAAGTTTGTACTCCATTTTGAACTAGAGGAGTCTTGCCATCTCGTCTTGTTGAGAAAAAAAAAAAAACATTTTAACTTTGTTTATCTTTATACCAGCAATTCCATTATATCATAAATTTTTTCCAAGACCGTATTTGATTGAAAATAAACACAATTCTACAGAATATTAGATTCTTTCCTTGAGGTAGTTCCACTGCGTTCAGAAACAAGGCAGAGCAGTTAGAAAACTACCTTCTTTGGTGTATTCTTGTTATCATCAGATGGACAGGCACTGAACCTCATCATTTACAGTAATTCTCCACTGAACTAAGTCCTTGCTTAAATACAACTGTGTCGCGAAGTAACTAAATCAGATCATCAGCAACAATTTCAATCAGCGTCTGAGGCATTGAAATCAGGTTCTGGAGGTTTCTGCAATTTTATTAAGTCCCTAGCAGTCTTGTCTCTCATTCTGTGGACCCCACGCATCGCATTGGCTGCAAATCGGGATGCATAGATGGTTGCACCAAGACTATGTGAACTACCTGCAATACTTGCCTCTTCTTCTTCTTCTTCTTCCTCCTTTCTACGAAGTTCCATAATCTTCCTTTTGGTATACCGTCGCCATGCTGCTTGGATGAAACAAGCAGCCCATGTTCTCCACTGTTGTGAGTAGAACCGGAATGTGTGTTGAACCTGTCTGCTATGTAGACGCCTAAACTGACTGGCAACAAATTTCAACTCTTCCGCTACTAATGCAAAGGCCTCCACCTCTGTCAAAGCCTTCACTGTTCGAGTAGATGATGGAAGGTTAATACTTGATTTGGGATCAAGTGCCCAGGTTAGTAGCTCCTCTCCACAGAAATCACCCTCTTTTAGTAAACTCCTATTGAAAAATCCGCTCCTTCCACCATCAGTTGTCACACTCTCCAGCCGACCACGTATTATAAAGAGCATTTCATCCACTGGGTCTCCTTCCCTAACAAGGAAGGTGTTCGGTGTGTATAAACTTGGTTTCAGCCGCTCGCATATAGCATCAAGTAAGCGTTCATCCATGTTCTCAAACAGAGGAACCTGGCCAACCAGAAAACCGCACATGAGAAAGATGTAAGAATGCAAATGGCCAACACAAGAATTTGTTCACCATTTCAACAGATACAGAAACTGTACAATAAGAATAAAAGGCAGAGCTGAAACTGGATTAAATAGCTTTTTTTTGTGGCATCAGTACTACATAATTCTTTTACCTGGTCAAAGAGGAATGAGGAGTACAGAATAATTTTCAGAAAACAAATTGCTCAGCAGATGCCATCCAATTTCATGCTTTTACGAACATAACAAAGAAAACTTACCCTTCTGACCAGAGCCAAACAGAGATGCCGCTTAATGTCTCGCCTGAGGTCCTTAGGTAGACTTTGTACCAAACTTTCTTCATCTACACCTCGTGTCTCCAACCATTTGTATTGATCATACCGTCTAACGCGCTCTCTAAGCTCTTGTGGAAGCAAGCGATGATGCATCCACTGTTCTGAATCACGCCTTTTCACTCTCATTTCCTCGAGCCGAATAGTAAGAGATTGAAGATAAGTCTGAAAAAATAACACAACTGAACTGTCAGCAAAACTAATAGACACTGTTTAATATTATACACCAATAGCAGAAGTCATTACCAAGCCTGTTACTAGAATCTCAAGTTTGTAGTAATTGCTGATTTATACACCAATAGCAGAAAGTCATTACCAAGCTTGTTACTAGAATCTCAAGTTTGTAGTAATTGCTGATTTAAGTATTACTTACCAAATTTTCCAACAATAATACTTGGCAGTTAAAAAATACTCTACCTTAAATTTTTATTTTGGGGGGTTATTTTGATTTTGGGGTCCATTTTAAAAACTATTTAGTTTGGGGTCCAAAAAGGCATACTCAACCCAATTGACTATCAAAGTTTTTTAATGTGAGAGCACTGCCCTTGATAAATACAAAAAGAAAAAAATATAATCTTGATAAGATCTTAATGGACCCAAGAAACCTCGAGATGAAAAGGTATTTTCAGGCAAAATTAATGGTGATGATTAAATAAAAATAAAAAGTAAAGAATTGTCATTGTCTCCAATAATCCCACCCACCCTCAACATCCCTACAACTCTGCAATTAAACCCACGCCAATATCACTTCTCAAATCCACAACCCCCACCCCCCTACCATCACCTCGAAAACCACAATCACCTGAATCTACAATAATAGATGATTGAGAGAGATAGAACTGGGGATTCGAGCCATCTCCACCAGCCAATAAACACCAAACACCATCAAATCGTCTCCATCAACGACTGCCTCAACCAACAGAACCATGAAAGCAGATTTGAATCTTCACCTCATCAGCTGGTTGTTCTCGCCGTATTTCTTCCAAGTTTCTCTCTGCATTTCGCCGTTTTAGCCATTCAAATCCCTCAACCAGATTTCAAATGAAAGGTACCCCAATACTCCCCAAACAGAGTAAATTTCTTTTCTCTGTCCACTCCTTTAGATTTTTATGCTTACAATGTGAAAATAAGAAGTCTAGGTTGTCCAGGAAAAGTCGGACAAGCATGGAAAGTCTTCGATGAAATGCACCAATGAGACATTGTATCTTATGCAGCTTTTTTATCACAGTATTGAAAATGGGGGTCTTTTAAAAATTTGGAAGGCATTCAAGACAATGCCTGAAAACAGTTTAGTGAGTTTAGTGGCTAACAGAATGAGTGAAGCTCATGAAGTTTTTAGTTTTCTACTGGTGAAGAAGAAATTTGTGTTTTTAAAATTTTTTTTACTCGTCACTGTTATTTTTACCTAGAAATATGTTTTCATCTCAAGGTTTTTTGGGCTCATTAAGATCTTATCGAGATTATTATTTTTTATTTTTGTAATTTGGACCTTTGATTTATCAAGGGCAATATTGTCACATTTAAAATCTATGGCAGTCAATTGGCTCGACTATGCCATTTTGGCCACAGACGGAAAGTTTTCAAAACGGACCCCAAAGTCCCTAAATCAAATGGACCCCAAAAATAATAATAATATATATATATATATTTATATTTATTATCAACTTTTAGATAAAATATTCTGCAAATAACTCACTGAAGTAAATGCACAAAATATAATTCAAGCTTCCATTGACACTAATTCAGCAGTTCTCACTCTTGTTTAAAAAATATAAATAAAAAGCTCACCAACTCGTACATGTGCTAGGCTATTAATACTTTCATGAAATTCATCCTGAACCATCAAGGACTTGTCAAAAGGATTAGAATAGAAGATCATCCTGAAGCATTGGTATATAGTTTCGGAGTATCAAGAAAAGCATCAAATGAAATGTAAAAGTTCCGCAGTGATATCTCAAAGTGAATTGAAGCTATGACATGTTAGTGTCTCCTTTATAAGATTCAGCTATACTCAGCCTTGCATAAATTCCTCGTATCCCAATCAAGGTAGTCAAATAGCTAATTGGATTGTAAATAAGGAAACAAGGGTTGAATCGATCGTATCATATATCTGTAAGGTTCACAATAGTTTCTAGTACAATATACAAAAGTACATTCAAAGCTTTGATTAATGCACAGAGATGTGTATGGTCAGACGGGCCTCTGATCGTTGGTACTTTTTGTATATTGCATTGGAAAAAAAGGGTAGGTTGAATTGATCATGACACACATTAATGCTTAGAGATGTACACAATTTAGCTGTTCGTTCCCCTAAATGAGATTCCGTTTGGCTGGCTAGATCTCCAAATGCAAAATGACTACTTCCATGCAAATGCAGCAAGGCTGAATATCGTAAGGGTTACAAATTTACCTGCATATTGCCAATCAGGAGTGCAAAAAGTATGAGCCCAGCAATGGCAAGTGCTATGGAAAAAAGGACCTCTCCAGGATAGGTACTGGTTTCAAGCCCCTGGCCAAGTGTACTAGAAAAAGAAAAAGAATAATAGCTAAAAATGTTTAGGAAATGAACAATTCAAAGAAGTATAAGGTCAAATAAATGAGAATTCCATATATAAATATATGTGAGGTCAAATAAATGAAGTCCAAGGTACAGTGAGAGAATCTAATTGGATTCCCTGATATAGGAGAGGTAATCTGACATAAATATATTCGCCAGACACTCTTCACTTGGTTACAAAGTTAACATCATCCTATTTTGTTGCCATTTTGGCATAGGTGACTTTCTAAATGGAATATACGGTAACCACCCAAGGCTCACGAATCCAGGGTAAATGTAGGTGTGCTCTAGAAACTAATTAAATCAGATACTTACGGTCCTCCTGTCAACCTGAAATTTCAAGACATTTTGAATTTCAATTATAACTTGAGACAATTCACAATGAATTTGAGAAAAAATCGATAACATTATAAATATTTATAACGTATCCATTGATTATCAAGCAACTGTGTGATCAAATCCAATCACCAGATGAGATCTAATAAAAAATGAGATCAAACAATGATTAAGATCTAATCTTATTGACTGCAACAACTTAAATCTTATCACCCTAGCCTAAGAGTTTAAAAGACTAAAATTTGATTTTCGATGATTGAGATGAAATATGGTCATATTCATGATCATATAAACGTCTATGATCCATCATATTGATTAGAATGGCTCAGTTCTTAATCCATTTCTAACTTCTTGACGCATGTTTGTGAACAAATTGCTTTTATCATTACAAATCTAGCCAAAAAACAAAAACAAAACAAGAATGATTACAATCAAGTTTATTGACAAAGCCTATATATCAAAAACTTGTAAACTGCACCAGGAAAAAGCATCTCAGACCAACACGTTGCTACAAATTGACCATCACGGCAATTGAAGGGAAATATATTTGCATACCTCAAGTTCTTTAGGCCCCACCATAAACAATAGCAGTATTTAGATAGAAAATCTTTGGACTCAACAACACGAGAAGATAGCGCTTCTTTATAAATTCCATAATTAAATGGACCGTCGTCATCATTTGCAGAACACGCCTTATTAAGAACAACCTCACTGACGTTGAGCCAGGCCTTAAAGCCTTCTACGTGCTTATTGCCACAATACAAATATTCGTTTATACATCTTTTATCAGCGCGACATGCTTTCTTCCAGCAATCATCATTACGTTCCACCGCTAGTAAGTACCAGAAAGCTCCAACAATCTGTAAAATCCATACAAGTGAGGAATATATTTAACTTCAAATCTACAAGCATTTATGTCACAATTCAGCAAAAAAGCACTTGATGAAAGTACCCGTTTTGAAGTCAAGTTTGTGCTACACTATTTAACATTGCAACAAAAGCTCTAGAAAAGCATGTTATCACAATCATTTTCAAATCAAGCATTACTTAATGATCATGGGAACCTAAGTCTAGGCTTGGAGCATTCTAGAAAGGGAAGGTAGTGACATAGAGACTTCTTGGAGAGTTCTAGACATGGGAGATGAGTGAAATACAAAGCAAGTTCCTCAAGTACATTGTGTTTTCGTTTAGAGAATGCTACTTTGTATGTTTTTAGTTTGAAACAAGGCTGCTGTTCTTGATCCTAAATTAACATAGTTCTTGAAATTCGGTTTCAAGTTCAGTATTTCGTTGTGATGTACATGTAATCTCATTTTTTCATACCTATCAATCTCCCTTTTGACAATAGCTTTAAAGACAGCAATATTAACAACACGAATAAAATAAATAAGACATGTCTGACTAGTAAAAGGAATTGAAATATTACTTACAGAGGTACATTATAGGTTGAGGGGGGTTACCAAGAGATCAACAAACAAAATATCATTGTAGATAATACATTAAATGAGAATATACTAGAACTTACATGACTACAAAGCATATACCACAGCAAATAATATGCAGCACCAGCAAAAGCTGACTCCGCAAAGACACCAGCAGTTCTTTTCAGCTCTAAAGTTAAGGGCAAGATCCGGTAAAATCTAGGGATATATTGAAGGAAGACAATGACAAGCAAGGACTGCTTTGCAGCTAGTACATCTGAACCTCTGGTTTGCTGAAGAAATTTCCAAACTACACACTACACAATAGAAAAAATTATCAACGTCTCCTTTACCTAGTTATTGGTGGATTACATGCAAATGTTGGTTTTTATAGAGATATTCGTTAAGAAGCTATCAACCAAGGGAATAAAATAAATCAAAGAAAGAAGAAGAATGGAGATAGGGAGAATGAACAGAGAACAAAGGAATCCATGTATCACTCAGTTAACTCTACCAAATGTCCTACCATACCGCCATAACAATTTACACAAAAGAGCTTTCTTTATGAGTTTTGCTTTCCATACTGTCCATACTTGACCAGGAGAACCCAGATTTAAGCAATTCCAAAATTTCCAAAACCAAACTTCCAGATTTTAAGGTTTTGTTGTTGATGCAAACATTCCTTTCTTTCCACACAGCCCAAGCCAACTCAATAGCGCCAAAACATCTTGATTGGGCCAAGATTCCGAGCTAAACCAAGGCAAAGCTTCACAAATATGCTTTATCTCCATACCACCCTCCATGTGATGAAGTACATCTTGCAGAATATTAATTTGTCAGTTTGTAATGGAAATTTTACTTTGTCCAACATCCAATCAAAGTCTCCCACAACACCTTCCAGATCTTAGGGTGTTGGAAATTGGGAAATGTCTCTAAGGTGATGCTCTAAGGTTAAAGTTCTGGAGCAATGTCCAACACCCTACCAAAGTCTCCCACAACACCATCACTCTTCAAGCATTACTGTATGGATAATTGGAATCCACCTTAAATGAAAATCCTTAGACCATCCTTCCAGAAGACACTCTTGTCCCCTCAATTCTGTGAGATAGAATTACTTTCCAAATGGAAGAGTTTAGATTGGATACGCTCCCAATAGTTTGATTCCATTGAACTCCACATTAAATAACAACAAAAAGGAAGAAGACCAAGACACAAAATTTTTATGATTAATACTAAGACGATATCAGTTGGTTTCCAACACCATATTTAAAAGTGCTATGATAAAAACATCTTGAGAACTAATTCAACTGATCTTTTAGAGAGCGTGTAGGAAATTCTAGATAATACACCTTCTGTCAGATTAGAAGTTGTTTCATCTCATTCACCTGTTTAGTTAAATAGTTACTAAAGTGCCAGTTGAAAGTGCTTGGAGATTGAAGACAACAATCACAGCTTTTCCCATCTGACAACTCAGTTTCTAAAAGTGATCTCTAAAGCCGATGAAGCTTGCAGTTTCTTAGAATGCTTTCTCACAAGTGCTGATTAGCTCGGTCAAATAATTTTGCATGTTTTCAATCAAACAACGGCTGTATATTAGACCAAAGACTGAAATAAAGTGAAGCTCCAGATTAAAAGCAAAATAGTATGTGCATGTGACTGTGATTCTCAATCAAAGTCGAGATAACATCTTAGCCCAAACAAAAAGGAAAAAAAAATTGCATTAAAAGAAAGTAACTCATCATACCTGTGGCAAGGGTAAGACCGCAAGAAGGTCCACGATAAAGTACCATCGCATGTACCGTTTAGCTATTTGTGCAGGATCTACAACAAGTTCGCCTTGACCAAAAACTCGAGATGAAGGGGCAATATAAGCTGTGCGGAACTGGAAAACCATGTGAATGACATAGAAAGCATCAACAGCACACCGCAGTACTGTAGTTGTGATGGCAAATTTTGTGTCCATACCTAGGCAACGTGACCTACTATTGATGACTGGAAGGTACAAAAACAAGGGATCAATAGATACAGCAAAAATACATGATATGACAAAAAGCCTATTCCAAAGTTGGAGGAATTTGTCTTGAGGGTTAAATATCTTCTTCTCGACTGTAAGATCTTCTACAAACACAGCCCGAGAAACCCCAAATCTAGCCCGAGAAACCCCAAATCTAAGTGATTGACCAATTGATTTTATCCTTTCAGATCCCCTTCTCATTCCTCTTCTAAATGATTTTGATGTTGAGTTAGATGCACGGCCAGCACGACCCATCCCCTCATTGAAACCACATTTGTTCATCCTTCCTGTATCTGAAGACACTGATAATCTTGAATCCAAGTCATCGAACCTAAAACATCATAACATTGAACAATATAGACAGATTAGATGTCGATGAATGATGTCAGTCTCATCAATCAACTATAAGAAAAAACATGATTTAGTAGATATTTCACGACTTTCCAGTGTTTGGAATAAGAAGAGTAGCAAGCACCATCAGTAACATTAATCAGCATAACTAGCATTGACTCCAATAAACTTTCAAGACATGGCTGGTAAGTGTCAGAATATGTAGCTGGTCGTATGTCCTATTTCGCTCACGTAAATAACTTAACTGGCTGCCAGAGTTACAGTCTTTATGAATGAAATAAATATCGGATGTTTCAGCTATGTTTTTATTTTACTGTTATTACATCAGCAGAAAAAATAAAATGAATAGGGAGTATTCAAGTACACAGAATCTTCTGTTGTTTTCCAAGTATATACATGCCCTGGTCATGGTCTATTTGTTTTTATCCTAGCTCCAGGGGTTTCGCTGCTTCTTAAGCTGTTTCTACTCTCTCCTTTGATAGAGCTAGTCTTGAATTTTAGTCCTCAACTGTATCACACTTAGATAAATGCTCAGTCTTTCCATCTTTCAGTGCGTATGCATTGGAAATGGGTATGGCGATCTAAGAGAATGAAGGGGGTCAGAGGATGAGAATTGTCGTTCCAAGTATGGGCATGTGGATGGGATAATGCTTCAACAGACTAACAGAGCACTCTTGCGAGTGTCGAACGACTTCAGTAAGATCTCAAAACAATTAGGTGCTTACAAGTACAAGTTGGATACAGAGGACATTATTGGTGTAGCAGAACATTGTGGGTAAGGAAAACTTGCTGCTTGGATATCTAAACCTTATCCTATCTCACTGACTCACACAAAACATGCACCTCATTGAGTACTTGATTCGTCACTAAAGAAAACATTTTGCTTATTTAACAAGAAATATGAATGATTGTGAAATCCATGACTTGGATTAATTACAAGAGAGAATTCCTAAGTGCTATAGTGTTCTATCCACCGAATGGAGGTACTTCTGATTAAGAGTTCAGTCCAAAATTATGTTGTTGAAATCAATGCCTCCACAAAATTCTGAGCAACTTATGGTTGTAGTAAAAGGTAGCTATGTGACCGCCCAGCACTACAAAACACAAAAATCAGTACATGTTGGGCACATGCTCTTCTTTTTTTCTTTTCCTTGTTCCTTTTTTTTTTCAATTAATGATGTGCTTGCTTTTACTGATTCATAAATAAATAAAAACTTCTTATTACACTCCATTCATCATCATGACAATGTTGGGTTCAATTGGGGGAAGGATTAAGATCTATGAACAATTGATTTTATGTTTATGGTTGTTGATTTTTGCCGTTAGGCTTGCTTTTGAATTGTTTTCCAGCTCTATGTTATGGTTATTGTTGTCTTTTGAACTTTTGTTTATGGTGTTTGTTACTGGATTATGAATAATCAATCAAACTGACGTCCTATATGTGCATTTGGGTTGATGCATAGTATTGCTGCTATTGCATGCATAAGAGTGCCTCAAAACCAAAGTAAAGGCTGTCTGGAGTGCTAGATGACCTGGTACCCAGGATACCGTTTGTTGCCTCACCCAACTTCTGAGACTACATACATCCATGGGTAGCCTGTTGTAGAATCCCATGAGTTGCTTTTATGACCCTTTAGAATTTCAACATGTCCTCTCTTTATTACTACTGGCTTCTCGCTTCTCATCTTATCTAATCAGGGATACAAGGTCTTAGAGCATATTGCATATTAGTTCCTTATGCCGGCCTTATTTAGATTCTTAAAAACAACAAATAAACAGAGGTAAGATTATGTTAATTGCTTTCCTCAATCCTTTTGACAGGAGAGTCATATGTTCATATATTGCTTTATTTGTTCTTTTTATTTATGAGAAATGTTAGTTATTCTCCTCTGATCCTTCATTTGCATGGATGTTGAACATCTTTCCATACGATTATTCAGAGATAACACCCACAATGCAAATTGGCGTAAAATGTGCTTTGACACAAAAAATTTAGTATGTACAAACACGATATCCTCAACCCAAATTAAAAAGTTCTCAAGAAAAAATAAAAACACATGAAAATGTGTTTGCATGTGTGTGCCAATCAGTATGCAAATATGTCAAGTTAGAAAACACCCATGCTAGTTGTACCTTGCAAATTTCTCTTTCTGCCCACCAATATACTGTGACTTGTAACCACCACAATCGAACATCGTGCAGAACCAAATTATACTACGGATACTGCACTGATCACCACTATGTTTTCATCCACATACTAGTTTAAGTAACATCTCAATTTTTGTATATAGAATCCATTGCTTCCCTCTGCTCTTCAGCCCCGCACTGCAAAATTTCAAAACACGCTAAAACTATGTACATCATCTCTTAAAAACCTACTATAAAACCCAAAAACAAACAACCAGATTTTAAGATAGAACAAATCTTACCCAGTTATCAATTTGTATCAATCCAACGTCAATTACTTCACACCTGTTGTTCAACAAAAACATAAATTTTCACGATTTTGCACGAAATGTTCAATCAATGCCATAAAGTACCACACTTTCAATCTACAATCCACAAACCGATACAACAAACCCTAATTCATGAAAAGCATGATTTGCAGGAAATGTTCGATCATTCAGCTCTATACAATTATAATATTCCCCTCAAACTACAAATTCAATAAAAATCAACACAAATTCAGAAAATCAAACCCCTAATTCATCGAGAACACACGTATTTTCACAATCTGCGAAAAATGGTCAATCATTCCAGTCTAATTTGCCACAAACTATCACAACATTTTCCCATCAAAACTAGCAATTCAATCAAAAATCAAAATAAACCCAACTTCTAACTCACCAAATCAAACCCCTAACTCACCAAGAACACTAAATGCTCAATCATCCAAGTCTATTCCGCTTCAAATTACAACATTATCCTCGAAACTAACAATTCAATCAACAATCTACACTAACTCAACTTCTAACTCAAAAAATCAAAAACCCTAATTCCCACTTAAACACCCATTTTCACAATTTGCACGACATGTTCAATCATTCAATAACACTGTGCCACAAACTATAGCATTTCTCCTCAAAACTACAAATTCAATCCACAATCAACACAAACCATAGATTCCAACTCAAACCCCTAATTCACAAAATCAAAACCAAACCATTCAAATTCAATCGCTCCAGAGCAAACATCCGATACAATCATTCAATTACTCAAATCTCAAACAAAAACACTAAAATTTAGGGATAAAAAGTTCACCTTTGATGGATGATTGATTGATCGAAGAAATTGAGAGACCAGAAGAAAAGAAAAAAATGTTGATACGTTCGTTCTTCGCTGGACTTAAACCGACCAAAAAAGAAAGAACATAATTTATTTTTTCTTCTGGTCTTCTCTCTCTCGTTCGTGCTCTCTCTATTGGTGCGAACTTGTCGTGATTTCACGAGAGGGGGGCATTTTCGGGAAGTGTGATGGCTTTAGAGGGTAAAATGGTAAATAAGGTTGTTATTTGGTGCAAAGTTGTCGATGGAGAAACGGCCTTGGTGTATGGAGTTTGCGGCCCACGTTTGAAGCAATGACTGTGATTTCGTTGAGTTAATTTTGGTTTTTAAAAAAAAAATATTTTGTGAAATATTTCGTTTAAATTTAACAATATAAGATATGTATTTTAAACTCTTAAAAATAATCACAGTGTCATATCCTCCTTACAATTCAGATAGAGTTTTTACTGTTTATGAACAGTGATATGAGTCTGTTTGTCCTATCTGGCATGATTTGTCTTTTAGTAAGACTTTTAAGATAAAACTTCTACTCCGATACTTTCCTCACTCACTCCCACCTCTCTCCCTTCACTTATTTCTCCCATCCCTTCAGAACCCAAAAAAAAATTTGACTGGAAAAGAGAGAGGCAGCTCAAGAGGCAAAGTGATGGCGTCGAAGCCCTATTCAACGGGACAACGTCGCATCCCTAGATCCGTATTCAGCGTCTTCAGCTAGATCCGTCTTCAGCGGCTGCGGAACAGCAAAGCACGGATGTGGTTCGGTAGTCGACGCTGCTCAGAAGTAGGAGTTCTAGCCCTTCTGATTTCCCTAGGATGCTTTCTGTGTGGACTTCTAGGGTTTCGATGTCTGGGAAATCGATGAGGGGAATGAGGGGGGAAGTTGAATGAGGGGAAACCCAATTAGGGAGTGAGAGATTTCGCTAGGATGTTTTCTGTGTGGACTTCTGATTTCGCTAGTATCTCTATGTTTTTTTTTTTTTTTTTTTTTTTTTTTTTTCTTTTTGAAGTTGTGAAACCCAATTAGGGAGTGGGATATTATTCATCTATAGGGAGTGGGATATTATTCATCTATAGGGAGTGGGAGATTATTCAAATTCTGATCAAATAGCCACTGAGTTTTATGTTTTAGGTATATGAGGTGCACGGGGATCTTAGAGAAGGTGCGTTTCGGTTCTTGGATTGGCTTCATGAGGCTGGTTTCTCTGTTTGGCAGGTTTGTCTCTAGCAAAATTTGTTGAAGTTTATAGTTCATGTTCCAATTTTTGATTTTGTATTTGTGTGAAATGGATGCAATTCTTTTCATTTTGCTGAAATTTGATTGTTTGGGTTTAAAATTTTTAACTTTATGCTTTTGTGTACATGCATGAAATTGTTGCAAGTAATTTGCTTTGGTTTTCATTGCAAGTATTTAAAAAAAAATTGAAAGAAAAACCCAATTGCGATTATTCAACAATTTGGTGAAAGTACGATGTACTCTATAGTAGTGCCAACGACACGGGTATTACACTAATATAATACATATAACATGCAAATCACTCACATAACAAATACTACTTAAAAAGTCTTTTACGACCTTGTAGTGTCATACATATTATATATATACATAAAAATTACTCACACAACAATCTTGATACGGAGGTGGAAATATTTTTTTTTCCTAAGAAAAAATAAATATTTCAAATTTTGAAATATATTTTGATATCTCCAAAATAGAAAATATTTCATAAAATTTTAACATATTTCGAGAAATCACAATTATTGGTTTGAAGACAACAAGCCATCTTAACTAACACCTTATTAGGAGGACATATTTTCTAAATTCTAATGGCATTTTTAAAAAAAGAAAAAAAAATTATATATCATTTAAGATTTCCATGGAAATTTGAAGAAAAAAAAAAAGAAAAGAAGAATAGATAAAAATTGAAATCGTTTATGTGGATTTCGATTTCGAGGCCCCAATTGGACTTGGATTCCCATTAATAGTGGGAAAATCGGTATAATGAAAAATTGATTTATTGTCCGTTAATAAATAAACAAATAGTGAAAATCTGCATTATAGAAGAAATTGATTTAATTTCCCATTAAAATGGTTTATCAAACAGACTCGAAAAGTTAATGCACCTTCGAGCAGTATGCAAAAGTCCATACATTAGACCGATATGACAACCAATTGCATTTAGAGAAGATTGATTAGTTATTAGTTTCCCATTACTAATACATTTCAATAGTTGACAATGTATTTATTTTGTTCATTTGTAACTTCTAAAGAGTAGGTTTTGGTCAATGAACGTGTGCAACTGAAAGATAGTGGAGTAGGAGTTTGGTGTCATTGTTATTATGTCGATTAGTTTACCAGTCATGTCGTTCGCACAATCATACATTTTCCACAAAGTATGTATCCATATAGTGTCATGCCTTCGGCACTCCCCAAATAAGTCACTAAATTACTAAATATGAAAACAAATTATAAGTTGTCATTTAAAAAAATAAAACATTTTCTCATATGATTTACAAAACATACATTGGAAATCAATAATTCTATTAAATGAAAAATTAAAATTTATAGAATCACTCTAATAGATTTGTATCCTTTTTACATTGGGTTTAAATAAAATATATGATTTTTTTTTTATTGCTAGAGAAGGAAGGTTAATTTCGGGCTGAATTAGGGTTTAGGGTTCATTTGGGCTTTGAGTAGAATTGAGGCAATTTTAAAATTCCATAAGTTGTGTAAGGGCTTTATCAGAATTTTGAAAAGTATATAGACACACACTCAACTTTTTAATTGCTAAAGAGGGGGGAGAAGACGGGTTGAAAATATTATAACTAAGCAAGGGTAATTTGGAAATTTGAAAGATGACGGATTACAAGTTGACACACAATTGAATAGTAAAATTTAATTGCAGTTAGAATGGTTTCGACATGCCACCCTAATTTTCGGGGGATTAGATAGAAATGCATACTATTAATCCAACTAAACTTCAAACATGAGTGACATTGCAGGGCATACATGGCTGTTGATACGAGACCAATTTAGATACGTAAAACCTCAAAATTATGGTATTAGAAATCAAAAAAAAAAAAGTTACATTTCGAAACCACGAAAGAAGTTGAGAATTTTATAAGTTCATAAAAAAAAATATATTAAGGTTCCACCGAGATTTGAACTCGGGTTACTGGATTCAGAGTCCAATGTCCTGACCACTAGACCATGGAACCATGAGTGGCCACAAGCTCAAATAAGTATAATACAATTCTTTACTAAAGCTGATCATGCTATACTCCTGTTCTTTGTTTTTTTTCCTTATTGCTTCTGAGTTTTAATTCTATGGGATTTTGATTTCAATAGAGCTAGAGAAACATTGTAAGCATGCAACTACAGTTGCAAGCCTTGAGGACATTTCCCGTGGCGGCTGCGGCTGCGGGTGCAAGATCCTGCTGATTAACTGTTGGTTATCTCTGATACTTTTAACAGGAAGAAGAATCAGGTACTTATAGTTTCACAAGCAAGGGCATGGTACGCAGAATAGTAGACTAACAGTAAATAGGGGCTTGATCAGATGCAAAGCAAAAACAAGTTTTGAAGAAGAAACCGAAGCAATAAAGGAAACTCACTCATGGACCAAATAATGGAAAACATGCATGACACTGTGATTTCTGATTCTGTAGAGACGCGTTGTCAAAGGTTTAAGAACTGGCCATGCAGTGAGTTCTTTGGTTCAATTACTGTCCTTTTCGGTAAAGGATGTAAGAACCAGTTCGCCTATTCTCTAGCAGACTTGAAAAGGTCAATAAGACCTTCATGCAGTAGCAGACTAGCACTTTTTTTTTTTTTTTTCAGGTTAGCCCCCTTCGCTTATTGTAGGTGTTTATATAGATCTCGGATCAAATTTCTCCACTCATGACATTGGATCGGAAACATTAATATCCTCATATTATTCATTGGCAATTGCAGTAGGGAAGACTCTATGTCCAAAGATATAACTTCATCATATATGGTTATAGCCACAGCTTTACTTTGCGCTGAACGCAAATTCAGAGTGTTGTGCCCAATGTAAGTAATCTTTCGATGCATCTCAAACAAAGACAGAATCATTGACGTGATGTCTTTTCCTGGAAGAAATTTTCAGTTTATTTACCACCAAAGGAATACAGTTTTGAGCCTACTGACGCGGAAGTGGTTTGTCTGAAATAATTGTAGCAAACTGGCTTGAGAATGATTGAATTACTGGAGGTGTGCACTAGATGATGATGATGATGATCTGAAAGGTCGAGTCTGAACCAACAACTGTCTGGATACTTGAATTGCATGTAAAGAAGAGACTTCTCTTCCTGCTCTTCATTGTCTTCTTGGTTAGCTCTTGAAGGAGGTGTGCACATATGGCGATGATCTTCTTCTTCTTCTCCTTCTTTGTATCTCCTAGTTTCCTCTCCCATGCAAACCCTAGCTCATAAACTCCGCTAACTTTAAAAAAAGAATAATATATATTAGAGCCTTCCCTTCATGAAACTTAAATTCTAAAAAAAAATCTTAGGCTCCATTAAGCATATCATCTCTCTTTCTCACTAATTAAATCATCACGTCTTTCAAAATCTTCAAGCTTTTAAGTTTCAGGTTTTGAATCTATGTTATACCTAAAGGTGTGCAGTCCTTGATAAAGTACCAAGAAATCAGTTTGGTATGTTTGTTGATTTGAGTTTGATATGCCCACAAATACTTATAGAAAGTATCAGTTTTGATTTTTATTCATCCAGAGTTTTAGTTTCTAGATTCTTTACATTTTTAGTTTTTTAACTTTTTTTTTACCTAACAACGGACCAAGAGACTGATGCAATGCACTACAATGCATCAACATTTCAGTGCATTTGCATTTTAATATGGGAGTTGCTACGTGTACTCGATTATTTGGCTCGGTTGCACCAACTTTTGTTGCATCGGCTTTTCAGAATGTTTCGCTTTGTTGCACCAACTTAAAATATGTAACACCAACTTACCTTTTTTATGAAAACAATTTTATTGGGTGCCCTTATTTATTTGAGCAAAAAAATTATATGAAAATCAATGACATTTGAAATTGGGTTCATACATGTACATTGAATATGTACTAGATTTGGAAATTTTTTATTCACAATGCTCTTGAAGTTAGAACTACATCTAATTTATTTATTTTTAATTTCAATGAAACTTTTATTTCAACAATTGGAGTTGTGAATCCACTGTATGGTTGCTCGAAAGAATAACTACCAAGCCGATGAACGTAGAAGATGAGGAGGCTAGGATTCGTTTCTCTTACTCCTAGTAATTCAATATTGTTATTTTAGGGTTAAAAAATAGTGATTGGGTACACTAAGTAACTTTTATAAGCTAAATATGTAAAATAAAGTTATTTCAATTGTCCTATAGTCCTATAAAAGTTATGTTTTTGTAACCTGGTTGATGTGGCATGATATGCAAAAATTTACACGTATCTCAAGGACATCCTCCACAGATCGTGCCACATCACTTGGTTGGAGAAACCTAATTCGCAAGCATTTCCGAGTCATGTTACATGGCTTAGCATAAACAAAGTTTTCCCAAATGATATCCCCACTTTATTTGTCTGAATAACATCTCCTTTTACTTATTCATCTTTTGACAATTGTGTTTCTATGCGCAACAAATAGTTTCTTGACAATTTTGTTGGAAGTAGAGAAAACATAGAGTGCACAAGTACTCTAGAGGTAAAGAGAGCATGGTTTTATGGATTTTCATGGAACAATGACATTTGTTATAACTGTTAATCTACCCCTGCCAGACTTGTTATAGGTAGAGATTAACAACACAACCAACATAAACCATTGAAAATGGCATCCCTGCAATATGCACACCCGGTCCTCAGTAATTAGGCTTGCATATTGCCCCAGATTAGCAAATGGTGGAAGTATACTTCGTATCAGTATTTTGTAGTTTCAAGGCTCCAATTACCATAGAAAATGAAAAATAAATAATAGATGTCACATTACAATAGAAGATTATAAAAATCAAAAAATTCTAATTTCTGATTAGGACAATGAACAATGGTGAAGAGCCATACATCAGAGGGGGCAATGCAGTTAGAATACACACGGATCATGTTACAGTGTTTGTACATGCTATTAGCTATCTAGCACGTGGGCAGATCAAAATAGAAACTCGAACGGCAGAACCATCTTTGGGGCTTCATATTCCAATCAAAACCTTTATCAGGAAAGTAGGATATTCCCACAAAAGCAGAACTTTATGTGCTTTCCCTACACTAGTAACGTGACTGTCTTCTGACAGAGTTCCTTATCGGCAAAATGAATTAGTCTTCTAAGTCTCAGAATCATATCACAGTGAAATGGGAGAGCAGTGCGCCTTTCCATATATGCTGGACTCACTGTCATCCATGACAGAGCATGAAGCTCGGCAGCCATGGATTCTATAATCAAGTTGATCTCTAGTTCATGGCCTCGAACATCTGACTTCAAATTCCTGGCCTGCTTGATATTTCCCCGAATAATCTTCTCCTTGGTTATGTTGCTGCCCCCATAGTAATCAACAAGACTAACAGCAAGAACAGAGGGCCATTCCTCACTTGCACTGTCCCTGGAGTCATTCCTGATGGACGGAACAGCTTTTGATACCACAAATCCAGTTGATATAGGAATTGCAGAACCTTTACTGTGTAAGAGATGAGCCAGGGGTGGGGAATCAGATGTTAGGCATGTGGGAAGTTGCAGCGGGGTTGGAGGTAGGAAGTGCATGCTAGATGACGGGATGACAACATAGGATGCAGAAGCAGAACCAAGAGATTTAACAGCACTGAAACCTTCCAAGTAACCCAGTGAAGCCGAATTACCACTAACTTGAGCTCCCCCTGCTGACAGCTTGGTGTTAGTATAACAATTTTATATCTATAGTAAGCACTACGATTCTATGCAGTAAATAGTTTACGAGTTGGCTCATCTTTATTGGGATTTCAGTATTGTCTGCATTTTTTTCTCTCTAGGGGTTGAGAATAATTTTTTCTGACATTTAGCACATGTTCATCATAAAAGAAGTGATCATAGAGACTACCACAGAAAACCACATCAGGGAATTGAAGAGGGGCTAAAGCAGTTTAATGGGCATAGAGGAAGCCAGGTGCCTCTAGCCATGTAAAATATCGGGTACTCCTTGGCCATCTTTCTTTCATTCTCATATAGAAATCAATTATTCACCAAGGTAAGGGTTGTCAAATATACCTGGTATATCTGACTGGGATATAAAATGCAGGGATTGATCAATAGAGACCCCTATCAAACTGATGCTCTGTACCCACTGAAACAACCCCCTTAACCCATCGACAGCTGTTTGCCTAACCCCAAATTGCTTTCTTGCATTTGTTTGTCCTAAACTATCTTTCACAAAGCCAGAGGTCTTTGTTTGGGGGCCATACAAAGAAGGGCTTGGGGACGAAGGCAGAGTTCTATCTTGAATCAAACTCATTTCCTGTTGAGGCAATGCGTTTCCATTGCTACTTGCAGATACTCCATCAGGTACAGATTTTCGTAATTGAAGAGGCCATTTCTTTACTTCATTTCCACCTACCAAGTAAATGGCCTTTTGCCACTCTGTTTAAAATAACGAAGTGAGTAAATAGAAATTGCAAGATCTACTAAAACGACAAAGGGAAGTACACCATGGTTACCCTACCTTGGCGTTCAAGTTCATAAAAGCTTCCAATACATGTAATTACAATATCTCTAGGTTTGATTGTACCAGTATCAGATGAACATGATAGTATCTGGCAACCTTGCTGCAGAACTTGAACAAAAAGGCAGTGAAGTCCCTTTGTGTCTTGTCGGCTACTGATGCCACCAAAAGGGAATATATGGCTATCTAGCAATTCTCCCCTAGAATCAGTCCAGACAGAGACTAACCATCGCCAGTCCTCAGTCCACCCATAACAGCAATGAAGGCTTGTACTCTTTTGATTGCTGGATGCAAAGCCATCAGAATCAGGAGGGCCATCAAGTAAAGAGCGCCCACCAATCTCTGCACCTACAGAAGATGAGCTCTGCATAAGGGTCCCACCATAACCATCATCAACAGATGGTCTTGATGACTCTACTGTCGCATTACCAAAAATTGTAGATGAAACTCCCTGCTCCACAGAGCCAGGTTCTGCCAGTACAAAAAGTGGCTCAAACAAGAAGTGGACGTCATCTTGAAAAAAATTATCTCCAGACATGTTCATGTCACCACCTAGTCCTCCACTCCTTGATGCTTGCCAGGAATTGTCCCAAATGCTTGGCCTCAAGCTGTTATCAAGTTCACCATCTCGTGGAAGGGATCCTGAAATTCGAGTCGCCAAGCAATCCTTCCACATTTCTGAAGCGTGTGAAGTCATAGGCATTAATGAGGACTGGGATCTGATTGAAATGTCAGTCGACTGATTTACATCATTACATGAAGACCGTGCGACACGCCGGATCTTATTATAAACAGTGAAAGCAATTTCCTTGAGAAGAACAAGCTCATTAAGAGCTGGACTAGTCACCCTCAGAATGGCTTCCACACTTACAATCTGCAGGACTACTTTAGGAATACTAAATCCTGATAGTGTCAGAACATTTAATACTGATGCTTCATCTCCAACTGGAGAAGAACTTAGAGCCTTCCCAACTTGACTCTGCAGTAAGGATCTCCGGTCCTTATCTGATGAGAGAATAGTTGATCCAAGGGCAGTGGCCGATGCAACCAACGTCTGCAGAATTGCAGCAGGCTCTGAGAAGGGGCACACTACATAGATTACCTAGTTCACACCACCGCGACAAAAAAGAAGTTAGAATCAGACTTGCACCAAATAAATTAGAGAACACGGTCAGAAGAAAAAATGAACAGTGATCAACCAACAATATGCAGAATCACTTGGTCTTATTGTTTCTAGCCATGCTATTCTTATTCCATTCCTAGAAGATACTTCAACATACAACAATAACAGTGACAAAAAGATGTGGCTTGATGACATCATTTATTAATAAGGCCACTACATATTTGTCACTAAGGGACTACTAGGTTCTAAAGACAATTCTTCATGGGAAAACTAGAGAGCGAGAAGAGATGGGAGAGAAGGTGGAAATTCTTCACCTTTGGTTGAAGACGACCCTGTCTTTTGCTCCCACCCTATGAGAACATTTTTTTTCTACAATTTTAAGATGAAAACACGAGGATAGAGATTATGATTTGATTATCCATTCTCTCTTCCTCTTTCACTCCTATCCCTTCTCACTTTTGGAAAAATTTTCCTTCAAACCAAACACATCCTAAAACATTCAAATGGCACAAATAAATTTGCTGGTTTACATCTCTTGTATAGAAGAACCAAGTTTGAGAAGAGTTATGATGAGACCTCAACAAATCTTATGACAAACGTTTATGTGAGGTGGACCAAGATTTGTTACTTACCGTTCCAGCGCTGTCACTGCGTTCTTTTTGATTCATTGACGAATCAAATCTTATATTTTTCATAATATCGGAAAGAGAGTTGAGAAAGTTCCTCAAATCCCAACTATTAGATAAAGCTAGGAGATAGTCGCTAATTGAGCCCATAACAGATGCATTCACACATTCTATTTTCATTGTTTCGGGGCAATCTATAAGAAGAAAACCAGAGGATTTCCAGTTTGGTGTGTCTATCTGTCCTCCCATATTATGAGGTGCATGGGTTCCCAGTTTGCAAGCTTCATATACTGGCAAAATAAAAAAGAGAATGGCCAAGTATGTGAGAAATCCAACAAAAGTACAAAGAAACATAAAATAAAAAATAAAAAATAAAAAATAAAAAATAAAAAATAAAAAAAATAAAAAAAATAAAATAATAATAATAATAATATCCATTTAATCAAAATTAACAACAATAAAAAGTCCAAAGGTTTGAGGCATTTATGGATGTAGAGCTGTAGTATGCTACACATTAAAATGGTTCAAGGATCCATCAAAAAGTCTGCTTGCCCATAAAAAAAAATAGAATAAAGTAATAGGCAAACAGCACAAAGCATTTCAACATAACAAAAACTATGTTTCACAGCCATTTGTCTTAAATCCATGTTTTGCAGCTTCCTAAATTGTTGTTCGCTGTTGCGGTCCTATCCTCATTGTTCGTTTGTCACTACCGTCAACAACTGTCACCGCCATTTGTACCCATTGCCTTACCTGAAAAGAAGTCCAAATTGCCTTAAATCGCCCTACTCTGACCTCACATGTGAATCATCGCTTGTTATTGTGTGCCCAGTAAATTGCTCATCGACTTCTCTAATAGTGGGTCTTTGAGTTGTCTTCTCCAACCCACATGTACCTCAGTAGCTGCAATCTCCAAAGCACAGAGACTTCAAAAATTACGAAGTGCCTGTGTCAGACATGTATCAGCACCGATGGTCCTCGAACACGCCTCTAACACATGGTCAACATGTCTGGAATGTTTGAGCAAGACATACATGTTTATATTTAAAAATAAGGTTGTTTATATTAAGATGAACTTTGAAGTTTGACTAGGAGGTATGTTGGGGTTCTTTTTGTTTTTTGTTATGACATGTGATTTATGTCAATTATAACAAAAGTTCACATATTGCTTTTTTGGACATGACTAGTCTATGTTATTGAAAGAATGACGCAGCCTGAATATTTTAATACAGTAAGATTTTTACTTATGACATGAGTATATATGTCAATTTGAATGTTTTGGATTTCATTTTATCTTAATAAGGTTTCGGACCATTGTTCATTTTACCTGAAGGACTTGGATACATTTAACATATGTATATGATTTATTTTATTATTTTTCCCTGTCCTACTTTTTTGAGATCCTCATGCACCATGTAGTGTTCGTGTCTAGTACATGATTCCTAGCCTACAATTTGTTTAGTCTAAAAGGCTATGTAACAACGACACTATTTCTAGCAAATAAAAGTGTGTCGATACGTATCGTGTCGGATACTCATGTAGACACTCATGGATAATTTCATCTACACTCCATGCTTAGATCATAAACTTTATCTACTTTTTTCATATCTTTGAAAAGTTTTATTTTATACTAATGTTAAAAGCATATCATGGCAAGATGGTGGTACATGAGTAGTAATAGTAACCTATAAATGAATGAACATGACTAATAGTTCAAAACTTATTGCTAAAAAATAAATATACTAAAATGTACAAGAGTGTCGTCTAGCGTATCTTATATTGTGTTTTTTTTACAAA
Source organism: Berberis thunbergii (assembly GCA_003290165.1). NCBI lineage: Eukaryota > Viridiplantae > Streptophyta > Magnoliopsida > Ranunculales > Berberidaceae > Berberis > Berberis thunbergii. The sequence goes on from QNQO01000886.1 coordinate 150,041, forward strand.
CATGCCCATATCCGTGTCGGATATTAAGACCCGTACCTGTGTCGTTACATAACTAAAAGAGCATATTCATGTTTGTTTTCACATCTAATGCCACCAAATCCTTAGATTACTCTAGAAGCCCAAATTCCATAATCCTAAAAGAGGGAGTTACATGTGTCTAGTAACTCATCACATTGTCAGCACTTCCCAAGGTAATCCATCCCTTATATCAATTGATTAAAGTTAACAAAAAGGATTACAATGAAGCCCGAGATTTCACTTACAACTACAACATCACATAGGTCCAAAATTCCCACCCTCTCGTAAAGACTGCTCACGCCCCAATCAAGAACCCCATCAGCAGCAGCATCCTCAAATCATCTATTATAATTGCAACTTTTTTTTCCTATCAAGTAAAGGGGCAGGGCCTAAACTTTAGATGTCCTCTTCAAGCCTACCCTTATTAAGTCTTCTGATGTCTTATTGGGGTTGGAATAAGATTTCCTTCGTCCATTTATTATATCAGAACCATTATAAAATAGTTGGAAGTGAGTGTGCCAAATTTATATCAATGTACTGCACTTTGAGTGGCTCATGTCTTGAAAAAGAGTCCCTTGTTGTCTATCCACATTTCAAAGAAGGCATTTTATTTTTCTTGCATCAATCAATGGATTTCAATCTATCATTGGCCTAGTTGTTTTGTGTGATGCATGTGTCATTTGATTTCCACTTTCACAATCTCCCCAAGGCCCAACAAGTCGAGAATAATTTCTATCAAATTTAATGAATAAATAAATTCCCAACTAAGCCATCTCAATAGACTTATAGACCAAAACTTTGTCTCACCTGTAGCCAAACATTTCTATAACTCACCATTACCGTGGTTATATACGTCAATTACAGTTTAAGAAGCCTTAAAAGGATTAACTCTAGAGAACGCCAATCTATATATAAAGAATAAAAATAAATCTCCCTAAAATAAATTAAAAACAAGTCAACAAACAGGATAATTTGACAGTTTGGTGTTGAAGTTCACTTTTCAGATTAGGGATGGCAGTGGGACGAATTTTCACGGATATCCGCTTTGCCCCAAACCGTTTGGGGCGGATTGGATTCACCTTAACGGATTGTGTTGCAAATTCGAGGATCCAAAATAGATCCGTCACTGTTTCGGGGCAGATACAGATATGGCCATATCCGCCCTGCGGATATTCGTTTATATGTGTATTATTATTGAAATACCTTTGATACTTAAACAACCCTAAACCTAATGTTTCCTCTCAACTCTCACTTTCCCCACTACTAATTTTTTTTTTTTGAAGAACAAGACAGATGGATCCAAAAAAAGGGAAGAACAAGAAATGGCATGGTAGCAGAGTAGGTGTGATAGGCTTGCGATGGCGAGGGAAAATAGGGGCGATGGAGAGAGAGGTGGAGGTGCGATCTCAGATCCAGTGTGCACCTCTCGTCAGCACGATCTGTAAGTCCAACGGTTGTAGCCAATTGCAATGGATCTCTGTCTTCTTTTTAATGGGGGTTGTTTTTAGGCAGTTTAAGAAGTGTGAGTTTGAAGTTTTTATAATTGGGTTGAAGCCTTGAAGGAAATCTATGTGAAAAACATTATTAGATTGTACAAGGCATGTGAGGTTTGTTGGTTTTAGTTCTAGGGATCTGATATGAGTGAGAAATTTCTTCACTTCCAATTGCTTGTAGCTGATTCTGAGGAGGTTTTGGGATTTGGATTTGAAACCTCTTCAAATCTTCTATGGAGAGCATTATAAGGTATATTTGCTAATGGTTTTTTTTTTATCTATGGGGGATTCCATTTTGTAAATTTGTCGGTTTGAGAAGGAGAATCAGTGGATCGAGTTTCGAATGAAAAACAAAAAGGTCACTTGAACCATCGATCTTGCGGTCATCATTTTTGTTGTTTGAATGAACCATTTTGTAATTCACAAATCTCAAGTGTAAAGAAACCCTAATTGAGTTAATTCAGGGATCTTGAGTTATTGAGTCATCGATCTCTTTGTTTTGATGTTGATACAACACCCATCAATTTGGGCTTATTCATTGCTTTCATTCATTTTTTTAACAATTCAGGGCGGGGCAGATATCTGCCATCCGCGACGGAGCGGAGATGGTTTTTACAAAAAATATAATTGAGTATTCGGGGCGAATTTGGGGATCCACGATCCATGGCGGGGCGGGGATGGATTTGTCCAAATCCGCCTCATTGCCATCCCTATTCCAGATTTCCAAAACATCGCGAAAGTATTTGTAGTTTTCTCACTAAGGTTTCTACTAAGCCTCACTTACACCACTTGGATATTTGAATCCTCTTGGACAAACTTCATTCTCTATAGTCCTCTTCCAACAAAAAAGGCATTTCCTAAATTTTCTTGCCATCAATTTTCATCTTAACGTTATCAGTGAAAACGGCATAGTTGTTTATTAAATCTAAGCTTCTGATCCACGAGAGCAAGAAAAAGTACATTCCAAAATTATTACTTATGAGAGTGTCCCTTATAGTAGTTGGGTTGGTTGTTGTAGATTAGGCGTTCAGTATCATATACTTTCCCTACTTCAAAGAAAATTTAAGCATATGATCTCTCGCTCCCCCCACCTTAAACTTAAAGGCATGCATGGAGAGCTTTTGACATTTTCAACAAGAAGTATTTGAACCAGAAGATACAAATGCATATTGAGCACACTCACCAGTTCCTAATTGTTGGAAAAAATCAGTACAAGCTGATGTAAGAGGATCAATGTCGGGGCACACTACATAATAGGTCATCTGTAACAGGGTCAAACCAATAAGTAGTTAAGTACTAGAAGAAATAAAATGGGCTAGATCCATATACCAAATTTTCATTTCATAGTAAAATAGAGACTTGCACTTGTACAACAACAGATTGATAAGGTGCTCAGATCACTCAAAATCTAAATGGATACAAAAAACCTTACAGGCTTTGATAGAGCATATGGTTCAAGAGGAGCCTTTTCCCACAGTTGAAAAGAGTTTGCCGATGTCTTGAGCCAATCATCTTGATACCTATTACATAAAATAAATACATAAACAAATTCATTTAAGATAATTTCTAATATAAATGTAGTGACATCAAGAAGGCTCGAGAAGACGTGTAAACTCTCAAGCAAGGTTTGTGTGGCGCGAGGTGTTTTAATGGACAAACGTGTGAGGCGCATGCATTTTATAAGTGCATATGCAAGTAAAAAAAAAAATTCTATTTACAATTAAAAAAATGATCGACAACTCAGAATTCCACAAATAAAAGTGAAAATAAAGTTCATATATATTATGAATTTAATATAGTAAGTTAATACCTTATCGAAACAATTAAAAATGTAATGCAACAAAGTTTGCACACATCGGCCATGAAGAGTACCAAAGGCATAAACCTCTAAGGGTGTGTTTGGTTGCATGGAATCCTATGCCATGGGAATCCATGAGGGGATCACTACATTTTAGGCTAAATTGATATATCACTCCACATCCACCATTTGATTTTGTGATCAATGGTGGGAATGAAAGTCCCATGAACATGGGAATCACATGCCTTGGCGGGGGCCAAGGAGTGAGATTCCCATGTTTATGGGACTTCCATTCCCACCATTGATCACATGACTTAGTCATACCATTGGGTTTAACCTAGGAAGCACGGATTCGCGGAAAAACACTGCCGAATACATGGACACGCGAGTCGGATACGGATACGCGTGCGATTCGCGTCGGATACGCACTCGACACGTGGTCAACGTGTCGGTCAACTTGACCTGGTCAGGATACGGTTCGGATACGGTCCGGACACGGTCCGGATACGGTCAGGACACGGTCCGGATTCGTTTGCCAAATTTTTTTTTTTCAGATCTCGACACGATCAGATGGTCATGATCAAAAACCCTAATATAAACCTAAATCTCGATTTGCTTTTGCAATTTGTTTTCAAAGTGCAAACAGACAGAGAGCGAGGAGGCGACGAGGCGACGAGGCAAGGAAGGAACCGAGGCGAGGAACTAGAGGACTGAGGAGGCAAGGCGAGGAGGCGAGGAAGGAAGCGAGGAACCGAGGAAGGAGGCGAGAAACCGAGGAAGGAGGCGGACGGGGACGACTCAGGCGAGGAACCGAGGACCAGGTTCGTCTAATCGTCTCTCTACTCTCTCACTCGACTCTCATTGTCACTGTTTGTTGGTGTTTTAGTGTTTGAACCTGTGTTTGTGTTTGTGACATTGATTATTTGTGGGTTGTTTGAACCTTATTTTGGAGGAAGGGATTCCATTGTCAAACCTGTATAAATATAATCAATGTCAAACCTTATTTGTGGGTTGTTTGAACCTGGAGGAAGGGATTCCATTGTCAAACCTGTGTTTGTGTGTTTTACTGTTTGAACCTGTATAATAACTATTTAGGTCATCCAGTCAAATTGTACATGACACCCTAAAATCTAAAAAACACAATCAAATGTTAAAAACAGAAATTTGGAGATTGAAAGTTCTATGTATTTTTTGTTTTTTTGTTGACGTTCCATTTTTTGGGATTTAAAGTTGATATTTTTGAGTTATGTATCGAACTATCAATCTTTAATGCATCTTTTTATTGTTTTTGAGTTATTTTATGACATTGTGTTAATAATTTTTTAATAAAATATAAAAATATAAAAATATAAATAAGATTTGATTGACGTGTCGCCGAGTCCCCGAATCCTAGTTTTTTGAAAATTGCCGAGTCGCCGTGTCGTATCCGTATCCGATACGACGCGCGTACCCGAGTCCGTGCATCCTTGGGTTTAACTAACGCGCCGACCACATTTTGCACTCTAATGAATAAGGTACTAGCTCATTACCTTAATCGGTTCGTAGTTGTGTACCTTGATGACATTGTGATCTATAGTAACATTGGAAAAACATGTGGATCACTTGAGGCAAGTGTTCCAAACCTTGAAGAGAACGAGCTCTATGTCAATAAGGAGAAGTGTTCATTTGCCCAAGAGGAGGTGACATTCTTGGGTCATATCATTGGCAAAGGCAAGCTTCGTATGGACAAGTCCAAGGTACAAGCCATCCAAGAATGGGAACCACCGACCAAAGTCACCGAGTTAAGATCTTTCCTTAGCTTGGTGAACTATTACAGAAGGTTCATCAAAGCCTACTCTTCCATAGCCGTTCCATTGACGGACTTGCTCAAGAAAGGACGAAGTTGGGATTGGAGTTCAAAATGCCAACAAGCTTTCGAAGGATTGAAGAAGGCAATTGTGGAAGAACCGGTGTTGGCACTTCCCAACCATTCTATGTTTTTTGAGGTACACACGGATGCTTCCGACTTTGCTATTGGTGGGGTATTGATGCAAGAAGGGCATCATATTGCCTTTGAAAGTAGGAAGCTCAATGATACTGAGAGGCGGTACACAGTACAAGAGAAGGAAATGACTGCGGTTGTGCATTGCCTATGAACATGGCGACATTACTTGCTTGGGAGCAAATTTGTAGTCAAGACCGACAATGTTGCCACTAGCTACTTCTAGACACAAAAGCTCACACCAAAACAAGCTAGGTGGCAAGATTTCTTGGCAGAGTTCAATTACACTTTGGATACAAGCCTGGCAAAGCTAATCTTGTTGCGGATGTTTTGAGTAGAAAAGGGGAACTTGCTGATATAAGTCAACCTCAAAGCAACTTGAAGGGACGCATAAAGGAAGGATTGACACATGATTCCATGGCTCAAACCATCATAGCTCGTCAAATATGGGAAAACAAGACGGTTTTGGGTGGAGAACGGCTTGATATACTCTAACGGAAGGCGAATCTATGTTCCACCTCATGACAACCTAAGAAAGAAAGTCTTGAAAGAATGTCATGATAGTAAGTGGGTGGGACATCCAGTTATACATCGAACTCTTGCCCTTGTAAAAGATTCCTATTATTGGCCACATATAAGGGATGATATCGAAACATATGTGAAAACTTGTCTTGTATGCCAACAAGACAAAGTGGAGCAAAAGTCACCTACTGGCTTACTTGAACCCCTCCCCATTCCCGAAAGACCTTGGGAGAGTGTTTTCTTAGATTTCATAGTTGGGTTGCCTGCATCGGAGGGTTGCAATTGGATACTTATGGTCGTGGACAGATTTTCGAAGTATGCCACCATTCCCACACCCAAGGAGTATACAGCCGAGCAAGCTGCACATTTATTCCACAAACATGTGAAGTATTGGGGTGTGCCCAAATCTATCATCAGTGATCGGGATACTTGGTTCACGGGAAAATTTTGGACTGAGTTGTTCAAGTTATTGGGTACCGAGCTTAATTTCTCTACTAGCTTTCATCCTCAAACAGATGGTCAAACGGAAAAGATGAATGCCTTGCTGGAGTTATATCTTAGGCACTACGTGAGTGTCAACCAGTGAGATTGGGCAAAGTTGCTAGATGTTGCCCAATTCTCTTTCAACTTGCAGATGAGTGAAGCGACGGGTCGTAGTCCATTTAAGATTGTCATGGGACAACAATCTATGACCCCGAGTTCTATTGCCACTGGCTATACTGGAGTGAGTCCATCAGCCTATAAGTTTGCCCAAGGATGGAATGATCAAGCTGATAAGGCTCGAGCTTACCTGAAAAAGGCCTCCAAGAGGATGAAGACGTGGGCACTGGGCCGACAAAAAGAGACGGCCTCGAGAGTTCCAGGTTGGAGACCTTGTGCTTGTCAAGATGCATGCTTATGCCAAACTTTCTGGACTACATCGTGACCTTATCAGGAGATATGATGGTCCTTTCCCCATAGTCAAGAAAGTGGGAAAGCAAGCCTACAAGGTCGAGTTGCCGTTGAGGATCAAGTTTCATCCAGTCTTCCATGTGAGCCTACTGAAACCTTATAAGGAAGATCGGGATGATCCAAACAGAGGAGTTTCACAAAGAGCACAAATGGGCATGAGGATCCAACATGACAAGGAACCAGAGATTATCCTGTTAGATCGTGTGATGTGTCATTCCAACCAACCTTCCACACATGAGCTACTTGTCAAGTGGAAAGGATTGCCAGAAAGTGAAGCTAGCTGGGAGCCAATCCAATATTTGTGGCAATTCAAGGAACAAATCAAAGCGTACGAAGATTTGAAGGCAACAAGGACGTCGCATGATTAGGTGGGGGAGAATGTCACAACTATCTTCTTGCCTAGCCAAGTGAGGTTGGCAAGTGTACATAATGAAGAGTATTCCACATTGTTCTAGAAAGAGTTCTCTAGAACCTCCCATAAAGTTTCATAGGATTCTAGTCCTTAGATATTTCTAAGGAAGTGTGTAGAAGCTCATTGTAGACCATCATATCAAATTGATCACCACCATCCATTGAGGAGGTGGAGTTGTATAAATAGGCTAAGGCCTCATTTGTTGTAATCACCTCAGAGAATTCAAGCAATACAAGTTCTAGTTCTCTTAAGCTCTCTTGTGTGTTCTTAGCTTGCTCAGTTTTTCAAAGTCTAAGTAAGTCTTTTGTGGGCAAGGCTGACTAGCTTTCTTTAATAACTCGGAGCAAAGTTTGCTAGTGCCGCACAGGAAGTACTTGTGAAAAAAAGCCCGTGACACTAGGCGGCCGCCGAGGCCCTTTTTTTCAATACTGCTCAATGTGAAGAAGGGTTGAATGATTGCATCAGGTTCTTCATATTTTCTTTTTCATATAATCTTATAAAGGTTTGGGGGTAAAACAAAAAAAAAAAACTGAAGTTTTGTTTTCCATACAAAGCAGGTCCACTGATTTACTTTTCCCCGTCAAATACTCTCGAATTCTCTTTCCATATCTCTATATACCCCACGGGTTCACTAGACTTCTCATTTTCTTCGTATTTCTTTCTTCTATATATCGTTTCATTTCCCTGGAGTGGCCCAAATTCATGACACCGACCACTAACTTTAATGTGGAAAAAGATGACAAACACTAACCAGTTTGGGGCCACATCCAGATTCAAGAGCTGTTTTTGGCCTTTTGCAGTTGAAACTCTACATATTGTGTGCTCCCACAGATTTGGTCAATGATAATAGCTTCTTTTGTTTTGTCTGCTTGTGGGTTTCTGCACTAGTCTTCCACTAGGCTAAAGGAACTCATTGTAACTGTTTATGGAAATACCTGTGGGGAAGGACACAAGGGAAACAATATGATGCGTTTGGACAAGGAATTTTTTTTCCTATCATTTAAAATTTGTAAACTCTCGGCTAGGATTCAGATCCATGACAAACTAATCCAAATGCAATTGATTGACAACTCTACTACAGATAGCTGCCAGTCAATGTGGGAGTCCATCAATTAACGGAAAAGCCTAAAAGTTTACTACTCTGACAAAACTAAACAACTGGCTAATGCTTAAGCTATATTCACTAGTTTGCAGCTTAGTGAAACACAATGTGATTGTACTAATCCGACCCAAACCAGGTTGGCACACCTGCAATGGTGGATGTAACTACAGGGGAAGATGATGACTATATCAAAATAACATTTCGTACCCAACAAGCATAGCAGGCAAAGGAAGCACAGATACTGTTGGTCTGGGTCGGGAGACCATTTGCTGTTCTATATCTGAATGGCTGATTTCTTGGTTTAATCTTCTTTGCATTGTCTCATCCATTCTACCGCCATCCGTGGTACTGGAAACTGAAATAAAGACGCAAAATATGTTGTTAAGAATAAATTATCAACTAGAAATACATAATGCATAGCAAATATGCACTTGTGAGGCAAGAGGAACCACCAGAAGAATTTGTTGGACTTGTCGGATCTCCAACAGCAAGAGTGACAGTATTTGAAGAATCTTTAGATTCAACTACAGTGGATTCAGCAGTATATCCATCACTAACAATTCCAGAATCACTTAAATGACTGCGACCTTTGCACCAATCATTGACAGATAAAGGGCCATCCGAATTTCGAAATGCTAATTTTAGAGCTGCTTTAACATCTGAGTACAGCAAACTGGTCAAAGAAGACGCATGAACCTGTTGCAAGGAATTTTGTGCCTTAGTCTTATGAAAATTTGTTCAACACCATTCCCGCAACATCACTGATTAACCATCGTTTTGTGTCCACATAGACATAGGAAGAAATAGAGAACGTTTAGCATTTTTCAGAAAAAGAAAATGAAAAGTCGCGTTGAATGGATGTAATCTCAGTGGGTTCCACAATATTTCCAAGACTTTCTTAAGTGATGCTCCTGTTGCAAAGTTTGCAATTTGAATGGGGTTTCCTTGATCCACCACCCTAGGCAATTCCTATAAATATAGCCTTATGTGTGTTTTGTGAAGGCAGAGTTTGTTAAGCAAACTGCCTCGAGAGATTGTTACTGGCGTTACTGCCAATCCCAAACTCATCTGAAAGAGCTTCAGGCGGATACCCAATCTTGACCAAGAGATAATCTAGGCTATGCACATTCATTAATGTTTCTTCTCAACCCAAATTTCACAAATAGTCAATAGGATAAGAAACTGTTTATGATCGAAAACTAAAATAAAGTGCTTCACATTTGGGTCCAACAGGATCTTTGACAACCTAATCCTATCTCCTCTTGCATATAGAAGTTCTGAATCTGATGAGCCCCCAGTTGCTTAAGCATGCAATACTAACTTCTTACATGTGAAAATAAGAGAAAGCTAGGGTCAAGTACATAACTTTAGGACCTACACTTGAAAAGTGTCTCTCACAGGTCGGCTAGGTAACCTCCCCTACATCTCTTTTGTTTCATCCCACTTTCTAAATTCTAATTCTTTGTGCAGTTGGAGATAAATTGTCATCTCCACTTCCCCTACATATATTGAAAACACTATTCCCTTCCCTATTGAGACTATATAGCATGCTTTGAACCTCCTTTATCCCCCACCCCCATTCTCTGTATGATTGGAGATGAATCCCCATGTCCACTTCTTCTACTTCAATTCTCTCTTGATTCTCAGTGCAAATATTCTAAGTTTTGCCCGAAGATAGAGTACTTTCCTGACTCATTATACACTTGTATTTTACTTTTTGTGGGAGTTTATGCACAGTTTTTTTTTATTCTGTACTAGAGAAGTAAGAAAATTCATATTCACCTTTTTCAAAAAAAAAAATTCCTTCTCTTTTACATTAAATATATATTTCCTGTTTTGCTAATAAATTTATAAAAAAATACATATGAGATTCTTGGCCTTTATGCTGCTTTCTCCTTAAAATAATAAGATATTTGAAAACCTTGTATACTAAGAAGCATTGGAAAATTTGACATCATCATGATAAGTTTTCTGCAGGAGTAGAATCCAGGCAATGTTTGTCAAATAGTAACTTACATTTGCAGAAAGTGGATCAAGCAACTCCACGCCAGCAATGTCCAGAGAATGGCAAGAAGCTAATAACCCACCACAACCTGCATGGACCCTAGAAGGCCCACAAGAAAATCCACGCCTAGACTGCTCTTCTAATGCAAGCCATGCAAATGGCCCGTCACCATATTCAGCATCTAAGGAGACATCAACTAACGAAGTAGCTTGTTGGACAAGCAAAACCAATGCATCAAGAAGGTCCTGGAGAGGTTGCGTTTGCCCATGCATAACCATAGTTTCCTCATTGAATGACTTGTCATTAAAAGACAACGTGTTTTCCATAGTTGACAAACCTGCAGATTTTGCTCCTTTAGGACCTCCAACAGAGCGCCAAACACCAATAGGAGCATTCATGGTTCCATCAAGCATTCCTTTGTCAAAATCACCTGCTATTCTGACTGGAATGCAGTCTGTTTTCTTTGTCTCATACCTGTTAGATATCCTGTCTCCCATGGTAATTGGGTCATCTGGAGTCTGATCCAAATCAGTATTTCCCTTTCCAGTTGACAGCCCAGTTGGCCCTAAATTAGAGTAGGATAAGAGCGTATGTCTTATCCTGCACATAGTGGCTTGGAACATGATACATTCAGCTTCAGCAGCAAGCACGCTCTTTAGAGGAAGCAGAAGATGGCCAACTTCGGTGGCATTTCCAGTTTCCTTCCCCTGAGAAGATCTGAGAGCATTTATTGAACTAAAATCAGACAAAGAAGATTGTGTAACCCCTTCACATGAACCGATGCTATTGTTACATGGTACCGACGTTCTATTGGATCGTTCCTTCCCACTCTTGACTTGGGTATAGTATTTCTTAAACTGCAGTAAATGACTCGAATCCTGTCTAGCAACTCCACTATTGACACTAACAGTCGCATCAAGCTTCTCATCCGGTGCAGTTAAGCAAGACGAAGGTGGTGTAGCACTATAAACATAGGCACTTGAGCTTGAATGCGCACTCCCTGTCTTTCTTGAACTAGGAAAGTAAGGCGTTCCAAACACTGATGATGCTGATAACTCATTTCCAGATATTTCAACTGCTCCATAATCTGGAGCAAACGTCATTGTAGCTTCAGCTTTTGACAAATGGTCAAATTCACCTGCAGACATTGCTGAAGAATGGTTCACTGGACCTGATGGCCCAGTATCCTTGGATAATTCCTGCTTTCCATTATGAAAATCATCAACAACTGCCAGGGGAAATGGATTAAGGTTATCAAAACCAGGAAGGTCTAACGCAGGTAAAAGCATCTGATCAGTTGCATCAATTGCTGCTGTACGTGGGCTGCTGCTGACATCACCACAATCTGGAACAGCAAAGAGAGCCTGCGACTCTGCAGTCCCTGGGGGCTTTACGAAATGGATGCAATGATTTTAGTTTATAAGGCACTAGGCTAACCACTTCTATCATGTAAAGAAAAGAAGAAGAAAAATTTATCTTGTCTGTGCACAGCACATTTTTGTTAAATAGTTACAAAGTTTTGAAAAGCACATAAAAACCTGCAGAGAAAATAGATTCAGATCATAACAGCAACATCAATCACAAACCCGTATCAAAGTCACATTCGTGAGTTTCATTTCACAGTTTCAATATTGCTAGGCCATAAAATACTTGATAGGGATGCGAATGTTTAGAATCTCATAGGACAATCCGTACCAACCTTTTTGTCTCAATCTACTCTAAAACTAACCTAGGGGAAACAACTAAAATTGCTGGAAATTAAAACTGAAATTGAAAAAATGATAAACCACATAAATTCTTCTTCCAATTCAAGCCAATCTTACTAGAATGGCTATTTAGCCTTATTTGTCAGAAGATTAGATTTGTAAAGCAAAACCTTAAAACTCAACTATCCGTAACTAATTATGGCCGCTCTTTGGCCCAACCGACATATTACAAATTTAATAAAATAAATTACTTGTACTTTGCTTGAATGTTCACTTTCCATCACCCTCCCCAGCTTCAAGAAGCTTGTCCACAAGCTTCAAGGGTACATGCAGTGCCCTGCTGCAACCAAGGAAATCAACTCACCTTCACCCTCCTGTTGTGGTACCCCCTATCCGCCAACTCGTGTTCGCTCACCTAATCAAGCATAAATTTTCCTTTGGGGAAATTGTGATGTAAGTGATCAGGTTGACTACAACCAGAGCAACTGAGGGATGTATCTACAATTGGACTCTGCTGAAATAAGTTTGGACAGGGTGGCAAATTGTTGTCTTCTTATCAACACATTCTTGAAATTGAAGCTTGATTCAAGCCTTTTAGTAATATTCCAGGTCAGAGTTTACATTCCGTTTCCTGAGGTTTAGTGTGGATGTTAAGAGTGCGAAACTCAATGTCATATTCATTGATACCGCGTCCATTATGTCCCACAACATCAGCCTACCAAAAAGATCTAGTTCATAGTCTAATGACACAAAAGTGGTATACGTTAAGACACATAAAGATCCCGAGAATGACTGGGAGGAACTAGCACTTCAGCTCATTGATCACACTTTTCTTACCACAATGAACCAGTCGTACTTTATCATTTAGTAGCAACCAGTCATACGACCTTCATTACACCCATATTTTGTGAACTCAAGAATCTGATCAATCTCTAAAGCAAATCCGCAGGCATCTCCTAATTCATGCCCATCATAAACAGGTAGATCTAGCTTCAAACCTGTCTCATCTTTCTGTTCCATCACCTAAGAGTCTGTAAATTGGTCATTGTCATCATATTTTTCAACCCCTAAATCCTGATCCCCCACAATAGGACGTCGCAATGGTACCAGTGTACTTTTACTAACTCCTCCACAGCCAAAAGGCGACATAGGTGGTTGTCACACATGCTGCCACTGCCAAGGAGAGGGTTATGGATGTACTTCTAACCAGTGCTTGTCCATTTTCCTCGGCATGTTCCAGTGGATCTGTCGTGGAGAAACGAGGCAATACAGTAGTAAATCGTCCATCCATCTCTTCACAGGTATCAAAGGCATGGATCTTAGGTAGTGTTGGAGGAACCTAGAACCATGTTGGGGACATGGGGGTTGTGGAATTTGGTAATGAGGTGGAACATGGGATTTTACCAATTACTGGATGCACGATAAAAATTGAGTGTGCATTGATGGGGAAAATAGTTGTTGGCATTAATGAGTTGGCGCGAAAACGAAGTAAGGTTTCATGTCTCATATGGGGGATCTAGGCTATGGGTATGTTTGGTTCTATTCACCGGGAGGAGAAAATCTACAAAAGATAAGTCGGAAGAGGTTTCTTCAGAAAACTTGGATAATCTATTAACTCGAAGGGAGAGGAAAGTAGTGGGCAATGGCAAGAAGGGCGGCCGGAGATAGGAGGATTGCAGCTTGGGCGAGTCAACTCAGGCCCAACCCAGATTTTTTGGCCCATGGTCTAAGGCATATTGAATCTGGGCAGCCCGTGGGCTGGAGAAATTTGGCCCCATCAAATTTGGGTTGGGATTGGGCTGAGATTTTGACAATCCAAGTAACCTGAAAGTGTATTAATATTTTTAAATAATTTGTACAGCAGTTAACTGAGTTTTACAATAAAACACTTATCAGCTTCATAGAATCACATAAAAACCTAACAATTTATTGTCTTTTATGTGATTACATGCTTTGGAAAGGAAAAGAAACAGATATAGCTAGAAGCCTAGAGCTAGATTTGATTCATTGGAATTCCCAAACCCATAACTACTAAAAAAATGTATTGATAAATACGAGTACTTATAAATTTCAACTAATAAAATAATTTAAGGTAAAATAAACAGTATTATTGGAAAGTAAAAAAAAAAAATTGGTTTAAAGATGGAAAATATATAATTGTGTAGTTTCTATTGATTGGAAATAATTGCACACCTTAAAAACTTTTTTTTGTCCTTGACAAAAAAATCCTTGAAATTGTTTTCCATAAAGAACCCATTTAAGGAAAACTCATTGAATTACTCCTTAGTCAAGATTCATTATGCACTTTTAAAATGCAATAAAACTATCAATCCATTATATATTTCTTTTTTCTTTCTATCAACCAATTATCTCACTCAAGAATATCATTTCATCAACTTTTTTTTTCATAACAAACATTCTATAAAATTCTTTTTACTCCTTAAGTACTATTTATTTTTCTAAATAAGAGGCCAATTAACCCAACCAGCTCGATTTAACCCCACCAACCCGACTAAACCAAATTAAAATTGGGCAACATGAGCTTAACCCGATCATGAAAACTAATCCTTGGGTAGGGCTCGAGTTGGATTGATTGAGCCCAATCTCAAGTTGGGCGGGCCTCGGGTTGACCTCATAGTTCTCGGTTTGGGCTTGGGCTCACCCTCCAGCTCGCTCTAGTTACACCCCTAGCAGGAGAAGGGCTACTTGGGCCAAAGGCAGGTAATCCCCAACAAAAATTGGTGGGTGGCACCTCTTGACCCGCGCCGGTTGGTGCAACTCCGCCAATTGTGTCGGCCGGTGGTTGTTGTGGTGCTCCATTGGATCCTGCAGGTGGTGGCAATCATTGTGAGTTATGATTTTGATGGGCCACTGATTTATTGCTTCTTCAATCACTTGTGTAACCCAAACCATCTCCACCTCATGCTCTTGTTTTCATTTTTCTCAATTATCATCGCACATTCGCTGCACTCTTCCAATATTGTGTGCCAATTAGCCTCTAGTCATCTTAGTTGTCTTCTCTACTACGTATTTGCTATTGTTTGTCACTAAAGCTATGTTGTCTAAATCAGCGCTGAAGCAAAAAAATTTAGCCTAGCAACTCGCTTAAAAAAATCCATGCTTCAATATGGGTTTGTGCTTCACAGCGGAGTGTTTCAACTAGGACGCGAGGGGATGTGGAGTGAGATTAGGGTGCCAATAACCTCATCACTAATTAATACTTAAAGAGAATTTGCCCTAGTTTCCCAAATCGACTCAATCTCTCTAGTTGTTCTACTCCATGTGAAGACTGAAGACCAAGTCAATCTTCCTCATCCTTTAGGTATGGTCCTCCTTAGTTGTTCATCAATTCTACTTATTATTTTCTTCACTTCACCTCCTTCGTCCCCTTTTTTGTTGTTGTTCTAGTCCTATTCCTCTTTGTGCGCGAAGCAGCTCGACTCGAGAACTTTGAATTGAACTTGGCTCGAATTCAGTCCTCTCAGGCTCAAACTAGAGCCATACAACTTCATGGCTCCGATACAGATGATGGTGATGATGATATGGTTCGATATGATAATGATTCAATTGAGAATGACGACATTGGATCAAGGGGAGATGTGGATATTTCAGTGTTGAACCAAGGTCAGTAAGTTATTAGTTATTAGTTTACTACGTTATGCCTATTTATTTTAAGACTTGATGTTATAGCAGGAAGACTAAATGTTAAATGTGTCATGTTGTGTTATGGATTAGTTACTTAGTAGTCATATTTGTCTTGTTTGAACTATGATTTATTATTAATATGAAAACTATGTAAAATTTACAAATATATTATGCTTCCATCTCAACTTCGTTGCAACTCCGCTGCAACACTTGCGACTCTTGAAGCCGAGGTTGGCGCTTTGCCCCTCTTCACAGTTCACACCCAGACAACATACACTTTACACCCAGACAACATACACTAAAGTTGTGTTTACTTTAAAACTACCCTAGACAAAAACAACTAAAATTGCTGGAAATTAAAACTAAATTAATTTTTTATTTTATTAGCAAAATATATCCTTACGAGTTTTACCACACATCCACCTTAACATACGCATTTCTGCTACTGTCATTCTATGTGTATGTTGTCCCGTAGTAGCCCAACATTATGAACTGTATAGCATGACTGGTCGAACAATTGTCTTATAGAATTTCCATTCTAGCCTTGCAGGAATCCTTCTATCGCATAATACTCCCGATGTCATTCTTCATTTCAACCAACCAGCTTTAATCCTATGGTCTACATCTTCTTCGATAGCCCCATTCTTTTGAATTATAGATCCTAGATGTCGAAAAGCCTCACATTCTGGGACCTCTACACCTTCGATCTCAATTGCATTACTTCTCTCTCGTGGTTCACAACCAAAGTTGCACCTTCAATCTCAATTGCATTACTTAGGTGTAGCATCCATAGAGGACAAAATTAGAGAAAGACATTTAACTTGGTTTGGTCATGTGCGAAGATTGGCAAGTTAATGGAGGGTGTAGACGGAGGGGATGACCATTGAAAACTTGGATGAAGGCGGTGAATGAAGATATCATTGAGCTTGGATTAGGCGAGGATATGTGAGAAGACCGCATTGCTTGGAGAACCAATATCCATGTAGCCAACCCCGAAAATATCGGAAATGAACTTTGATGATGATGATGATTAGCAAAACATAAAAATTTCATTCAAAAAAGAGAGAATCCTAGTTCTCTACCGCATTTAAATGACTACTTTCAGAGAAACAAGCATGATGACCAATCACTAATAAATATATGAGACCATGAAACATGAATTACATATCCAAAGAAAGTAGAATACCTCCCCAAAAGGCAGATCATCCGTCTCAAAAAATTCACCAAAATCTCCAAAATCAGAAAGAAGTACTTGTATATCAATGCCCTCTTTATTAATATCATCCCAATCAGATCCGACTTGATCATTTGCAACCCCACCACCAGCTGAGATGTTAACTTCCATGGAACTGTATTCAGATTTGTATGCTTCTATGTTTGCATTTATCACTGTACCAGTGGTGCCAAATGATTCCATTGTCCCTGTCCGGGGACGCTTAGACACCTGCATTCCAACATAAAATTACAACTGTAAATACCAAAAAAGGAACAAAATTTCAAGTCCGAAAGGCTGAAATTGGGATGCAAAGGAATAAAAAGCAGTATCAATGGAGTAAATTTAGCTTGAAACTGTTAACTTGTTAAAAAAAAGTGAGAGAGATAGAGAAAGTAAAACAACAAAAAACTGCAATACCTGTTTATCAGCGTTGTTCTCAAACTGGTCACTAGATGACAAACCAGATTGTCTGCATGTTAAAGAGTCGGCATCTGCATCAAGGTCACCTGCTCCAGAGGTCATCCTGTAGTCGCTCTCACTAGATGTGCTACTAATGCTACTATTATTACTGTTGCTACTGCTATAATTGCTGTTTTGGGAGTGCATCCCATTTAACTCAGTCCATTGTCCATCTACACATTCCATACTGCCAATTCTTTCGAACCCAGAACTGTGAAGAAACCAAAATAAAAACAAAGAAGAATAAGAATCAACCCAAGGTGATGTTAAAAAGATGACGCTAAAAAGGAAACAATATCAGATATACAACCTAACTAAAAAACTACTACATCAACCAGAGCACCGTCAAGAATAATAATCCGTTGCAAATACTACAAATGACAAGAGTGGCAAATGCACAGGGCTAATTGTTTTTTTTCCTGACCAGTCAAACTCGAAATATAGTAACAGTAATAGATACAGGAACCTAGGTTTAGGTGCCATAGTTTAGAACTGTCTGGTTTACAGTACAGAGAGAAAGAGAGAGATACGAAATAAATTAAATAAATGGTAATAGGATTATGAAGAACCTTCTACTCTCTTTTCTTATGCACAAAACGGTCTTAGGCATGAATAGCATGATCAGTGTGGTGGCCATATTTATAGGCGGACACCCAATTAACATACCGACAACAAATACTTTCTCAATGAAGCAGACAAGAACAGGAAACATGTTAAGACAACCTAGTTAAAAAAAAAGGAATCTCCAATCCAGAAG
This sequence comes from Berberis thunbergii, assembly GCA_003290165.1. Taxonomy (NCBI): domain Eukaryota; kingdom Viridiplantae; phylum Streptophyta; class Magnoliopsida; order Ranunculales; family Berberidaceae; genus Berberis; species Berberis thunbergii. Next base: position 168,106 of record QNQO01000886.1, read on the forward strand.
AGATTTGGGCCAATTTAGTCAAGTTAACAGGTGTGACAATCCACAAATTGTAATAAAATCCAATGAGAGATTAACATGTCTATAACCTATGTTATTTAATCGGTGATTAATCCTCAATTCATTACTTCTTGCCAAGCGATACGATTTTTTTAATTAATCATTTGAATAATCTTTATTGACAGCTAATCGCTTTCGAAACACACTAATTAATCGGTCCATGACAATATGTTATACATAAATGAGAAAATTTAATATTATTTTTGTTCTAAACTCATCATACTCTATTCATACCCATAGGGCAACACTAAGAGTGTGTGAAGAGAGTAGAGAGAAACATAAAGAGAATACATGTAAATAAAAAAATCTTAGAGAAATGACCAAAGAAAAATAAAAAGCAAAACTACATATTATTGTAAGTCGCGTATTTATTTATTATGATTTGCTATGTTATGTTTACTACAATATACATTAGACTTTCATTTTTTTTTTTCCCTTGCAATAAACATATTACTTGAAGGATAGAGAAAATATGTTTACAAAGATTTATTCTGATTAATTTCGATTAATATCATAAAGCTCCTGAACCGATTAGGATTTGATTAATGATTTAACTACATCCGTCTGTGCATCTATAATACTCTAGAATAAAGACAAGCATGAGAAAACTGAGTTTATTGAGACGAACCAATTCATAAGGAAGCGTGAACCTAATAGTGAAGCTCCCACCAAGTTTTGTAGCCAGAGCCTGCACACTCATAACATGGGATTTAATTGAACTGGTGATAACAAACACAAACTAGTTTGATATAAAAAAGAAACACACCTTTTCAGAGACGATCTAACAAATGACATATGGATGACAGGTACCACCACTGCCTCAGCAGGATAAAGGAATGTTTTCTCAAGAGCTCGAAAATGATCCAATGATGCATGCTTCTGATCACTTTTTTTCGAGAGTATCTGTTGTTGCTTCAAATCGATGACGTTTGGCAGAGTTCCTAACAAAGTTAGAGTTTGGTTGTGCAGCCTTATCACCCCCATTGGCGGGGCAGCCAAGGGTAATTTCAACAAAACAATTTTGCCCCCTAAACTGGCAAGTAGGACCTTGAGCCAGATTAGAAGGTATACAAAGGACCTTTGACACATTTGAAGCCTTCACCTTGCTGGGGCTGTAAAACCATGGAACACGAACAAAAAAATGAAACAAACATTATCCACCCTCAGTTTCCCTTGCACTATTTTAACAAATTTTTTAGGCCAAAATTGGTGTGCTATTTCAGAGCGCATTAAAAAGGACATTTATAATGTATATTAAAAACTTATTAGAACAATCTTCCACCCTTGTCATTATTCATTACATGTAATATAGAAATTCTGAAAATGATATGAAACAGGGATTTACCTCATATACACTTGCTTCACGAGATCACTTGGACAACATCCACTAACCCTACCTCGCATTCCATGCGGAGCAACAATAACTGCAAAATCCCCATCAACATAACAAATCACTACAGATGGTAATATTACAAAATTATCCATGTTAGAGGTTTGATTAGTAAAGATTTCAATTTGGACAGATTGAAACCTGAAGCAGGTAGTTTTTGGGTTGGCACATTCAAAAAACATGGATGGGAACAGCTTGAGAGTTTTGGGCATGAATGAACTAGGATATGCTTGGTGGTAAACCAGAATAACCTGAGAAGGTGACTACAACATCCTCATCCATTCAATTTACGTTTTGTTTTTAACTTTTCAAAGAGTTTGTCCACGCTTCCTTCATGTTGCATCTTTGCTAAGCTACTCGAGTATAATTAATATGTTGAGATTCATAAGATATTTGAAGAGACAAAATACCAAACTGATACCCCCGAATACCCTAATACAGTAGTAGCCTACGGGAAAGGCTCGGGTGGGGCTCAGGATCGATGGAAGATTTTCCGCATCTCAAGGCAATACTGGATTGGAACATTTAGGGGGAAATGAAGGGGTTTGATTGGTGGGAAGCTATAATACAAAAAAGTCTACACGGCATCATATAACGAATGTCATAGCGTTATGGCAACATTTTTAAGGACTTGATCAGAATCGACTATGATAACATTAGATAGTCCTAATTAATCATAATTGGCAGGGTTGTAATAGACATTATCGAGAAAACATATACATGTGATGAAGAGAGAGGCTTCCTAGAAAACAGTGTTATCTTTTGTTCTCACAAACTTTAATTAACTGTCAATTCACTCACTTTTCCGTCGCTGCATCTCGCATTGGATCTCCTGATCCCAAACCTCTTCAAAGAAGTCAGTTAAGAAGAACAAGTTTTCAATGCACAATGGAACGGACATTGATGTGATTAGATTCGAATAGTACAGACCATCATTTGATTCTCTTGTGGGTTGATAAACCATTTGTGGACACATTTATTTAGTGTTGGAGTGTTTTAGGTGATGCCTTCTAAGATGTTGGAAGACCCCTTGGCATGATCACATCTATTGGCAACAACTGGAAAGGTCATGTGGAATGTTTTGAGTTGGACAGGATGGAAAGATAGAAATAACAGGATTTTAACAACATAGCGTTGGATAGAAAACAATCCTGGTGGAGGTTTTGATTACTCTGAGTTGGGTTGCTCATTTCCCTCTTCTCGAGGGGGTGAACTTTGAATCGTGTGATAATTGGGTTTGGGATATTATCATTATGGAGCCTCAAACATTTTTAAGACTGAATATTTGTACTAGTCAACAATTATCAATAAAAAATTTACGTTAAATAAATAAAAATAGAAAAGCCCAAGATTAGTCCATGATGAGCAACGTTATCGGTCGTTAGTGTTATCCCATATGCCAAAGTCCATAAAATTACTTCTTTTATCACCAAAATAACGATATTTCCTTAAAATAAACTTAAATAAATAAATAAGAGAGACAGGGAGAAAAGACTCACGAGAGCGTGACCACACAATATATTGCCCCAGTGCTACATTTAGTACCTAATTATATACAAATCTAATTCATCTTTCTTCTGACAGAGAAACTGATAAATCAATAAGTATGCTCAACTCACAAACCTAATTGATGTTCTACAAACATTTTAGGGTATTATGTACAAGCCTTTCCCAGCCACCCTAAAGAGACATTACTGAGCTAAGATGAGGCTCTCCCAGGTCCCAAACAAAAGCCCTAAATATCGAGAAGGAATCAAGCCAATGTCACATCCAGAGAAATAGGCAGCATCATGTAACATACAACTACTACCGACACTAATCACCACTCCTATACCCATGGCATCTCCCATTTCCAACAACCCTAGTAGACAAAGAATATAAATATAGCATCTCACATAGCTAGCTTTACTAAACAAAGAATGCATTATAGGAAAGGGATCTCTCAATGGTCTGCTCATTAGACCAAAATTTTCATCTTAACTCTCTTGCCTGTCTTTTGCACATCCGTTGGTTGAACTCGTCATTTAGACCATTTATTACTGTCAAGCTTGCACTGGCGGCTATACTTTCCTTCACATGCAATCACTTTTAGCCTCAAAGAGCATTGAATCACTTGGAACCATTGAAACTCACTTTTGACCTCAAAAAGCAATGAACCCCTTGGAATCATCAGGCCAGTTCCACAAAAAGTCCCATACAACCCCCTGAAGAATGAAAATGAAAGACTTGATAGATACGAATGCTGGCTGAGGCGCTCTTAATCAATGTCAACTTTCTAGAACTGGTTTTAACTCCTACATCTCTCGAGAATTGTAACTTCCAGGAAATGCAACTGTTAAGTAAAGTTCTTTTTTTTAATCAATAAATGCAGGAAATAAACTGATAGCTGAAAGAATAAGGAAATACAACTACAAAGATACCAAGCGACTGAGCATGTCACAAGGAGTATAAGGAACCCCATTCAGAATGTCCAAAGTGTACCCACAGTGCCACAATAAGAATTTAATGTCATTGATAATTATATCAAACTTCTTAACACCTTTGAAGATTCTACTGTTTCTTTCTAGACCACTCGTTGGAGTGATTCTTTCATGAACTATGACTCTCAAAACATAAGTGGTCTCAAAGCACATGACTATTGTGTTCATAAGACTTAAAGAGTTACCTCTTACAACCAAAAACAATGTTAAATAGTTTGAACTGAATTTTATACACGTATCTCAACAATTGCGTTGATTAATTTGATAAAATACTAAGTGGGCAAAATGATGCAAGGCTCAGAAATATGTAGGCCTTAACTAGAATGTAACAACAAAAGCGATTTGAGTGTTTTAAAAGCAATTTTAATAGGCATAGACAGAAGAACTTGGCAGTACCAGGAGGATTTTCTTCGAGCATACGAGGAAAACGGTGTTTCTGAACCCTTTCCATGTCCTCACCGGTAAGAGCACGTATATACCTAGAACCCATTAAAAAAAAAAGGTGCACCCATGCTGATTAGAGGATGTATACATACCGAAGATGCTAACAGGATTCAAGATCACAAGAAGAATACTAATGGAAGAAAAAGAAGCCAGACTAAACAGACTTTGCAGATATTTTGACATGCACAAAAATTGCTTCCTCAGTAGCAGAAAAGATGAATTCGATCGCAGGCTGCACTCTCCTACCAAAACACAAAATTTCAGTAGTTAATAGTTAAAAAGAAAAACAAAATGGAAAGGTTGAATGAAGAAGCGAATTCACCTTGCATAGAAGAATCCAACTCCGGAGAGGGTCAATCAAGTAATAGTGCAAATTTTAACCATCAGAAATGCCAGACAGTAAAAATAATCATTTGATAACAATTAACACATTGGGGTTGTGGTACTCTTAAAAAGAAAAACAAAATGGAAAGGTTGAATGAAGAAGCGAATTGACCTTGCATAGAAGAATCCAACTCCGGAGAGGGTCAATCAAGTAATAGTGCAAATTTTAACCATCAAAGATGCCAGACAGTATAAATAATCATTTGATAACAATTAACACATTGGGGTTGTTGTACTCTAATTGGAGATAGACTTCTCCTAAAGATAAACTTCTCCACTTGCAAAATTCAACATCAAAAACTTAAATTTCAGGCATGGGTACTTCTGCCCAAGAGAAGCACAATGGTAAAAGATATGATGCAGAAGATTTACTATGCTATTTGTATCAAGTCTTAAAATGATACGAAAGAATACCCTGGTTTTTCCTTAATTTTCTCCTTGCCAAATCATCACATTTATCACAAGTGAATTGGGGGTGAGGGGGTGCAAATGAGAGCCACGATGAGTATCAAGAGGTTACAAATATTAACAAGTCACAAAGATTCAAATAAAATGATATGTCTCACTCAACATGTAGCACATGTAAGTAAAAATTAACCAGCATCAGTTAGTACAAACAATATCAAATAGTTCCATGGGGCATACAGTATATATATATATATATATATATAATAAGGTTGCAAATAATTAATATATCAGATACCGACTCAAAGAATCAATAAGGATGCAACTTGGGCAAGCCAACCGAAAAGTTTGGCCCATAATCTTATGCAATTTGTTCAATCCGTGGATTGAGAAAATCAAACGCAATTACAACTCAGTTGGACTTGGGAAGAAACTCAAAAGAAACCAACATCCTCACATGTTTCATGCTTTATTATTGATAATCTGTAAAATTATAATTTCGTTCCCGGCATATTAGGTAGAGGAACAACTTAGGCAAGTACCTCGAACCCAAGCTAGAATTGTTAACCCATGCGCTAATATATTTTGAAATTGGCAACCCATGGGTTGCTTCTGGATTGGCAATTTTTCACTTACCCCCTTCAACTATTTGGGTCTGGCCTAAGTGCCCTGCCTACTTGAATCCTAGGAAAAGTAGCAGAAATCTATATAAAAGTCATCGGGAAAAGACAGTAACAGCAATACTAATAATAACAGATTTAAACTTCAGATGTCTCTGCTAACCAACCTAAAAGGCTTTTCAGTTTGTGAAAATGGATGGAATCTGGTGAATACATCCCCGAATCTCAAATAGGAAGTTTCTTTGAGAGCTCTGTCATTACACAAAAGGATCCATGTTACACTAAAGCAAAGAACAATACCAAACCAAAAGACACCAGCAGGAGAATGCTCAACCTCTCTATACAATTACGCAAAGCCTGAGATAAAGCAGCTGCTACCTCTTCGGAGTTCCCAGGAGCCAACCAGAGTCCAGATGTAACAACTTGGATAGGAACAATCAACTAGTATTAAGAAAATTGTTGATAAATATGATATTTTATTTCATGATAAAAATCTTCATCACGAAAGTTATTTAAAACCATAATGCAATCACAGCAACAAGAAAACATTAATTCAGCACAAGAAACGCCAACAAGAAAAACTACCTCTTAATTTAGACACTGCAGCTTGAGCAGTATCAAGAACAGATGAATGGCACCCGGGAAGAAAAAGCCAAAGCTTGATTTTTTCATCTTATCACATGTAAGAGACTGAAGTAAGAGAAGCAGTTGAAATACAGGTAAAAGAAAATCAGAAAGGATCAGTTTATAAACTTACCAGGGTTGTGAATACCTTGAGATGGATCCCAAGGGCCAACGAAGGAGTTGGTCCATGTGCTAAGAAATCCTTCCTTCTGTAACTGCAAGTGTGATAGAAGCACCACGGATGTAGCTGAATCTTTCTCATCCCCTTTTACTCTGGAAATGTATGAGACGTCTAATTCAGTAACAAATTCATCACTATCAAAGACTGACTCTTCACATCAGTCTGAATGAAACAAAGAGGGTGTTACAGCTGACCTCTTTTCAGGATGAGGGCTCAGATCAGATTCAGAAGGGAGAAATTGAAACCAAGAAATCTGATGTAGACCTCCCTGCGTAATAGACCAAAAAGGTAAACAGTCACACCCATATAAAAGTGATCATAATTATAAGCTGCATTTCCAATCAACAAATGATAACCTGCTTATTTCCGGGAGAAAGTAAATATATTCCTGATGAAAATATAATACATTTTTTGGTACAAAATCAGCTTATCAAACTCAAGGATTTGGCTCATTCTGACATCATGATACAAAATTTAAGTAGCAATAATGAACTTAGCCGAAAATATACGTGAGTTACATATAGTGCATGGGTAAAGTATCAAGCTGGTTGATATCATGATCATAGACTCCATGTCATATGACACCTACTAAGAGGATTACATACCTACTAACTTGTGAATTATTAATATACAGCAAGCAGGGTAACATGTGATTCATCAATAACATGATCCTAGATGTATACTTGGAATCAGTGTTCTAAAAATCAACCTAGACGCTAGGCGGTTGGGAGCCACCCAGGTGGGCTGGGCAGCCGCCTGGACGGGCTTTTGAACTTTCATTTATTTATTTCCAATTCTAAAAAAAATAAAAAAAAATAAAAAAAATTAAGGCTCTAGTTTTTTTATATATACATTTTGCAAATATTTCTTGGCATTGAACTGAAAGTAAAAAAAAATGCTAAGCCTCTAGGCGCTAGTCCCCTGCTCATCCCCCGCCTACCCCTAATGATTTTCAGAATACTGCTTGGAATTTAGGAAGTATGGATACTCCATGAGGTTGTCATGTTCGTATTGGAACCTGGTTCAGTACTACTAAGATATGTGTTGGACATGGATTTCTACCTTCTTGGGTAGGCATATTTGTCCTTTAGACACTTCTCAAACATGCATTAAATTCATATATTGATGGAAAGAGAAGTTATTTGAAGCCAATACAATTTTTTCATTAAATTAATTTAAATTTTGTTTTTTTTATTTCATTGTTGGGCTGCGTCTAACCCATCATAATTAAATAAATTGGGATTAGGGCTCCAATAGACTCTCTAGGGTTAGGAACTTAGGTTGCTTGATTAGCAAGCTAGGTTTAGCTATATATAAGGCCTACAGGCCATTGTTAATAGTTTATCTTTAGTTTATTTTCCCTTTCTTGATTCATCTTTGGTCATTTCAATTTTCGTTGTTCCATTATTTGAATTCAGTCTTGTATTTAGTTTAGTTTGATTGTTTCTTGGAAATTAGATTGTTCTTTGGAAACCATTATATACATAAATAACCCTTGGTTTCCACCTCTCTAAGAAGCTTGTTGCTTCCCCTGAATCTTCACACAGTGACGCAAATCAATAAAAGATCAATGCAAGACCACTTCTTCGATTCCGCGTTACAATATTTTGTATGAAATCTGTTCATAACAAATTTAACCTTATTGCATTCTACTATTAACAACCCCCCTTAACACACACATTTGTTTCAGATTTTGTCAATTGAAATGAATTCCAGGGTCCGGGATAGGGAAAGGGATAGTGAAGAAGGCTATACCAAGATCCACATTAATGAAAGGTACATGATCAGGAATCCCCAACATGACACTCCTCATAAAGAGACATGCATCAAAGTACCAAAAGCTACTTCCTTTCAATTTGACACGTCATTAAACTAGTTTGCAATTTTCCACATTTTTATGTTTATATTGATACGACAACCAGAACTGTATGCTCTTTAGCATGAGATGTTAAACCATAGTTACCTCGAACGAGGGCCGCTCAGGCAAGTGGTACAGGTACAATACTTTAGCGATACGAGGGGTAGTCTCATTATGGACGAAGTTTCAAGTTGCATGTCGGCTTGGAACACTCACTCGGGTCGTGTAATACTATATGCAATTATAGTTATACACCAAATTGTCCATATATTGGGCAATAAATTAGTGTATAAGTAAAACAATTTTATATTTTCTTTTCTTTCCATTTAAACTAAAATTTAATGGCAAGCCTTCGAATCTTGCGATGGAATCATCCATATAAGTATGCTTTGATTGGAGAGGGATATTTAAATTGATGAGAGCCAATATATCACACTTGTAGAATTCGACATATTTCTCTTCATAAAGAGAATGTATGAATATGTGCTTGAATTTTGTTTACCTCATGTCTTTGGATTGAGCCAATACCTAAAAAAGTCACTGCTACCGCCAATTGAGAGTTGACCGCAACCAATTTAGAGTTTTCGAACCATATGTTGCCCACCAATCAATAGCATCCATGTTTACAACTTACAACATCTGCTTGGGCAATAACCATTGAACAAAAGGCCTTATGGAGATAACTACAAATAGTTCACAAAATGTGTGTTTCATTGATCTTTCTACTTCTTCTCAAATGCTTCCATAACCATGTTCACTTCCTTTTCTTGATCTTGACTATTTCTAAGTTGTTATCTTCTCAAATGCTTTCATAACAACCATATCCACTTCCTTGTCTTGAACTAGACCCAAGGTTCTATGGATGTCGTGTAGCAAGATATGGAATATTCACTGTCCCGGTGCCGATGTATCAAAATATTTCATTATTACTTTTTTAATAATTTTTGTTGTTTATTTTCATTGTTCAAAGTATAAGCAATATGTTCAATTATGGTACCATTACACCTCTTTTTTTTAAGTGGTGCGGGAACATATGGTTCGGGAAATCTGTAAGGACAGTCCATGAGTTTAGCCTGGGGGCAGTACTTCATCTGGAACTCGAAAGTGTTTCATTTCAATCTTACACAGCTCCGAATCAGAATTATTCAAGAATCTCACAAGTGCCACTATAACAATTTTCTTAATACTCATCAAAAGTGGTAAAGGTTGTTTTGGAATGTATCTCCACTTCCAAGATTTAGGCTACAGTTAATGATGCCAATATTAAAAAATGTTTAGGATTATTTTCAAATATATTTTCTTAATTGAATAATGTCAGGGTCAAATTAAAACTGAATAAACAAAAGAGCAAGAGACATGCTTCGTATTTTGAGAACCTAATATAACATATCAAGAGAGCATTGACTCAATCATTATTAAAATGTGGAAATAAGAGTGAAGGAGAATACAATTTTGAAGACATTCGTCCACATTACTTGATAATGCCAGTACTCGCTAAAACAAAGTGCTCCCTTTTATACTTCTATTTTATGATGTAGACGAACATCATTCAGTTATTCCTCGCACCTGTACATCGAACAAGAAAAAGTATCAGCTGATGTATTATTGATCTTAAAATAGTGGGAAAAAAGGAGGGGATCAGAGAAAGGAAAAGAAAAGGGAGAGTTTTGAGGAGGGGGGATTGTTGCAAGTTAGGGAAGTAAAATGGTGAGCGGGATGGTGGAAAGATTAGAATTACCATATGGGTGTGGGTATGGAAGGGTGAATAGATCAATTCAAGAAAAGGATAAAGGAATGCGGTCCAACTTTACCATAAGTATTTTCAAAAATGTCATTTTCTCAAACCACAGTAGCAATTCATTGAACTTGGGGAATAACTAAGAGCTTGCCAACTTCACCTCTCCTCTGGACTTGATCATGCTATTCTTGCATCTAGATTGGAGACGGATCATGTACATACAAATAAATCTTATCATTGTGTTCTTCTCCATGATTGTTTTTATTCATTTTCTTTTGGGGAAGGAGGAGAGGCTGAGCATTGTAAACCCCTTCACCCTTATCCCTTTAACTATAAAAGTAACTCTATGCTCCTCCCAAGAGTGTACTTATTTTGGGTGGACATTGTTTCTTAATAAGATTCTTAACCAAGACAAACAATTTAACAAAGAATTAGTAAGGGTCCAAGGATGCACCGACTCTCCGAAAACCCCCCGAATCACGCGTCAAGTACGTGTCGGACACGGATTCGCGTACGACACGCGTTGGACACATATTGGACACGGGGTCAACGGTCAAAATTCGTTGACTGGCCTGGACACGGTCTAGACACGGTCCAGACACGATCCAGACTCGTCCAGACACGGTCCGAAGGTAGTCAAAATTTGTTGACTACGAAATTCTTTAATTTCGCCCGATTTCTCCTTCTCCCACACAGACCGAGTCAGAGCAAAAAAAAAAAACCCGAAACCCTAACGCAGAAACCCTAGGCAGCCATCGATCGATCGATCCAGACTTCAAGAGTCAAGAATCAGAGACGGAGGAGAAGAGATCGACAGACGGAACGGAGGAGAAGAGATGGCGTCCTCATCGACACCAGGTACGTTCGATCGATCGATTTTGTTTTTTTTTCCTGAGATGTAGAGATGATCGATTTCGTTCCTGTGATGTGATTCGTTTCATCGACCTCGATTGAGATCGATTTCGATTATTCGATATCTGTTTTTTTTTCTCTGCTATTCTCTGAATCTCTGCAACAAGTGTATGTTTTTTTTTTAACAATCGATTTCAACAATCGATTCATTCGATTTTTTTTCCTGCGATTGGTTTTTTTTTTTGCTTTGCAAGTTGAAATTTTTCTTGGATCCAAATATACATTGTTGAAATTTTTTGTTTTGTTTTCCTGCAATTCCTTCCCGCGATTCGTTTTTTTTTTTAATGATTCATGATGAAAGTATGCATGATATATGAAATACTTGCAGTCTTGCACCTATTTGCTGGAAAGTGAAAACTAAATAATAAGAAATTAAAATTGGTTTTAGCAGGCCAAGGAACTAGAGATGATCTTTGGAAGCATGTGATAAGATTAGGAAAACCAAGTGAAGGTGGGAGAAACCTTAGATGGAAGTGTAACTATTGTCAGAAAGAATATACAGGCTCCCTTACTAGATTGAAGCACCACTTGTTGAAGATAAGTGATCATGGGATAGCTATTTGTGCCAAAATCTCCCCCATACAACTTAGAGAGGTGCAAAAATTTATTGATGAAGTTGCATTGAAAGCAGAAAGTTCAAGGATACGAAGTGTTCCTTTACCTCCTTCAGTGGGATCAAGTAGTCACCCTCACCTGAGTTCAAGTAGTGGGGGGGTTGGCCCTTCAGTTCCACTTTCATACAATGAACAGAGGAAGAGGAGAGCCATTACTAATCCTATTGCACATGCGTTCAATATGAGTGAGCGACAAGAGTTGGATGCTTTGATTGCAAGGGCGTTCTACTCAGCTGCCTTGCCATTCAACCTTGCAAGGAATCCATATTTTCAGGAGGCTTTTACCTTTGCAACGAATAAAGCAAAGTCTATTAGTGGTTACAAGATTCCTGGGTATAATGCATTGAGGACGACATTGCTTCAAAATGAAAGGAGTAACATTGAGAGGTTGTTGGAGGGAACAAAGTCCACATGGGTTACTAAAGGGGTAACAATTGTTTGTGATGGGTGGACTGATTCTCAAAGGAGGTCTCTCATTAATTTCATAGTGATTAATGAGGGTGGTCCAATGTTCTTAAAGGCTGTGAACTGTGAAGGGGAATATAAAGACAAATTCTTCATTGCTAATTTGATCAAGGAAGTTGTACGTGAGGTTGGGCCAAGGAATGTCGTTCAAGTTATAACCGACAATGCTCCAGTTTGTAGGGCTGCAGGTTTACTTGTTGAGAGCGAGTATCCTGAGGTTTTTTGGACACCTTGTGTAGTTCACACTCTCAACCTTGCCTTGAAGAATATATGCGCTCCAAAGAACACGCCTGCAAATGAAAAGGCCTACAGTTTGTGTAGTTGGATTATTGATGTTGTTGGGGATGGGGTGATGATTAAGAACTTTGTCATGAACCATTCCATGAGGTTGTACATGTTTAATGAGCATTCGAGATTGAAGTTGCTTTCCATAGCTGAGACACGCTTTGCTTCAGGCATAATTATGCTGAAGAGGTTGAAAGACATTAAAAGTAGCATCCAAAGTATGGTGATTGGAGATAAGTGGGATTCCTATAAGGAAGATGATGTTGAAAAAGCACGGATTGTGAAAGGAATACTATTGGATGACTTGTGGTGGGACAAAGTGGATTATGTGCTTCGTTTCACAGAGCATATTTATTCAATGTTGCGGAGGGCTGATACAGATAAGTGTTGTCTTCACTTGGTGTATGAGATGTGGGATGTTATGATTGAGAAAGTGAAACAAGTTATTTATCGTCATGAAGGAAAGGAAAATACTAGTGAGGAGGAGTCAGAGTTTTTTTCAGTGATGCATCAGATATTGGTAGATCGATGGGAGAAAAACAACACACCACTGCATTGCTTAGCACATTCCTTGAATCCAAGGTAAATAATTCCATTGTTTTTAATTTTTTATTCTACTTATTTTTTATTTGGGACATTGCTAATATTAATATATAATATAGGTATTATAGCACCGAATGGTTGCAAGAGGATCCTAATCGTATTGCGCCACACAAAGATCCTGAGATTACAAATGAGAGAAATAAATGTTTCAAGAGATACTTTCCTCTAATTGAAGACAGAAGAGTGATTGTTACAGAGTATGTAAAGTTTTCAACTGCTGCTGGGCAGTTTGCAGAAAGTGATGCTATACAGAATAGAGCATACCTAGATCCTGATGTGTGGTGGGTTGCTCATGGTACCAGTGCACCTAATCTCTTGAATATTGCTTTGAAGTTACTTGGCCAACCTTGTTCTTTCTCATGTTGTGAGAGGAATTGGAGCACATATAACAACATCCACTCATTAAAAAGGAACAAATTGACTCCAAAACGAGCTGAAGATTTAGTGTATGTGCATTCCAACCTTCGTCTTTTGTCAAGAAGAAAACAAGAGTACCAAGAAGGTGAGACAAGGATGTGGAATGTCACAGGAGATACTATTGATTCGTTGGATTTGGATGCTACTGGAGTGCTTGAGATTGTCAGTCTTTCGCTTGATGAACCTGAGCTAGAGGCTGGACTGTTGGATGCAGAAAATGTGACAGTGAATGAGCTAGTTAATGAAGAAGATATCTAGCCGCCTTGCTAGTGACTGGCGAGTTTTTAAAATTATCAATTTACAGTATCAAGTTAATGAAATTATATGAGTATGACTTGACTACTTGACTACTTTATGAGATTTACAGTATCAATTTACAGTATCAAGTTAATGAAATTATGCTTTATGAGTATGACTTGACTATTTGAGCAGTTGAGCTTGACTTTATGATGCATTTGTAAATTTGAATGTATTATTGATATGTTTGAATTTGATGAGTTACAAAAAATATATATTAAAAAATTAAGTTTGACCGTGTCGCCGAGTCCTATTTTTTGAAAATTGCCGAGTCGCCGTGTCATGTCCGTGCATCCTTGAGGGTGTGTTTGATTGCATGGAGTTCAATTCCATGGAATCTATGTGGGGGACAACATATTTCTAAGGCTAACTTGATCAACAATTCTAGATATTTAATGAATGGTGAGAGTTCAACTCCCATGAACAAACTCCTTGCCCCCCTAAAGAATTTGATTCTCTCCCACCCATTGATCAAAACTCTATATTTGTGATAGATGGTCCCCCCATGTTAATCAAGTTAGCCTTAGAAATGTGTCATCCCCCATGGAATTGAAATCCATGCAACCAAAGACACCCTAAGATCCTTAGAGAGTTTACGTCTCAAGAGCATGTTGATTATCATTGAAAGACGTCATTTGTTACTTCAAGGACGGATCATAAGAATTTAATGATGGTTTTTTTAGTCAAATATGTCAATGTGATCTAAACGCAAAAATGGTACAAATCTTACATTTACTAAATAACAAAATCATTTATTTTCCTGAACTGAAGTCACCTTCCACCTCATATTCTACCCCTTTCTCTCTACTCCCCATCCATCATTTTATTTTTCCTTCAACCAAATACAAGCTAAAACTGGGGTTTTCTTCCACTTATTAACCAAATGAGGTCTACATTTCACAAAAAGTTAAGCTAAATTTCGACCAAGAAACTCAACCGAGCATCACCAATATAAAAACCCATACACCAAAACAAAGCAAAATCTTTGTTTGTACAACGAATTCAAGCAGAGAAGTGGAAAATTAGAGGGAGATCATAGAAGAGAATTACCTGACTCAATCGATGATTGAAGCTCCGGGTGAAGTAAATAAAGGGTAGAGGTGAGTTGCAGAGAGATGAGTAAGAGAAGTGAGGGGTTTGAAGAGAGAAACACAGAGAGTATTCGATCGAGAGATTGAGAGAGCAAGAGAGACAGGGAAGTTGGAAGAGCGGAAGGGAAGAGAAAACACGCGGCGTAGGGAGAGACTTTTGCAATGTAGGAAAGTAAAAGATCTTATTTAGACCCCAATAATTAGTCTAAAGGCCCCATCTTTACTAAACCTCGGCGACGCTCGATGATAGCTTTGAACGAAAAATTTGAGTAAATCGATTAAACTGACTGAACCAATTCATTCGGTTTAGGATAAGTTTTAGTTCGGTTTAGGATAATTTGAAATCAATATGGTCGGTTCGGTTTTTAAGTGATTTTAACCGACAAAATGAAACCGATCGAATATCTATAATATATAACATATATTATATGTAAAATAATATAATATGTTTCATTTAGTTGGTCAGATCAATTTTTTTAGTTTTGTAACATTTTAAATGATCAGTTCGGTTTACATAAATTTGAAACTGATATGGTTGATTAGGCTTCTTATATTTTTGGTTGAAAAATTTTGAAACCAATAATAGTCGGTTCGGTTTTCAACCATACTCAACAGTGTATCAATCAATGGGGTCTATGAAAAGTCACTCTTGAGGCACGAGTCACCCAGCAAGCCAAGACGAGATCGTGGGGGTTTATGGTATGCAAAAATAGTGAAGATAAATGAGATAGTTGTTTTTAGGATTCAGTTGTTGCACAAATAAGGGAATGAATGTAAAAACGATTAACTTGGTCATCTTACCAAATAAATCAAGTTTGAGGAATAATTCTAGGGAGCTCGCGTTGGTAGCCTAGGAGACTGTCCAGACCCTCCTGGGCACGTTTCTGGGAGGGTGTTTGGCACGTGAACCCAGGCCCAAATCTTTGGTCACCAATGATGAACATGGCTTACGATCCACACCAATTGAGTCCCAGAGACCTAGTTTTCGAATCACCATTACTGCTCTCGCGGAGTCTCGACCGATGAGGAGGGATTTGTGACCGGTGTCCAGCCAGTTAGAGCGCATTAGGAGTTGGAAAGCTGCGTCGAGATCAGCAAAGGTCATGCGAACTTTGGCCTTTTGGAATGTCCAGGAGGTGGTAGAGGAGGTGGATTGATAGTAATCATAACCAATGTCGATTGGGTAGACAAGATTGAGACATGAAACTAAGGCCATTATGGTGGCAATAAAGAAGATCTTGATGAAGAGGGTTTTGGAGGAGTAGTTGTAGTAGATTAGTTGGAGCTTCAACAACTTTAATTCCATCTTTTCAACTTCTTCAAAGTTGATTCTGTACAGTGAAGAGATGAAGACAATGGACAGAGAGAGAATTGTGGTTGAGAGTTAGATTAGCGAGTGCAAAATCTGGAGGAAGTGTGGTTTGCACCTAAAAGGGACTGAACCGAGAGAAGATGAAGGAATGATGATTAGACTGCCTTTGATGTTGAACACACAAGACCTTGGGTTTTCCCCTACTGTAATCTCCTTTCCAGCTGTCACAAATGATTGGGTTTCCATTTGGGCCTGGGTTCACGTGCCAAACACCCTCCTAGGCACGTGCCTAGGAGGGTCCGGACAGCCTCCCAGGCTACCAACGCGGGCTCCCTAGAATTACTCCAAGTTTGAGAGCATGTTTGTAACACCCAAGTTTCTAAAAAGATTATCAAACTGATAAGTGCTCAAAGCTTTAGTAAACAAATTTGCTAGTCGATGTTGTGTTCTAACATGCCCAGTTTGAATAGTACCCTCTTGTATCTTCTCTCTAATCAAATAGCAATCAATCTCGATATGTTTCGTTCACTCATGAAAATTGGATTAGATGCAATATGGAGTACAACCTTGTTGTTACAAAACAAGAGAGTAGTCTGAGGGATGATTAATGTGCAAATCATTAAGAATGTACCTCAACCAAGTTAATTCACAGCATGTGAAAGTCATGGCTCTATATTTTGCTTCAGTTGTAGATCTTGCCACTGTAGTTTGTCTCTTAGCTTTTCAAGAAATTGGTGAATCGCCAAGCATGACGCAATAACTTGTAATGGATCTCCTAGTATCTCTACAACTAGCCCAATCTACATCACAATAAGCTTTTAACTGTAATGAGCTGGTGGAAGAAATAAATATATTTTGTCCTAGTGAAGTCTTGATGTACCTCAAGATCTTGTGTGCAACATCCAAATGTGGTATTTTGGGTTTGTCCATAAACTGACTTAGGACATGCACAGAATAAACCAAATCTGGTCTCATAATCGTTAAGTATATCAACCTTCCAATGAGTCTGCGGTACATTGTAGGGTTTGGTAGTAAATATCCATCATCCTGTGTGGGCACAAAGTTTTAATCCATAGGATAACATGAAGCTTTGTTCCAAGAAACCCTATGTTCTCAAATATTTCAAGTGCATATTTTCGTTGAGATAAAGCAATCCTTTTGGATGACCTCGTGACGTCAATTCCAACGAAATTGTTCAATTTCCTTAAATCTTTGAGCTTGAACTTTGCAGCCAGAAATTGCTTTGTTTCTTTAATGTATTGGAGATCGTTACATGCCAATATTACATCATCAACATATATGAGAATTGCATTAAAGTTGTTACCCTTGGATCGGACAAATGATGAGTAATCAACCTTAGCCAGCTGATGAAAGCATAAGATAACTTAAGGAACCATTGTCTTGAGGTCTGTTTGAGACCATTTAAAGACTTGTTCAACTTGCATACTCGAGTCTCTCCCTTTCGGCCGAATCCAAGAATAAGACCCATGTACACATCCTAAAAAAGATCATCATAAAGAAAAACATTGTTGACATAAACGTCAACCCTGTGTGGTTGCAAGAGCAAGAAGAAAATGAACAATAGCGAATTTAGCAACATTAACAAAATTCTTTTTGTAATCAATACCTTCAACATGACTTTATCATTTAGCCACAAGACATGCTTTGTAGCACTCAACGCTACCATCTGGATTACGTTTGATCTTATAGACCCATTTACAACCAACCGGATGCATGCCAGGAGGAATAGGTTGTAAAGTCCAAGTTTATTGGTTTTAGGAGCATCAATCTCATTTCATGGCCTGACGCCACTTTGGATCCTGTATAAAACTGGTGGTTTTTTTTACTAAAGAAAGAGAGGTAGTGTAAGCATTGTGAGAGGTAGATAAATGGTCATAAGAAAAAAAATCAGAAAGGGGATAAACAATACATGTAGGAGGCACAACGTTCGAAGCAGATGAGTGGGATGATTGGGAAGACAATTGAGCATCGAGATGATATTGTTAAAGATAAGATAATTCACGGGTAGCACGAGTGAACGTGTGAGGTAGGATAAGGGGTCTAAGGGTGGTACGGAAGTGGGGAAGAGTGGGAAAATGAGGGTAAAAAAAAGGGTTGTGACGGTGAGGAAGAAGGGGCAACCGATCGAGGTTGGGAGACCTGTCGACCAAAACCCGAGAGGAGAGAGGGGAAGTCAATTTGGGAGATCGATCGGGGTTGGGGTTCCGACTGGTCAGTGACAGAATTGTCGGATTGGCGACCGGCCGGTGTGAGTGGTCTGATCAATTGGAGAAAGAAAATGTTGGGGGGATCAAGAGCAGAGCATGGCGACCGGTTGGAGAAGTGTGTCTGACTGGTCAGCGACGTGACTGTGCATTTTGTCAGAAAAATAAGAGAAAATATCCTCATCAAATATGACATCACAAGAAACAATGATCTTTTGTGGGTGAGATCATAGCCTTTGTATCATTTTTGTTGGTGAGGATATCCACAAAAGACACATTGGCTAGAACGAGCATCAAATTTGCTAAGACGTTGGCATGTGTGGAAGTGAAATATAGACAACCAAAGATTCATAGGTGAGAGTAGGTGGGTGGTTTGTTATGGAGAAGTTCAAATGGTGTTTTGCCTTTAAGAACAATAGACAGTGTGCGATTAATGAGATAGGCAGCAATGAGAATTGCCCCCTCCCCAAAATTGTTTAGGGAGATGTGCTTGAAACAAAATAGCATGAGCGACATTCAAAAGATGTCTATGTTTGCGTTCCGCCACCCCATTTTGTTGGGGAGCAGAGACACAAGAGGTTTGATGGGTAATGCCCTTTGAAGCATAAAAATCAGTGAGAAAAAAATTCAAGGCCATTATCACTGTGAATGGTTTGAATTTTGAAAGAAATTTGGTTTTCAACATAATTAATAAATGAAATCAATAGTGTGCGTGTGTCAGACTTGTATTTCATGAGATAATTCTAAGTACATCGTGTATAATCCATCAACAATGGTAAGAAAATAATGGGCTCCAGAAAGATAAGCAACATGATATCCTCCCCAAATATCAACATAAAATAAGGAAAAATGTATAGTACTCGAAATATGGGATAAATGAAATTTATTTCTAGCTTGTTTGGCTAAAGGACAAATAACACATTTATTGGAAACACAAATACTAGCATCGCTAAAAAACACGAAGAAAATGGAGAGTATTGGTCGAAAGGTGACCTAGTTCATTGTGCCATAACCTAGAGTCAACAGAGTTATTGGCTTGAGTGATGTGACAAGTAATGGAAGTTTTGGTAGTGGTAGTGTCGTCCAGGTAGTACAAACTATCAAGCTCAGTGGTTGTCCTAATCATCTTCCCCGAATGAAGTTCTTGTATCATACAAGAATTATTGAGAAAATGGTGAGACAAAGAGAATGTTTTGTGAGTTTGCTAATGGAAATCAAATTAAGATTAAAAGAATGAACACAAAAATATCATGCAAGGTAAAAACAGAATAGAAAGTCATGGTGCCAATGTGTGTGACAGCAACAAGTGTGCCATCAGGAAGCTCAACGATTCAATTGTAGATGGGTTTGGAAAAGATGAATAAATGAGGGTTGTGAACTATATGATTAGTGGTGCCACTATCAAGGATCCAAGATGAACAAGAGCCATGAGATTTGAGAGAAAATATTTTACCTGACAATTTTGTAATAGAAGAATCATTACCAACATTGTGAGTCTTGAACTTGTTGTTGGTCAACAGGGCCATGATTTGCTTGCACTGCTCGGAAGTGAACGGAAAAGGATTGTATGGTTGCACATCCAAAGAAGTAGACATATTGTTACCCATATGACGACCTTTCAGAAAACGTCGTTGTTCAGCGAGATCAATTTTCTTAAATTTTCGACAATAGTCGATAATATGGCCCTTCCATCCACAATAATCACAAGTGAGATGAGAATGACATTCAACAGCAATATGACATACCTTGTCACATGTTCCACACTTGATATCGTGATTAAAGGGATTTTGGGATCCTCCTGGCTTGTTAGTGTTGCCTGCCTTTTTGGGATCAGTATTTCGTATGGCAAAGACTGCAACATCATGTATGGTGGGTTTGACAGTAGAGATCTCTTGCTGGCGTTCATGACAAAGTACAAGGAAGTAAACCTTGTTGAGTGGAGGAAGAAGATCCATCAACCAAATTTCCCCCCCTATCAGAATTGAAGGCGTCAGTTAGCCCCATCAAGAACTTGATCGAGCGTTGAGTGTGGACATACGCAAGAACGGTGTTCATGGAATCGCTAGTGTTTTCAGCAAAACCAATCATAACATCCAATTCGTCTCAGAGAGTCTTCAATTTGGTAAAGTAGGCACTCACATTCATCGTCCATTGAGTGCAACCATGAATTTCATATTCAATATGATAGATCTGCACGTAATTAGTTTGTCCATACATTTATTTCAAATCAGCCCAAACATTATGGGTCAATTCACTGTACATGACACTTGCCTCGAGGTCAGGTGAGATGGCGTTGATGAGTCATGATTTCACCAAGCTGTTGCAACAATCCCATTGTAGTAGTTCATCGTTTTTGGTTTTGTCACCGGGTTTAATGATAGATCCATCAACAAAACCCAATATGTTTTTGGGTTTGAGAGCCATGGTCATCGCTCAACTCCGTATATTGTAATTGGTGGGAGTAAGCGGCTGTGAAACAAGAGTCACTCCAGGTTGATTAGAGTAGCGAAGAAAGCATAGGTGATAAGGATTGTCATATGGTGGTGAGGTGGTGGTGTTGGAACCACTCTTTGCATTGTCGCCCATGGTGGCAGCGGCTAGGGTTTAGGTTACCAGAGAAAGTGACTCTGATAACATGTAAAAAAAAAATTTGGAGAATTGTATTGATTACTTGATTGAATACCAACTAACTTTGACCCAATCTCGTGAAAACATGAAGCTTAAAACTTGTTATATAAGATATTTTAATAAAGTCATATTCTGACTTTTCTTCTTTAACATATACGACCGTTTCTAACTTTCATTCTTTAACAATTTGTGTGCTAAGCTACATGTGAAGAAGAATTTTGATCATGTGGGATGTCCTTTTGCAATGACAATGGGAATTCATAACGCTTTACTTCTTGGTATTTATAGAAAATGGGTAATGAGACATGTCTCTTTTATCCTTCTCAGTTTTTATGCTGGGGTCAGCAGAGTTCTTTTGGATTTGTAAAATTGATAAAAATTTCAATCCACAATGACTAATAGACAGGCTTGACTTGAGATGAGACGTTGGTGTGTGCAAAAGGATCTTACAAGTCACCAGACAACGTATTTTTAGCTCGGTTTCCTCCATTGTTGAAAAAGACCAATGAAAAGAATTGTTACATGTATAATTCTAGATTAGAAGTAAGTGAATACCGCGTCTTTAACAGTTGTAATGGACTCTATCTGTGTTAACAAAGATCGTAACAAGAACCATGATTGGTTTGTATGGTTCTTTTACTTAGCAGCACAAGCCTAACTAATGCTAGTGTGTGTGTAGATCCTATTTGAATGTTTGCACACTCCAAAACCATTCCGGTGCAGAAACATTGGCAGCTTTGATGGCTGGATTTGGTTTAGTTAGGTTTAGATCCAATTCATGCAGAATTCAAACTCTTGTCTTAGACAAGAGAAAGAACGCACTTTGGTTTTTTGGACTGAATATATATTTTTTCTATTGCTACCGTTAGTTCTAGGTAAAGTCCAAGAGACTGCTAAGCGGTTCCCCAACCTGTTACTGAGGAGGACTGCAACTTCCCTTGCCCAGAAGAGCAAAAATGCCACACATCCCTGTACAGTAAAGTGCTTCTTTTTCTTCTTATTTGATTATATATACGTTGTTAATCGTATTAACAACTGATTTCTAGTTCATGCACATTGAACGCCAATAGAAGGTCTTGGCTTTATTAGAGGCTTCACTCAAAAGGGGCTAGAGATCAATCAATAGATGATTTTATCAAGATTGACCGCGAGATTTACAACCTATATTGTGACTGAATATGTCGATACAAGATGATCAAGCAGAGCAAATACCCAAAGAAACATAAAAATAAATAAATAAAAAATAATAGCGAAGCAAAGACCTTGCAGGACGATCTAGACACCACTGCATACATATCAAATAAATGCCATACAAGTAAATCTTTCTGATCCCTCAACTTCCACCCCTCTCATGGATGATGATAATTCTAGCCTTGAGTTTGACTGCAATGAGAAAGTAGCAATGTTAAATGATTTTGGGACTAATATTGTAATGAATTAAGACATCGAAGAAGTCCTTTGTATTGATAGGAACTATCTCTAAGACCTACCTTTCCCTTTTGTACAGACTGCAATACTGAATCCAGTATAAGCAAAATTTAAGTATGTAATAATGTCTGAAGATTCACATAGTCTTATTCCGAATGCTTATTTCGAGTGCTGGAATGGAAAAATAGGAAAGTAACAAGATAAATAAGACCAGTTTGTGCCATTATTTCATTAATCAATGTATCTAATCATTAACATAATCTAACAGCTTTATATATTCTGTAACATCATGGGATGAATTTGCCTTTGCTTTGGGTGCTGGCGGGGTGTTTGGTTGCATTCGATTGGGTTACTGCCACCGAACGCAGGTTTTTGCATAGGGCTTCTACAACTTTTATATGGGGGATTTCTTTGGTGAACATGTCATGGTTTTAAAATGCGATACTATTTGGTGCATTTAGCGATTTAGAGGCAGTAAATTGGAAACAACGCCATGTAAACTGGTTTTCAATGCACCCCTGTATCACAACATATGGTCTGAAAGAAATAGGAGATTGCACCAACAAAAGTATTCCACTGCCATTGATTTAGTGAATAAACTTTACATGGAGCTGTGTATTAAAATGACCACCATTGACAAGGTTGTCCAGGACTCACCAGCAAGCTGACAGCTCTTTCAGAGATGGAGAAATGGATGTAAATTTCCAGCACATAACAGTAACCAAATGCGCATGGGAATCATGACATTTTAATCATGTTTTCTAATCGACTAAATCTTTGTGGCTAGAACATTTTCCAATGGATGACCAAAACTATCAAATATTTTTTGAGATTTGTGAGATGAAAATTGGCAGCTTATGCAAGTGTGTCATAAGAACTTCATTGAATTTTACTGGTCCAAAACCTGATCACATCGTTATCAAATAATGATATTGGGGAAAGGGCTCTGTTTTGCATGTACACTCCAACAGTTAAGTGCTTGATGTCAAAAACCATTTTAATGGTGTTAGGCTTGAAAGGAGTTTGCCAAAATAATTTAGAGGTAAAAAAAAAAAAAAAAAAAGGGGGAAAAAATATTGAAAGGAAGGGACATTTTCAAAACAACATGGTGTCATTCTCCTTTCGTAAATATAATAATGTAATAGATGAAGAACAAAAAAAAAAACCTTTCGCGACTATTGTTGAAAACTTTTACTACGTAAAAGTAGGTTGAGATTAACTAGAAGGTTTTGATCATGTTTTAGGTTGGTTTGATATTCACTTTCGTAAAAACAAAGAAATCAGAGTTGCATAGTTTGTACATCGTGCATAGATTTAAGTGGTGTTTGGGGTTTTGCTTTCTAATAAGATGCATCAATTATGAATTCCACTTCCAATAATGGTACTTGTTGCTGAAGATAAATAAATACATCCCAGTCTTTACTCCATCAAAAAAGAATCTCAACAGTTACATACTTTGTCAAAATATTTTGGAATGCCTAAAATACATTGTTGGATTCAACTTGTAGTGAAGCTTTGTTCCAATTTGTACACTTCACCAAATACAATTGATTTCATTCAAAAAAAAAAAAAAAAAAAAAAATATATATATATATATATATATATATATATATATATATATATATATATATATATATATATATATATATATATATATATAAATGAGTCAGGCTAGGGAATCGGGTTTTACCATCAGGGTTCTGCAATCATTAGAGAAGGCTTTTTACAACCTCGACGTACACATAAACATTGGAGATTTCATCATTTTTCAAAATTATGCCACATCATTCTGGTTGCAAAACCTGATTGCAAAAACCTGATTTCCTAGTATTTTTGTATAAAATATGTCAATTCAAAACAATCTAATTTTTCAAAGTCATGCTATATTACCATGATTGCAAAACCTAATTTTCTAATAGTGCTTTCTTCTTCTCTTCCTTATAGTGCTCAATGAGTTGAGATGGAAATGGGACCCAAACACCAGTAGTGCAAGGGACAAGAAACACATAAAACTGATGAAAAAGAGAGATTCCCCTGTATTTTGGCCCCAAGAAAATGATGGTTTCCTTTACCTTCCATCATTCCTTCCTCTCTTTCTCTCTTTCCATCAAAACAACTCAAAACAATAAAATGAAAAATGTGAAACCACCAATCATTCTTTCCCCTCTATAGGAAACACCCATCATAACTCCCAACCATCTTTTGCTCATTCTCACCACACACTCCTTCCCATTTAATACCACCACCTTTTCTTTCTTTTCCTCCCCCTTCCTCTCATTCCTCACTCACTCACTCACTAACCAATGGAAAACTTTTCCTCCACAATGGAACATAACAACAACTCTTCATCTTCTTCCTCTTCATCCAATTCCATCACTTCCATCAATACCTTCTTCTACTTCCTCACCCAAGAGCTCAACCACATCCACAACTCATTCCTATCATCCAACTTCATGTCATTCCAATTCCTACAAAGGGTCCTTACGCTTCTTCGGAGTTCGAATGCCCAGTTGACTATACTAGTACAAAAACTTCATTTGCCTGTTGGCGAAAAATGGCTTGATGAGTACATGGATGAGAGCTCTAGACTTTGGGAGGCTTGTCATGTGATCAAAGCCGCAATTTCAAGTGTTGAGAGTTATTGTTCATCATGGATCCATGTTGCAAATTCTCTTGATGGTCATCATAAGCCGAGCCCGCAATTATGCCATCAGGTCTTTAAAAAAAAATACATTTTTAGTGTGATTCTGTTTGGTTGCTTTTGTTTTTAACCATTTGATTTCATACTGAGTTTTGTTTATTTATTTTCTAATTTTTGTTATGTTGTTTTTTCTCGATTCATGAGTTAGATGTTGTTGGATGATCATCAAAAAAAAAAAAAAAAACTATAGGATTTGAAGTCAGTAGTGTATGACTATCAAAATCAAGGTAATGGTATTTCTACTTCTTGAAAGTGGATGGAATTGTATGGTTATTGAGTTGTACAATGCGCTTCCCGAGGTCGCCTCAGATACCAATGATGATCATCCAACAGTGCTGAATGTACATCATTATTTCCTATTTTGGTTATTTATTTTATTTGTCAATTTTGGTTCAAAACTTCAAGTTTTACTACCCTTTGAAATGAAATTGTTGTTTTTTTTTATGATTTAGTCAATATCATTTGTTTTGAACATAGTTTGTAAGATTTGTGAGTCAATTTTATCAATAGGTGCTTTTGATGTAATTGATTTGGTCTAAAAAAATGCAGCTTTTTTGCTTCAATTTTGATAGAGAAATTTGTAAATTTTTTTGGTTGTTTGATGCAGATATTACGCGCAATCTCCATTTGCAACAGAGAAGCAATTGGGTTGGAGGAGGAGAACAAGGCCTTGATCGAAACAAGAATCCAACCTCTTTCACTTCATTTCAATGGAAATGTTTCATTTGAATCCAAACTCAATGGATTCAATGGTTTTCGAGGAGTTCTTTATGCAATGAGGAATATTAGTTCACTTCTTCTAATGATCTTGCTCTATGGACTAGTCTATTGTTGGCAAGATACAAGTTTTTATCAAGGAGGATGCAATGGGTGCTTGTTCTATGGATCCACATTCATGGTTTCCGCTGTAAAATTGCAACAAAGGGTGTTCGAAGAGATTGATCGGATTGATGGGCATTCAAGAATCCTTCTCTATGAATTCCGAATGGCCAAAATGGGAATCAATGAGCTCAAAGTAGAGTTGGAAAAAAGGTCTAGTAGTGTGGATTTGGTTGAGTGTGATGGAGAGGTGAAAATTCAAGAAAGGGTTGAGAAATTGAAGTCTTGTTTTGGGATTTTGAGATGTGGAGTTGAAAGTATAGTTGGACAACTTGATGATTTCTTTGATGAAATTGTTGAAAGTAGAAAGAAGCTTTTGGATATTTGTAGTCATAGATAGATATGAAAAGTAAAAAATTAAGGGAAATACTATGTTATAAAAGAATGAGAGCCTTTTCTATTTATTTTCTTCTTCTATTTTTTTGTTTTTAGAATTTCTTTCATATTTTTCAATAATGAGTTCAAATAGAATCCGCGGATTCAAGAATATTGACATTGCAAAGTATTAGGGTAAGAATTCTGGTAAAGGCTGGAGAAGCGACTTGTTCCATGAATTAGTATTGACATTATTTGTTGAGGTCTCATTCAAACATCATTACTTGCGCGAAACAATCTGTTTTCTTGACTAATTGCCTTAAAATGCTTCTAGAAGTGCAATCACATTCATCATATGAAAGGTCCATTGTTTGGTCGGGCGAAGAATTAATATATGTTCTTTTTCTATGTTTCCATTTCGAAAGTTGCAAATGAATGTATCAACCATTTGAGCTATATTGCTAAAGGAGGAAAGAGGCATTGGAGGCAATAATAATTTTTGAATGTTCTATTAGTGGAACACATAATAATTTTTTTGAATAAAAAATATTAAAGTTACTTTTTATTTGGGGGGTTTAAATTACAATGTTTTCTATGATGATAGAGTCGTTCTAGGCGGCGAGGGAACGAGCGAGGGAGCATCTCCCTCGAGATTCACACAAGCGCACATCTCGAAGGGGATGGAGAGGTCACACCCCCTCCCTCGCCCGTCATTTAGAATCACCGATGATAATATAAGAGAACCCTTTCCATGATTCCATCAAGAAAGCAAAGAAAAGCTAAAACTTGAAGGAAACAAAATAAGTTTTTTTTGGGAGCTTTTAGAGAAGTGTGATGAAGAAAGAAGAAGAAGTCTGTAAAGTAGAAGCTTCATGAGAAAGAAAGAAAGTCAAGTCACTACCACTCTGTAAAGAGAAGAAACATCTCAAATCTCACTTGGGAGAATCTCCCTAGTGTCTAGACATTAAAGGTATAAATCTTTGTTTTAAGAAAAAAATAATCTCAAATTTACTATTTATTGAAAGATACTTGCATAAAGTTTAGAATAAACAAAAGACCCCTTTGTTCTTCTTCCTAGTTTTAATTTTTAGGACACTCATTGTAGATGAATCTGCTTTTGCTTCCCCACCCATGATTTGTTCCCTTTGCAATTTGCTCTGGTGGTGGGGATCACATAAAAGAATTGTTACAAGTTTTTGAGTAAGCATGAACTCATCATGGATGTCATATATATGTATTACTAGGCATGCCGCGCACTCTCTTGGTATTTCCCTAACTGATATGCCTTCTGCAAGTCACTCCAGGCAAAATGACCCGAACGAAGATTAAAATTAAGGAGGGAATCAAAAGGAATCATCGGTAAGAAAAAGAAAAAGAATTTGTCTTTCAGAGTTTTAAGTTTGTTATATCGCCATGCTTAAACATCTAAATGCACCCATTAGGGTTTTAGGCAATCCTTGATTTCTAGTGAGATTTGATATATAATACGATTTTTGTATAGACACAAAGCGTATAATGGCTGTGTTTGTGATGTTAAACACGCAGTCATCTCAAGACAACAACACTGACTGACATGATGAGTTCTAACTTATATTTTACCCTACTTTCCCCAACATTACATGAGTGACCCAACCTTGTCTAGTAAACTTTCTCTACATTAGTACATGCTGTGGACCATGAAAGAATTATGGAAAGGAAGAAAAGGTGAAAATTTGGGAGGGTGGTTCAAGAGATGATTTTTTTTTAACCATTCAACTACTCCAATGTTTGAATATGATACTTAAGTTAGTAGGGTTTCTGGAAATGAGTAATCATTTCACATGTGAGAATATGATGGAAAAGTAAGAATTGGGACTTTGAATTGATTTGAAAAAAAAGAGAGAGAGCAGTTTCTTTCATGTGGAAGCTTTTGTCTGATTCCATTCCTTAGTAAGCTGTGCAATTGGCAGTGGGAAGAGAAGTATTTTGCCTAACTTTCCATTTTATCACCTTCCTTCACTTAGTTGAGTTGGGATCAGCTCATCAGCTGGTGATGGTCCCCAACCCTTCTCTCTGCTCTCCATTTTCAGGACATTAGTAGGCATCTATTGACCTACTTGGAATCAATTTCTGATCAGAGATGCCTTCTGACCAACATACTTTTAGTTATGATGGAAACAGAGAAAGAAAAACAAAATATTACAAATTTTAAAATTTCAAAAGTTTTAATACCTTAAATAAGATAACAATGAAAACCTCAACCACATTTCTTTGACAGATTTGATGGATTATGGGAGCAACCACTCAAACCCAAGATCCAAATCCCATAGTGTTTTTCTGTTAGACTGATACCCAAAAAAACCAAGAAAATGTAGTCCTACCCCTGAATGTATAACTTTACTGAAAGTAAAGATCTTCGTGTCGAGAAAATGGGGCCTCCGAATATAGTTGGAGATGCTTTAACCACGACTATTTGTCGCCAAAATATCCTATGATAATTACAATTGCCATTATGTTGGGCCTTCCTCCTGACATCGTAGCACTGCTTCACTGTCAGAGGATGTGTTTGCTAACTGCGAAGAAGGGTGGATACCCTAACTAAGATTGCTCATAGGCTTTCTTTTTCTCTGGATCACTCATTGGTCATTGAAGTAGTTTCACCTTCCTTAGTTCAAGGGAGTTTTTCTACAAGGCTGGTTCCTGCTTAACCATCTTAGTGAAAATTTTGGATATTCTGCTCCAATAGGGTTTTATATTTGATTACAGTCATAACTGATTAAACTCCCGACTCGACTTTATAATTTGACAATCACAAGAACTAACAGAGTCAAGATGATTTGAAGCCCAATTTGCAAAAAACAAATAATTCTATGCGTCCATAAACTCTAAAAATAAACTGGGAAAATGCAACTTCAATTATGTCTTGAAGATACACTTGATTGCCCTACAACCACTTCATAATTATCTCAAATATTCTGAAGAACAAATTTGGCAACTCAAATGCTTCAAACACAGCAGTTATCTTTTCTTCACAAACTTCACTGATTCATTTTCAAGAAAAAACTGTTTACAGACTGCAGCTTCAATGACCCCATACTGTCGGTTACATAATTTAGAAAGCGATACAAGAACATAGACATTCGATTCCCAATAAATTTACTGGGACAAATCATTTATTACTATATAATTAGGAAAAAAAATTATGTTGTCGGGTGTAACTCTCTTTTCTACAGAAACGCAGTACAAAACCCAGCCATAGCAAGGAAGGACATCAATAGTCTATGAACAGCGGACCCATAAATGCAAGATAGTTTTGATATTTGGTATTTGAAATATGTAAGGTGAACCGATATTTACAGAGGAGGTGGATCAAAGAGCAGCGTGAGGCTGTAAGGTGAGGTTTTTAGAATGAGTTACCAGTGCAGCCCTGTTTTGATTTTAGCAGGAAAGAGGAATAGCTGCCTATGAGTAGCTCTGTAAACGGATTCACATATCGAATGCTGGCAATGCAAATTGAGAAGCAAAAGCTTCAACACGGCTTCTGAGCTCAAGAGCGTCTTTGTTAGCCAGGAGACCTTTGAGAAAATCCTTCTGCACCTTTCCATGTTCCCTTTGGGTAATGCACGCAATTTGTGCTGCCCTCAAAAGAAAATCGGCTATTGTCTCAAAGTCGGCTTCTAGGCATCCTCGAGATGTCATAGCAGGAGCACCTGATGAAATTACATATGAAGCTGATTAATAATCCATGTAGATATCAAATTTTCAACAAGCAAACAATGCCAGAATCTTATACGTACCTATCCTCACACCCCCTGGAGAAATAGCTCCATTATCACCAAATATAGCACTTTTATTAAGTGTGATGTGGCAAATCTCACAAACCTTCTCATAGCTTTTACCTGAAAAATAGAATAAATAATAAATAAATGCGCAAACAAAATAAGGATAGGGAAGAAAAAGAAATAAAATGAAAGCTGAGCTAACAGTATACCATAAAAGTATACATGCACAGTATGCTGGCAAGCACGATCACATGCTTACACAACATGAAAACTGGTTCTCTAGATTATGTAAATCCATGAAATAGTGATGAAGTACAGTAAGTCATCACTACGTCAATGGAATTAAGATAATTAAAAGTTTTTCACAACTATAACTGTAATGTGCACCTTAAAGCAGTGTTCTAAAAATCGGCCTGGACCGCCGCCTAGGCGCTAGAAGGTGGAAAACCGCCCAGATTAATGGTTGGGCGGGCAGTCTGAGCGGGTCTGGACTGTCTGGGCTGGATCTAGGCGGCCTAGGCGGGTCTAGGCGGCCTAGGCGGCCTAGGCGATTTTTTTTTATTTTTATTTTTTAACAAGGCTGATTGTGTTCTTATTTTATTTTTCTTTCCTATTTTTTAGAAATAAACTATTTAATTATTTTTTATTCAGTATATGTCTAAATATAGCAAAGGATGATTACTTAATGGAATTCTCAAAGGATCTGTCGGTACCTATTTTACTAATGTAGATTTTATAAAAATAACTGAGGCTATTCATGCAATCTGAAGAAAAATAAAAGATTACACAAATTCAAATTTATATAAAGTACCCATCATGACCAACTTTAGTCATTTGAGTTTTAATAAATTTTGTTCACGATTGTTAATTTTTCATGTTTTTAAATTTTGCATATGTATATTGGCATCAAATTGGATGTAATTGATAAGGTATTATGCTTAACTTTTATAAATTATTAAAATTATAATACAAAACCTAAGACCGCCTAGGCCCCTGGGCGCTAGGCACCTGCTCGCCGCCCGCCCAGCACCTAGCGATTTTTAGAACACTGCTTTAAAATAGCACACCAAAAGAGCTACTACAATGGTATTAAGATAATTAAAAGATTTTCGAAACTATAACTTTAATGTGCACCTTAAAGTAGCATACCAAAAGAGCTGTTACTATAAGGTGATGAAAACAATGATATTTGGCTACTTTAAGGTGATACTAAAAGAAAGATTCTACAACAGTACGATCTGATGAGTTCAAGGGGGGAGAAATTTGGCCCTCAAAAAATTATACCATAAATGCATAAGAAGCAGACAATACATTGTCAGTAGAAAAGGAATAAAAAATATTACCGGTGGAATGGTTTTTTTAGTAATCGTGGCTCTGAGAAAACAAGGGAATCTTGTGTGATCCTCCATGAGATCAACACTTATATTCAATGAAACAAGGGAATACTCTAGTAGATACTCTTTTGTTTTCATGTCCAAGTAAAAAGCACAAATGCCGACAGCCATTCATAGAAGAAAGGATATATAGACATTATGTTTTTGTATAATAACAGAATATATAACATAAAAAATGAAGGCCTTCCAGGATTCAGTGGGTAACCTGTAGCTTATTGGCTATGTATGACCCTAAGAGTACACAAGTATATCAACGAATCCAAGTAAACCAATTTGTGAGGAGCATTACCTGTTAAACCCAAATTTCTAAGATCCCAAAGCACCAAGTGGTTGTCTGTACCCCCAGTGACTAATCTGCACTTCCTCCTCAACAACGCACTTGCTAGAGCCTGGGCATTCTTCTTAACTTGTTGCATGTAAGCATGGTACTCAGGTGTAGCCACTTGTTTAAAGGCAATTGCAAGTGCTGCAATGTGATTGTTGTGAGGTCCCCCTTGCAACGATGGAAAAACAGCAAAGTTTATCCTTTCCTCAAAGTCATACCGGTCAAGCTCATCACCTTGACTCAAAAGTGCCCCTCTCTTCCTGGGTTTTGTACCTTTCCTAAAAAAAACTATACCTCCTCTAGGACCACGTAAACTTTTGTGAGTTGTTGAGGTAACAATGTCACAGTAGTCGAAGGGGCTTGCACATACCTGCCAAAACAATAAGGAAAATTATATGATATGCCAATAAAGTTGATACAGCTGCTATCATTCATTCAAGTATGCCAATAAAGCCAAAAATGAACTTAAACAAATTAATCCAGCAACTTCCACATATCCTACTGAGATGCAAGCCAATTTTCCTTTAGACAAGTACATTTCCACAAAAAAATTAGGAAAAATATACATTAACAAAACGAAAAGGGAGATGGGAATATGTAGAGTATTTTCAGTCGTTCATTCAACCATGAAAAGCAACTGATTGGAATATTCTCTTTTGCCTCTGGGAATTTCGGAAGCATAACAAGCATATAAACTCGCAGGGACGAGGACTCAAGATGAAATTATCGTCATATAAGGAAAGCTTTGTCTGATGACAACTGGATTTTGGGGTGTGGGTGTTTTGTGTGGGGGTGTGCTTGTTTGGGATGTACAATGGAGAACAGACACGTCTTTTCTTGCGGTACCACTTTGGCTCGTTGTTTCAAAGTATTTTCTAAGTTGATTTGGGGCCCCGTAGTATTCCTCAAGAATGCTAATGACATCCAAAAGAGGCAAATATAGATGTCTTCATAGAAACATGGAAATTTGTGAGATATGGCGTGAAAGCATAGGGAGTGTCTTTCAAAGAAAGGAATGTATGTATGCAAAACTTGGGGCATTTTAGGCTTTTAGCAGTGGGAATCAGCGTGACCAGTATGATTTTTGTAGGGGTGTGTGGTTGACTGCCATCCTACAACAAGAGATTCTCTTTGTTGTGGTTACCCCTGCTTCATATATCATCTATTTATCTTTAACGAACATGAATGAAACTGAGCTTTTCCATAAAAACTCTCAGAAGTTTTTAAATCTACTAAGCAATATCTTACTATTTCCAATATATTGAATATTGTTGATATCGGTACTTCTGTTTGCATAGAAGCCAATTTCATAGAAGAAATGATGGGGGAACTGTGGTTGAACATGAAATGCCATGACCCAGTTTAGGGGGAGGGGAAGGAAGAAGAGCATAGTTGCATAGATGAGAAGAAAGGAATTTGCAGAGGAAACATGTTTGGATATGTCAGATGGGGAAGGAAGGGTTGGGTGAAGAAAGTGGAAGCATCCACTTAATTTTGAACTTGGGGAACAAAGTTGACTAGCTGGATGCACATAGTAGCATTGCAATGGAAGAACTTATTACAAAGATCGCAGTAGTGTTCAAAAATAGGCAAAATTTATTGGTTAGGAATGTAGATGAAAGAATTAGTTTCTCTAAAATAATTGAAAGCATAAGCCTCATCCCTAGGCTTAAGTTGCAACATCCCTAAGGCTTACCCCTTGATACTAGAAGCTTTACGCTTCTATGCATTTTCTATGCTACAAGAAAACGGTGTGCACTTTGATTGCATACTATGTTAGAAGTCTCATTTGATTCAATTACAAAATATTGAGCTTTTGATTTTTAACTTTACGTGTATGGTAAGGATCTCGTTACATCATTCCATTTTATAATGCAATGTTCCTATAAGAAATCTCACGTGTCACACAATGGTGTGCACTTTGATTGCATACTATGTTAGTTGTCTCATTTGATTCAATTACAAAATATTGAGCTTTTGATTTTTAACTTTACGTATATGGTAAGGATCTCGTTACGTCATTCCATTTTATAATGCAATGTTCCTATAAGAAATC
This sequence comes from Berberis thunbergii, assembly GCA_003290165.1. Classification (NCBI taxonomy): domain Eukaryota; kingdom Viridiplantae; phylum Streptophyta; class Magnoliopsida; order Ranunculales; family Berberidaceae; genus Berberis; species Berberis thunbergii. Next base: position 201,995 of record QNQO01000886.1, read on the forward strand.
TCACGTGTCACACACACACAATACTAAAGCAAACTAATAATTAAAATTTTCAATCAAGCAACAAGTTTCATACCTTCGTTGCAACCAGACCACTAATGTGAGCCATGTCGCACATGAGCACTGCTCCAATTTTATCCGCAATCTTTCTAAATCTCCCGTAATCCCACTCTCGAGGATAAGAACTCCCGCCACAAATCAAAATTTTCGGTCGGAAATCAAGCGCCTTTTCTTCAAGCTTCTCATAATCAATATAACCAGTATGAGGGTTAACCTTGTAGGGAAGAGTCTCAAAGAATATAGATGCCCCGGACACCTTCTTCCCACTCGGCGTATGGTACCCATGACTCAAATGCCCTCCCGAAGGCGTATCCAACCCCATTATCCGATCTCCAGGAAGAAGCAGGCCAGTGTACACAGCCAAATTAGCTGAAGTACACGAATATGGCTGAACATTCACACCCCAATTATCCGAATCGAGACTAAATGCCTCCAAAGCTCTTTTCTGGCAAAGCAACTCAATCTGATCAATATATTGATTCCCACAATAATACCTCGCCCCGGGCATTCCTTCGGAGTACTTATTAGTCAAATGACTCCCTAATGCCTCCATTACTGCCCGACACACGTAATTCTCCGATGCAATCAATTCAATTCCTTTATACTGCCTCTGCTTCTCCTTCTCCATAATCTCATGAATATCAGGGTCAGCCACACTCAGTGGCTGATTGCTCCAATTCCTCACCCCATTTCTCCTCGTCTCCAAGGACGATTCTATCAATGCTCGCTTCGAAATCGGCGTCGATGTCCCCGAATCTCCATCCCTCCTTCTCTTCAAACACATTTGATGCCCCAATAGACTAAATTGCTCCACCTCCTCCTTCTCTTCTTCCTCCTCTTCCGACTCCTCAGCCTCCTTTCTCCCCTTCTCCTGCTGTTCCAGCAACTGCAGAGGGACCGAGCTCACCGAATGCGCAGAATCGCGAAAGTTCGAATTGATCTGAAGCGAAATTGAGTCGTCCGCTATGGGGCTTCGAGGAACAGACGCCGTGTGGGAGTGAAACCCTAACGAAAAACTTGATTGTGCTTGCGATTGATCCATGAAAACCCTCAAAACTCGATAAAGCTATAACCTTTATGACGAAAACCCTAATCTGAACAGCAATAGCCGCAACAGCAGTAACAGCGACAACAGCGTCTGAAGCAATTGCAGTAACAGTGACGAAATTTCGATCGAATTGTTGACGAAGAAGCAGAAGCTCCCATGAAATCGCTCAAAATCCCCAAACTGGATTCGAAACCCTAACCCTACAAATGTGTCAGGGAGAGAAATGAGAGAGAAAGACAGAGAGGTAACGTATTGTTGAGTCTTATAACAGTAAGTCGATTTGGTGTGAGGTTCAATGAACCTGGTCAGGTTTTTTAGAGGATGGACTTGAAACTGATAGATTGGGGGGCTCGTTGGCGCTTAGAGCTGGACATGACGACTACTTAGACTTGGATGAACGATAACGAACGCATTTGTTGAAGGTGATGTTATAATTAATTAAATATAATATAAAAATTAATTATTTTAATATGAAAATTTTTTTAAATACAACAAAAAACGAAACACAACAAAGGCAGTAATTGAAGATGATTACTATTATATTTATTGAAAATTATTACTACTTCTAGAAACACAACATCTGATAAGGGTTTGAATAATTGATTACTACTACATGAAGAAAAAAGGAGATTAGATTGCTTATGATTTTTTTGTGAAAATGACCAATACAGTGATTAATGAAGGCACCTGGTACCTAGAAGAAGAAGAATAAGGTAGTTTGAACCCTGCTGGATCTTGTGAAGATGAGCTCAAATAACTCAATAGTTATAGATCTTTGAAGATTATGAAATATGAGGGTTTTCACATCTTATCCAATCGATTGAGTGCGAAGAAGAAGAAACTGTGGATTTTGTTTTGTTTGAGAGATTTATGGGATTTAACCTCTATCTCTTGCTCTAAAAGTAGAGTTTGGATTTAATATGTACATGATTTGAATGATGAAATCCTACTTAAAATGAAAAGTGAGAATAGATGAGCAATTAAAAAAACTAATTAGAAGACAAATAAAAAAAATACGAGTTTAGTAAAAAATTTATATGTAGGCACGAGAGCTAAACACGATCAAGTAGACGAGTGTATGCAATCCAATGTAGAATAGTTTGTTGAATAAGTTTAGCAAGCAGCGTGACTATAATAAAAAAATATCATTTGCCTTTCCTAGCAACCACAAAGTTTCCATTTGCGCAGTTCTTAATCTTCAAAACTGTTTTTTTTCTTTCCAGTTTTACCATGTATTCATCCATGAATAGAGACGCATACAAGTCTAGTGGGGATGGGTAAAGCTTTTTATTTACCCTATTTGATACTTGGATGGATATTTGGCACTCATGGATTCGCATATGGGATTCATTGAACTTGGACATATTACAAAGGAGTAAACATGGATATGATAGGTTGAGTTCACTTTGGAAGGAATCATGTTTTTGGACCATTCTATGTGTCACCACAGCCGATGTGACTTGTTCTATTTTATTGGTACACAGTACAATTATTCTGAATTTAAAAATGTCTAAATTCCACCACGCAAATGACTTCCAAGTTCCAACAAAACAAAGAATCAAAACCTTGACCTATTATAAGGTTGATACTTGACACTCACCAATTCATTGGAGAAAATAAAAATAATCCCCTAGTGATACATCACAATCCATGGTCAATATTGACTTAGACATCAGATATAAAAATTATGGAAATTTCTAAATGGTGAGGAAATGGCCGAGGGGGTGAGTGTGACCACTCATCCCTCTCGAGATGCACAACTTCACAAATCTCAAGGGGATGAGTGGTAATACCCACCCCCTCGCCCCTTTCCTCGACGGCTAAAAGGGCTGAAAAATTATTGAGTATTGATCAAATGGATACAATATGTATATGTATGTGTGTTTTTTTTGTTTTTTTTATGGATTAATTGCAATTTGCCACCTATTATAAATAGCTAATTGACAAGTAGACACATTTTTAATCACTATTAAAATTACCCTTTCACTAGCAATCAACGCTCATTAATCGTATATTTTTAAATTAAATGACCAAAATGCAACAGAGAAATCAAAAGCTGAGGTTGAATATTTCATATCTCGAACATCTCATCTAGAGGAAGATCTTAAGGGCAAACTGAAATCTTAATCGTATCTCGAGAAAAATCCAACAGTTATTTAAAAATTTATATCTCAAACAGCTCATTTCAAGGAAAATTCAACATCCAGATTTAATCATACACGGTTCATCTCAAGGAATTTTTTATATCGCAAATAACTCATCTCGAGAAAAATCCACAGGTCCAAATTTTATATCTCAAACAACTCATCTCGAGGTTAATCTAATGGTTCAAAATTTAATCGTGTTCGCATCTCGAGGAAATCCAACTATCTAACTTTAATCAGTAAATTTGTAGATGCATCTTGAGGTAAAACTAACATTTCAAATTAATTGTGTACGCATCTCGAGGTGATCTAACAATTCTAATTGAATGTACACACATTTCGAGGTAGATATACCGGTTCAAATTTAATCATGTATACATCTCGAGAAATATATACTATATCTTGAGGTAAATTTAATCGTGAACTCGTCTCGAGGTAAATCTAACGGCTCAAATAAATTGTATACGCATCTTGAGGTAAATCTAGCCGTTCAAATTTGATCATGCAACACATCTCGAGAAAATCAAACGATTCAAAATTTACTCCTCCGCATCTCGAGTAAAATTTAATCGTGAACACATCTCGAGTTTAAGTTAACCGTTCAGATTATTTGTGCTTGCATCTCGAGATATATCTAATTGTTCTGATTAATTGTTCATGCATCTCCGGGTAAATGTAACTAGTAAAATTTAATCATGTACGCATCTCGAGAAAAATTGAATGATTCCAATTTAATCGTGCACAAATCTCCAGAAAATTCGACAGCTGAAAAATTAACTTCTTTTTCATCTTCATCTTCTTCTTCTTCTTCATCCTCCATTGTTTCACAGCCTCACCGTCATTGAAACAGAGGAGGAATAAGGGAAGAAGAGGATGAACAAGGAAGGATGAAGGAGAAGGAACAAGGAGGATTAAGAAGTGATTTTTTGCCGTTAGATTGTTCTCGAGATGCATGCATGAATAAATTGGGAGTGTCAGTTTTTCTCGAGATGCATGCATGATTAAATTGGAAACATCATATTTTCGTTGAGGTGTGTGATTAAATTTGAACCGTTAGATTTACTTTCAAGATGTGTGTGCAATTAAATTTGAATTGTTAGATTTACCTCAAGGTGCGTGCACAATTAAATATTGCCGTTAGATGTACTGCGAGATTCTGCGATAAAACTTGAAGCGTTAGATTTACCTCAAGATATGTGTGATTAAATCAGGACCGTTAGTTTTACCTAGAAATGTGTGATTAAATTTGGTTAGATTTTACCTTGAGGTGCATGCAAGATTAATCTGATCGTTAGATGTACCTCAAGACACGTGTGTTAATTTCGGACAATTAGTTTTACCTCGAGATGTGTGTAATTAAATCTGGACCGTTAGATTGATTTCGAAATGAGTTGTGCGAGATTCAAATTTTAAAATCAATTGTTGATTTTTTCTCGAGATACGATTATTATTTCATTTGGTCCTTAGGATTTTCCTCGAAATGAAATGTTCGAGATACAAAATATTAAATCTCAACCTTTGATTTTTTATGCGTATTTTAGTAATCTGCTTTGAAAACAGACGGTCAATGGACATTGATCGCTAATTAAGGGGGTAATTGTAATAGAGATTAAAGATTAGTTTACTTAACAATTAGCTATTTATAATACGGGGTAAGTTGCAATTAACCTTTTTAAGTGCTTAGAAGCTAACTTTTAATTGGAGTTAGAAGTTCTGAATGAGCTTCTGAATGAACTGTTTATTTTGCTTCTAAATTGACTGTTGATTAGAAGCTGTAAAATGAAAATATGTTTGTTTTTAGGTGTTGAATAAGAACTGTTTGACAATTTTGCCCCATTGAAGAAACTCATACAGGAATGGAGAGATGGTGGGTTGAAATTCCAACATTATACTGTGGTGATCAATTTGGCAAAACTTTCAAAACTACATGTTACATAATGAAAACTTGAAAATATACATGAAAGAGGGAGTTAGAGAGATGAAAAACTAGGAAAATACAGAGAAAGAAACACAAATATGAAGGAGATAAACGAGATAAGTTTATTACCGTTGAAAAGTCTTTGAAAATGTAGGTAGAACGATAACGCTTAGTGAAGAGAATGAATGCGTGTCGTCAAAATTTAGCCCTACTTATTTTTAAGAAGATGTGGACAACAATTGTCATTACAAAATTATTTTAATGTTACTATTAGAATAATTTTTTAATCAGCACTTAATGCTAAGTAATCGGTACCTTTCTACTGCTTACTCCAATCAGAAGTTGAACTTTTGACCGGAACTAAAAACAAACACTCTAAACAAGATGACCCAGTTCTTATTAAGACTTCTGATCTATTAAGAAGTAAAAAAACAAACGCCCTCAAAGTAATTCGAATAAGAAAATAGAAATCAAATATTAATAGGTTTAAAAATCTTTATTGTCAGATCCAAAACATTTTTTCAGGGTCGCTGCATTTTCATTTCTAATTTTTTTATAAGATATTTCTCAGAAACACAAAAAAATTGGCTCCACAGATGACTGATCAACTATGAACTTAATTTCTGATACCTCAATTTTGAAGTCAAATTACAGACAGGGACTTCACAAGAATTTTTCAGCCCCATTCTTCAAAGAACAAAACGTTATCACCAGTTCAAGATAGGATTTCCTACCCATAAACTAGAGGTCACCCATGAGAATGATGATCATGATAACTGAATTTGAAGATTATAAATTGACATACATTGTTTCCGATCCAGCATTTCGGTCCCTATCTACTCCGCTGCTGCTGTTGGCTGCTCATCCAATTCCTAGGTTTTGGCAGGAGCTTTCTTATGACTTTAACTATAGCTGGTCTTAGAAGTTTGCCGCGAAGAAGAAAACCACGTCGAACTTTTTGAATTATAATCTCTTCCTTGACATCTTGTGACTCTTCGCGTGCAATGGCTTCATGAACCTTCAACCACCAAATCAAAAGATCAGACATGAACTAAATAAATAATGGGGGTATGAAAGATTTATTCAAGCTATAATATTTACACTGCTTAGGGTTGGTTAGGCTAAAGTTTGGAGCTGCTTTACAAAATTTTCCTAATTAATAACCTTTTAGAATTGCAGTTGCACGTCTAAGTAGTGTGGAATATGCTAAAACATCTAAAAGGGAAGCTGCTGTTCAATAAGTTACAATCAATCCCCTCAACACTGCCGCCTTGTTGATCATTTTATTGTTGTTGGGATTAGCTAGGCTCACCTAGTCATCTTTCTTATTGTTTCCTCCCTTGTCATTTGTAGTTTGGTACTCCTCTTCCAGTTATATCTGCATGTTTTGGAGGGTCAGAAAACTAGAATCTGCACAATTGCTTTCCCCTTCTCCAAATAGAAGCCTTACGTCTGTTCTGATGTCTTATCCCTCCCCTATTTCTATTTCCCCTTCCCTCTACCCATTGTGGTTAGACATAGATGAATTAGGTTTGTGTGGGATGGACTTCGGTCTAGGTTGCTAGGTCCTTTCACGGAGGGTTGCACGATCTCTCCACATCTCTGAAAGGATCACCAAATGATATGCATTTCTCACATACGATGGGTTTTCAGGTTGTTTTCAAGCATTTGCCTCAAAGTTTTCAATATTTTAAAAACTAAACTAGTCAGAAGTGGATCTTAGTAGCTGCCACACCTCAACTCAGATGTGCTTACTTTCAGCATATCCATGTTGTTTTGTGCCTTTGTCCATACAGATGGGTTCCTAACAGTGCCAGCAATATAGCTCAAAGTAGCGGATGACAAAAATTGTTAGGGAACTCAATAAAATCACTCCATTGGCAGCTAAGAGATGGTTTAGTCGTCTCCATTTCGTTGCTCCCTGTTTGTCTCCTACATCAATGAGCTTGATAGAAGAGGTTTCCACCGGTGCTTACTTCCGTTACATCTTTAAGGTGTGTTTGATTCCAAATTTTTTTTGCCAAAAGTGAGAAAGAGAGAATGAACAACATGAATTTTGTGATGATAACTATCCTGGATTTTACAAAATTGTGGAAAATGTTTTCGCAGGGATGAGAGCTAAGAAAAAAATTGCCAAAAAATAGTCATATTCAACCTCGAGATGGAGAATTTTATTTTCCCATTCTTTCGTTTTGTAATTTTCCTTAGAATGAAACAAGTTCCCAAAGCTTTCAATGAGAATATCCCTTCTCCCACAACTTTAGGAACACACAAACTTTTCCTTCAATGCCTTGTGTCACAACTATCTTCTTGCCTAGCCAAGTGAGGTTGGCAAGTGTACATAATGTAGAGTATTCCACATTGTTCTAGAGAGAGTTCTCTAGAACCTCCCATAAAATTTCGTAGAGTTCCATAGGATTTTAGTCCTCAGATATTTCTAAGGAAGTGTGTAGAAGTTCATTGTAGACCGTTAGATCAAATTGATCACCACCGTCCATTGAGGAGGTGGAGTTGTATAAATAGGCTAAGGCCTCATTTGTTATAATCACCTCAAAGAATTCAAGCAATACAAGTTCTAGTTCTTTTAAGCTCTCTTGTGTGTTCTTTAGCTTGCTTAGTTTTCCAAAGTCTAAGTAAGTCTTTTGTGGGCAAAACTGACTAGCTTTCTTTGATAACTCGGGGCAAAGTTTGCTAGTGCTGCACGGGAAGTACTTGTGAAAAGAAAGCCCCTGACAGTTGGTATTAGAGTCAAGTTTGGTGAAATCATCCTACACAAGAAAATGTCGTCAGAGGTCAACAACCCAGCAACTGGCAACAACGACAAAGGTGGGAAAGTCTGCAAGGACAAGTCGAAGGACATGATCGCTGCAATGGATGAAAGGTTGACTAAGTTGTGTGCCACCATGTCCGACTTGAGGGAGAAAGTCGAAGACATGGACCAACGCATCGAGGGGCAAGCGTCCAATGGGGAGGACCAAGAACTCCAGGAAGAGATGCAAGGAGCCTTGAACTCAGTAGTGGACATGGTGTCCAAGAAGATCGAGTCCCTTGAAGCCCAAATTGTTGCCAAAGATGCAAAGATGTATGCTTACAGGGAAAGAGTTGAGAAGCTAGAAACTCAACTCAGTGTGTGTATGGCTGCGGTAGCCAATGGTGGGACTACACCAGGGACAATCACCCACAGAGTCAAAGCTCCCAAACCTAAGGCCTATGGTGGGGCAAGGAGTGCAAGGGAGATCGACAACTTCTTGTGGAACATGGAGCGCTACTTTGATGCGGTTGGCGTAATAGATGAAGCATCAAAGGTTCGTAGTGTCTCCTTATATTTAAATGATGTAGCTACAGTTTGGTGGCGCAGAAGGTCCGATGATGTCAAAAAAGGATTGTGCACCATCGATACTTGGGAAGAATTCAAGAAGGAACTCAAGAGACAATTCTACCCGGAGGATGCCGAAAACGAAGATAGGGCCAAGCTTTGTCGCCTTCAACATAAGGGAGTATGTGAAGGGGTTCTTGGAGTTGCTTTTGGAGATTTCTGACATGGAAGAAAATGATGTTTTGTTTAGCTTCCTTGATGGCCTAACGGGTTGGTCCAAGTTGGAATTGAAGAGGCGAGGTGTGCAAGACCTTGCAACGGCTATGGCTGCGGCCAAATCCTTGATTGAGTTCAAGAGAAAGGACTCATCCAATGGGCAAGGAAAAAGGCTGAGTAATGATGGCAAAGGTGGGGGAAACAAAGAGAAGTCCTCCAAGGAACACAAGTACCCTAAAGACAAAGGGAGAGAGAAAAAAGATGGATCACCCAAGAAGATATCTTGCTTCTTATGTAGTAGACCCCATCGGGCATTTGAGTGTCCCAACCGGGGGAAACTTGTCGCGCTTGTCATAGAGGAAGAAGCAAAAGACGAAAGGAGAATCGCCTCAATGAATCTCCTAAGTGTCATTCAAGCTAAGGTCGAAGAACAACCACGTGGAAGTATGTACGTGGAGACCGAGATCGGGGACAAAACTTTGAAAGCCATGGTGGATACCGGAGCCAACACAGTCTACATGACCAAAGACCTTGTTGAAGAAATTGGCCTATCATATACGAAGGAGAAAGTATATATCAAGGGAGTCACTACTAAAAGTCTCCCAATTGAAGGAATAGCTCGCAGCACCAATATTCGGCTTGGACAATGGCGAGGTAAAGTCGACATAACTATTGCTCCAATTGATGATCACAAGTTCTATTTGGGTATAGATTTCTTGGACATTGTGAAAGCGTTCCTGGTCCCATATGCCAACACCATGTGCATCATGGAGAAAAGACAACCTTGTGTTGTGCCCGAGGTACGGGAGAGTAAGGAGAGAATGGTGTTCTTTCTCCAATTTTCTAAAGGAGTAAAGAGGAATGAGCCTACTTACTTGGCTACCCTCAAGGAAGACGAAGGTCCCAAGGATGGAGAGGTGAATGTACCTAAGGCCGTCCAAGATGTTCTCAATGAGTACAAGGATGTTATGCATGCCGAGTTACCTAAGAAGCTTCCACCAAGGAGAGAGGTGGATCATGCTATTGAGTTAAAAGTTGGAGCAAAGCCACCCGCATTTGTTCCTTATCGTATGGCACCTTATGAGTTCGAGGAGTTAAGAAGGCAATTGAAGGATTTATTAGATGCTGGTTATATTCGACCCTGATGGATCCCTACGACTTTGTATTGACTATCAGGGACTCAACAAGGTCACTATCAAGAACAAGCACTCGATTCCACTTATTGTGGATCTTTTTGATCAACTTGGTGATGCAAGGTACTTTACCAAGCTTGACTTGCACTCGGGATACTATCAAGTCTGCATAGCCGAAGGAGATGAACCAAAGACGACATGTGTTACAAGGTACGGGTCTTACGAGTTCTTAGTCATGCCATTTGGTTTAACTAATGTGTCAGCCACATTTTGCACTCTAATGAATAAAGTACTAGCTCATTACCTTGATCGGTTTGTAATTGTGTACCTTGATGACATTGTGATCTATAGTAAGACATTGGAGGATCACGTGGATCACTTGAGGCAAGTGTTTCAAACCTTGAAGGAGAACGAACTCCATGTCAAAAAGGAGAAGTGCTCATTTGCCCAAGAGGATGTGACATTCTTGGGTCATATATATCATTGGCAAATGCAAGCTTTGTATGGACAAGTCCAAGGTACAAGCCATCCAAGAATGGGAACCACCGACCAAAGTCATCAAGTTAAGATCTTTCATTGGCTTGGTGAACTATTATAGAAAGTTCATCAAAGACTACTCTTCCATAGCCGCTCCATTGACAGACTTGCTCAAGAAGGGACGAAGTTGAGATTGGAATTCAAAATGCCAACAAGCTTTTGAAGGATTGAAGAAGGCAATCGTGGAATAACCGGTGTTGGCACTTTCCGACCATTCTATGTCTTTTGAGGTACATACGAACGCTTCCGACTTTGCTATTGGTGGGGTATTGATGCAATAAGGGCATCCTATTGCCTTTGAAAGTAGGAAGCTCAATGATACTGAGAGGCGATACACAGTACAAGAGAAGGAAATGTCTGCGGTTGTGCATTGCTTGCAAACATGGCGACATTACTTGCTTGGGAGCAAATTTGTGGTAAAGACCGACAATGTTGCTACTAGCTACTTTCAGACACAGAAGAAGCTCACACCAAAACAAGCTAGGGGTGGCAAGATTTCTTGGCATAGTTCGATTACACTTTGAAGTACAAGCCTGGCAAAGCTAATCTTGTTGCAGATGCTTTGAGTAGAAAATGAGAACTTGCTGACAGAAGTCAACCTCAAAGCAACTTGAAGGGGCGCATAAAGGAAGGATTGACACATGATTCCATGGCTCAAACCATCATAGCTCTTATCAAAATGGGAAGACAAGATGGTTTTGGGTGGAAAAAGGCTTGATATACTCTAAGGGAAGGCAAATCTATGTTCCACCTCATGACAACCTAAGGAAGGAACTCTTGAAAGATTGCCATGATAGCAAGTGGGCAGGACATCCAGGTATACATCGGACTCTTGCTCTTGTAGGAGATTCATATTATTGGCCACATATGAGGAATGATATCGAAACATATGTGTAGACTTGTCTTGTATGCCAACAAGACAAAGTGGAGCAACAGTCACCTGCTGACTTACTTGAACCCCTCCCCATCCTAGAGAGACATTGAGAGAGTGTTTCCTTAGATTTCATAGTTGGGTTGCCCGCATCGGAGGGTTGCAATTGGATACTCGTGGTCGTGGACAAATTTTTGAAGTATGCCACCTTCATTCCCACACCCAAGGAGTGCACAGTCGAGCAAGCCGCACATTTATTCCTCAAACACGTGGCGAAGTATTGGGGTGTGCCCAAATATATCATCAGTGATCGAGATACTCGGTTCACGGGGAAATTTTGGACTAAGTTGTTCAAGTTGTTGGGTGCTGACCTTAATTTCTCTACTAGCTTTCATCCTCAAACGAATGGTCAAACGGAAATGATGAATGCCTTGCTGGAGTTATATCTTAGGCATTATGTGAGTGCCAACCAGTGAGATTGGGCTAAGTTGTTAGATGTTGCCCAATTCTCTTTCAACTTGCAGAAAAGTGAAGCGATGGGTCGTAGTCCATTTGAGATTGTCATGGGACAACAACCTATGACCCCGAGTTCTATTGCCACTGGCTACACTGGAGTGAGTCCATCAGCCTATAAGTTTGCCAAAGGATGAAATGATCAAGCAGATGAGGCTCGAGCTTACCTGAAAAAGGCATCCAAAAGGATGAAGAAGTGGGCCGACAAGAAGAGACGGCCTTGAGAGTTCCAGGTTGGAGACCTTGTGCTTGTCAAGATGCACACTCATGCCAAACTTTCTGGGCTGCATCGTGGCCTTATCAGGAGATATGAGGGTCCTTTCCCCATAGTCAAGAAAATGATAAATCAAGCCTACAAGGTCGAGTTGCCGCCGAGGATCAAGTTTCATCCAGTCTTTCATGTGAGCCTACTGAAACCGTATAAGGAAGATCGGGATGATCCAAACAAAGGAGTTTCACAAAGAGCACCAATGGGCATGAGGATCCAACATGACAAAGAACCAGAGATTATCTTGTCAGATCGTGTGGTGCGTCATTCCAACCAACCTCCCACACATGAGCTACTCGTCAAGTGGAAATGATTGCCATAAAGTGAAGCTAGTTGGGAGCCAATCCAATATTTGTGGCAATTCAAGGAGCAAATCAAAGCGTACGAGGATTTGAAGGCAACGAAGACGTCTGATTAGGTGGGGGAGAATGTCACAACTATCTTCTTGCCTAGCCAAGTGAGGTTGGCAAGTGTACATAATGTAGAATATTCCAAATTGTTCTAGAGAGAGTTCTCTAGAACCTCCCATAAAATTTCATAGAGTTTCATATGATTCTGGTCCTTAGATGTTTCTAAGGAAGTGTGTAGAAGCTCATTGTAGACCGTTAGATCAAATTGATCACCACTGTCCATTGAGGAGGTGAAGTTGTATAAATAGGCTAAGGCCTCATTTGTTGTAATCACCTCAGAGAATTCAAGCAATACAAGTTCTAGTTCTCTTAAGCTCTTGTGTGTTCTTAGCATGCTTAGTTTCCAAAGTCTAAGTAAGTCTTTTGTGGGCAAGGCTAACTAACTTTCTTTGATAACTCAGGGTAAAGTTTGCTAGTGCCGCATGGGAAGTACTTGTGAAAAGAAAGCCTATGACACTTGACACTCTATTTAGCGGTGCAAAGCTAAGACCAGGAGGGGGTGATAGAGAGTGAGATTTACTTTATTAATTGGAAGACCTTTCTATCTTGTAACTAGGTTCTTTTGGTTGGTTATGTTTTTTCTTTCTTTGTATGGTAGCTCAACAAAAGAAATTGTATTCTTGTTTTCCTCTTTTACTAATAAAGTTATCTTTACCGATCTATATAACAAATCAGAATGGTGTTTTGGGTTGGAGATAAAATATAGCTGAAATTTATTTAAATATAAAGATCTAATAGATCACATACAGGGAGAAGGAGAGGGTGTTTGACTGAAATTTGAGTGCTGAATGCATGGGGAATGTCCTAGTCTATATAATAAATTAGAATGATGTTTGAGGTTGAAGATAAAAGACAACTAAAATTTACCCAAATATAAGAATCTAACGAATCACATAAAACTTAAAACACCAAGAGATAAGTTTGTAGATAAATATAGTTCAATGGTTGAGATTCGTTTCATCTAATAGTTGGAACTTAAAGTTAACATTTATGTCTTACCTTCAATCAATCCCCAATATGAGTGTATGAGTTCGATTCTCATACCCAACATTTTTATATTTATTTATCTTAATATTTAGAGTAGAATAAACTCTATTTATAATGTTTAACTTTTATCATGCCAACGGCACAGGGAATACCCTAGTCTAAATTACAATTAATAATGATGTTAGAGGTCGAAGATAAAAGACGACTGAAATTTACCCAAATATAAGAATCTAACAGATTACATAGAACTTTAAGCACCAAGAGATAAGTTTGTAGATAAACATAGTTCAAGTTGAGATTCGTTTTATCTGATGGTTGAGATTTAAAGTTAACTTTTATGTCTTACCTTCAATCAATCCCCAATATGAGTGCATGAGTTACTCTCATACTCAACATTTTGATATTTATTTATCTTGATATTTAAAGTAGAATAAATTATATTTATCGTGCTAAACTTTTACTGTGTCGTACCCTAGTAAAAAACAAAACAGAATGATGTGGGACTTCGATTGAAAAGAACACGACACATTGCATTTTGTAGGAGAAGGTAAATAGTAATACTAGCATCACTGATATCAACTGAGTTTTATTTGTTTTGGTTCATGTTTAGGATAACCCACAGAACAATGTAAAACATTTCTTCTATTTCCGACACGCTCTTTTCATCCCCACTCCTTGTATGCCTCAATAAGGGTCTTCACTTCAGGCTGGGAAACTGCTGCTTATCTGCTTTACCATGATTCGATCCATCCCTGCTACTTGTCTAAGGACAAGTTTCTATAGTTAGAAATAGAATAAATACTAATCAAAATATACCACCAATAAAGTCTTGAGTATTTGAAACAACCGAGCAACTTCAATGACACCATGTCAGTTGCAAATGCAAATCACCAATTGAAAGACCCCTTTTAGTGTTTGAATCTGTGTGGCTCAAGAAGAGAGCAAAAACTAGTGCCTTAAGGATGAAGGGCATACCAGAACCAATCTAGACTAGAGCACAGCAAGAGCATTATATAAATAAAAATGGGACACCCCACACTGCATGACTAGCGACACTTTCGACAGCATCCCATTCAGTTTAAAATACACCAGTAGCAGGTTTCATTAGAAAGCAGGTCCATGCCAACTTCTAACCCATGCTGGTTGAAGATGATTTTAGTTGCATTTATCAAATTTTGTGTCAAATGACAAACCCATTCATGGGGAGTAAAGTCGACTGAAAAGAATTGAACATGTAGAACAAAAAAAATACTAAGAAGATACACAAAGTCAAAGCTACTTCCTTCAATGTAAATGGCATCTTATCAGCTACTAAACCTTAATAAAACTAATATAGAGACCAATATACTTAAAAAATTAGAGTTATAAGTCTTAATAAGAAGTGAGACATCCTGTTTAGAATGTTTATTTTTAGTTTTGATCATAAGTTGAACTTCTGATTGGAGTAAACAACAGAGGGTGCTGATCACTTAACACTACGTGTTGTTGACCCAAATGATTTCAATAGTAATCTTAAAATAATTTTGTAATGACAACTGCTACTTCCATTTCTTAAAAACAAGTAAGGCTAAATTTTGACGACACATTTTCATTTTCTTCACTAAGTATTTAGATCACGTGAACATATCGATATGGTTAATTTACGAGATCGTATTGCAAATGAAATATTAGTAAGAAATTTGGTTTGACATTTTTTTTTAAAATATATTTGGTTATATTTCGATATTTTTGTAATGAAAGGTATTGCAACATCGATTTGGATAATTATTAGGTATCATTTTAAGAACAATATTTATATCATAACTTTATTCAGTTCAAGGGGGCAAAATTGACAAAAAAATCACATTTAACAACTAAAAATAAATACCTTTTAATTTTACAACTTCTAATCAGCAACCCATTCATAAGCAAAACAAGAGTTCATTCATAAAAAAGATCGTTCAAAACTTTTAACTCAAGTTAGAAGTTAGCTTTTAAGCACTTAAAAAAACTCACCATCTAACTCATAACATTTTTTACATTGCATTGTGTCAACAAATCTATTTGCTTGTAATAAATTGAAGAGACAAATTAAGTACAAATTCTCTCAAGTCAATCTTACTAAAGATTTACTATTACATAAAAAGCATGAGGTGGTAGTTTATAATAAAGATATTATAACAAGAAAGATTGACCTTTTGGCATACTTTTTCAGCTTAATTCAAATAGAAATGCAAAAAGGTTACTAGAACATAGAGACGAAAACCCAGACTTTAGAAATGAGGGAGTACCTCAGGTTCTGATTCATCGGCTCTGACAGAGGACTTGAAGGATGCCTGGACTGTTCGAAACCCTAGTTTGGATTTGTAGTGAAGAAGAGGGGTTGTTTGTTTGGTGATTAGGAAAGATGGGGTTCTGAGTTCTAGAGCTATAGTGGGTTTTGGAGAGCTGGAGATTCGAGGAGCGAAGGAAAGGAGCCCTTTTAGGCGGCCTGGGTCTGCTGTCTGGTTTTCACGTTTGGGTGGAATTTTTACACTTTTGCCACTCTCCTTTAAACACTCTCTAAATATAGAGGAGGGGCAAAAGGGTAATTATGCTCAGCCAAGCATGAAAACCAGGCAGCAGACTCGGGCTCTTTAGAATTTCTGGTTTACCTGCCCCTCCTCTTTAAAAAGGAGAGGGGCAAAAATGTATTTTCGCTCCCAAACGAGAAATCAAGCTGGTTTCCTAGGCAAGCTAGAATTTCTAGAAAAGTAGTTAGTATTGATATCGACTTTCTTTGGGCCATTATGTGGCACTCTATGGCCTTCTCTAAGAAATTCTTTATTTATTTTATTTTTTATTTTTTATTATTGGTGCATAAAGCTTGCTTGGTGACAATATTTTATAGTTTCATGAAAAATAATAATATTCTCCATCGACGTAAAATCGTCGTAACCATGATCACCCTTGCAAAAATCGGCACTACCACCATTACCAGGGGTCCTTTCGTCACTGCATTTCGATTAGTGCAAAGCCAACTGTGACTCAACTTCTGTTTTCAGGTTCTTCGCTCTCATGTGGGACACATTCTGTTTATGGTTGTTCTTCTATCCATTTGGCAGGTTCGCAACAAAACTATTTTAAAAACACCAGAATCTCCGCCCAAGGTTTTCTATCATCTTTCCAACACACCTAGTTATCTTGGCACAATCACTGGTTCACAACCAAGACTACCCCTCATACCCAAATTATCCCTTGCTCTGGGAAATCCTCCACCACTTTCTCATTGGTTCCCAAATCCTTGAATTTGCCAAATCGGGCAATCAAGCCGTTTATCTCCACATGACATCTAATCACGACCTCCCTCTAAGCCCTTGATCTGAAACAGTGACCTCCTGAATAGCCATGACCCAAGCCCAAGTCCAGTCAGCACAGCGCCACAGACTTTTTTTTTTTTTTTTTTTTAAGAACATCCATTTTATTCATAAAAAAAAACCACGCCCGAAGGCTACATGACTGACCCAAAAGGGTTAACTAAAAAGCTGAAACAAAGCCTCACAAAAGATAGGATGCACCAATACAAGCCTAGACAAAATCAGTCTTTGTACCTTTTGGTTTCTATCCTAGTTCTATTGGATTTTCGGGGACAAATGCTGATATCTTTGGTGTGGCGCCTCTTAGTCATCTTTCCGTCTGACATAGCCCCTAAAGCCAAATCACTGTTCGCTACCTGTGGATCAAGCTCAGGTTCTGAGTTGACGTCATCACCATCCTCACTAGAACTCTCGAGTGTACTGAGGTCAAATTTCGGCGGTCGAAGTAACCTATTTTCTCTGAACAAAGATATAGCCTGATTCAAATTGTCTCCGACTCTTTTACAATCCGGGGAAGTTTTGATAGCATATTTGTCAAAATGTTTCTTTAACTTGAGCAGAGACTGCAAATCATCATCCAAGAATTCCTGCGCTTGCTGACTCTGTATAGCATCCCCTGTGCTAGTAGCACCGATAAATGGGTTGCAGGGCGCTGGCTGAGGCAAAGCCTCGACCCCTGTCTTGGTACAGGGCGTATGCTGGGGCGAGGCCACTTCCACTGCCTTGGTGTGGGGCACTGGCTGAGGCGAGACTTTGTTATCTGGTGTGGTGCATGGCGCGGCAATGGCGCAGGCCACGTCCACAGTCGTGGTGCATGGCGCTGGCTTGGGTGAGACCATGGCCTCTGGCTTGAGGCAGATCGTTGGCTGAGGAGAAATCACGGCCCCTCTTGAAGGGTAGAGCACTGACTGCTGCGACTCTGAAACAGTCTACCCAATCTGAGTTTCACATGTGAAATCATTCGTCACAGTTGGCGACGCTGCACTTTGAATAGAAGGATTGTTCTTTGTTTCCGGATTTATCTCATCTTCGTGTAGGGGTAACTTTTGTTGTTGTCCAAAAACATTATCAATTTCTGAAGTTGTATACCCCGCCTCTAGTAGGCATTCCTCCGTAGACTCATGCTGGACCCCGGTTTTAGCATGCTCTAATTTGTGACCCGCTATTTGTAATTCCGCTGGAGGACCTTCATCTTCCTCAATATTCTCCATCAATGCCTCAAATGTGTTGGACAAACCCACCTTTACCGGATCAATGGCCACCTGCTTTCTATCCCCGACTCCCTCCGAAATCTCCTCGCCTTTGCTATTTTTTGTTCCACTCACACCCACTTCCGAGTTCGAAGAATTTCCTTTTCTGATCATTGGAACATATTGTTGCCTGGTATTGTTACTTTTGGTCTTTGATTTGGCTACCTTCTCAACATTACCTAGTTCCGAAACCCGGCCACCGCCCTTAATGCCTAGCTTCTTGCGACAAACACTTTCCTGATGCCCGAGCAATGAACAAAAGTCACAATATTTAAAACCTGGGTACTCAATCTTCTGCCAGAAACCTCTATTATTGGCCCTATCAATCCATACTCCGTTTGGTAATTTGTCCGCCAAAGTCATCTCAACACACACGCGGGCAAAGCCTGGGCGCGATAAACATCTAGTATGGTCATCCATTCTCAAAAAAACACCAAAAGAATTGACAATTGCTTTTAAAATAGGGGGATGAAAAAGATGTAAAGGTAAGTTAGGCAACTCTACCCACAGTGGCACCGATATCGGATCCTCCTTCAGACTAAAGCCATCATGCCAACGAAATGCTTTGAAACGAACGCCACGAATCAAAAAGGAATCCCGCTACAAAACTTTCTTTGCTTCCTCCTCCGATTGAAGACGAACTAACACATGCCGTTGATTGAGTAAGCCGAGCAAAAAATCTCCCAGAATTCCCCAAGTTCTGTAAATCGAATCTCGGATGTCTTCCAATGTTGGGCGGTAACTAGAGAATTTTAAAACGATCACATGTTTTCCCATAAACGCCTCCCCACGGAACTCATCTGTTGCCGTAATGCCAATTGCGGGAGCTCCCTCTTTACGGAATCTGGTGCCTTCAATCGGAGTCTCCACAACGTCAGCCACCAAAATTTTTCCCAAGATTTGTGCGAAAGAGGGCTTTGCCGCTCCTTCTATAGTTCCCCCATTACCAGATCTCCCCAACATGGGGGGAGGGATGGCGGCAGGAAGCGCCGACATCACCTCAAGTACGGTGCCAGGGTAAAAAAAAACTTGTAACAGTAGGATCGTATCAGTGCCGGTTTCTGAATCGTATCGGCCTGTGACGAAGAATCACGCCGGCCGAAACGCAAGCCTCCGTTCTTTGTAGCGGCCAAACAGTAGCGGAGCGCAGCCTAATCGACTGGAAAACCAAGTTTTCGGCCCGTTTCGGCTGCTGCTGGGCGATGTGTCGGCCAGTTTCGGCGTGTCGGAGGCCTTGTTTCGCAGGCTAGGAGTGGTTGAGCCGCCTAGGGTTTGTGCTGAATCTTCTCTAACCTCCACAAATCGATGGCAGGGATGTGTTCCCCCAGCGCCACAGACTCAACCTGATATCTAATCATCATAGGCCAATTTCCCTTGTTATAGACTCGGACATGATATTCGTTAGTTTTGATGCATGTTTCTTTGACTCCTCAAAACAAGGAGTTTTCGACGTGGTTGCGATAGACATGCATGGACACATACTGACTATGACAGCTGGCCCGATTGCGGGCAAGGTTCTGGATAGCACCATGACAGAAGGCTATGTGGCGGAGGCAACTCTTATGCTCATTCAAGCTCAACGTGGCGGACAAGCTTCCTTTTTGGAGACTCGACAACTCTCATTTATTTTCTTTAGGATTATGACTCTTCACTTTCTTTTGCTATGAACTGAGTTTGACCACCGATTATTCATAATATTAGGCGTCTGCTCCTTTTGCTCCCTTAATGGCATTGCAACTATATTTGTAGATAGCTAAATATGGAGGCTTATAACTTAGCTTCAGTCACAGGGCGACAAGTTTGCAATCATGTTTAGTTTTATTTCTATATATTATGACTAGCTATAAAAAACATTACCAGGGGTTAAGCTAAGATTGTTTCAACGAGGGCTACTCGTCCATGTTGATAGTGGTTTCTACATGAACTTGGTACACAATTTTGTATTCATTAAGGGAGAGAAATCATTTAAATCTAACACATACAAATATAAGGAAAGGCAAAATATTTGAAAACATAGGTCAACACCATGAAATACACATAAATAACCTCAATAAAAACACATATCAATACCAACACAATCATATAATATGGTATATTGTACAAGAGTTTTTGCTTTGAGAATTTTAATATGGGAGTTTCTATGTATACCCGACTGTTTGACTCGATGCCTCAACTTCATTTTTTAGATTTAGCTTTTAAAAATTGCTTGGCGTACCCAACCACATGTTGTTAACCCTAAAACAACTCTTAACTAATTACCTAGAAAATAAGAGTATTCATGTTGTTGATTGAGGACTTCGTAGAAATAATTTCAATAATGAAATAATTACCCTAGAAATAATTCCAATAATGAATTTTTGGATGTAGGATTTTTTTGGATTTTAAATACAAAATTTCAAATTTGTTATACTAATTGTAACAATTTTTTGAATTGATGCACTCAATTAAATATTTGTTTATTTTTTTGATACATATTGATGAACACAATGTACTCATGCACTTTAGATGAGATGCAAAGAGAAGAAAAAATTTGTTTGCAATGTGGTTTTAGAATTTTTTAAGGCATATTTCTTATTTCTATTACACAAGTTATTATAGTGTTTACTATTTATTGTAAAACTTGTATGATGGTTAGTGTATCTTCAATGTTTGTATGCTAATTTGAAAAATAAGAATTTGTGACTGAAGTTTAGTTATATCGTTACATTTACTTTTATTTTTTTTAGTAAAAAATGAATTAATGTTCATAAACAAGAAAATTTAACCACCAAATAGTTTTTATTGATAAAAAAAAATGGTAAGGTGGTGCTACATATTTTAGGCTGGTGCAACAAAGTCGAAGCATCCTAAAATGTCGTTGAAACAAATAATTTGTACAATCAAGCCAAATATTCGAATGCACGTAGCAACTTCCTTTTAATATTAGTGAATTTTATTTAAAAGTTTTAACTAATTAAGATAAGGGGTATGTGTGTGTGAGATTTTATCTCAATCAACATGAATGGTGGAGGGAAGAGTTCTTGTTTACTTAAATTGCTAAAAATTAAGTTTTTTTTATTGACAATAACACAAAATTTAGTTGGAATGTAGCTAAGAAATGGTCCAAGTTCTCTCCAAAACCTTAGCAGGGCAAGTTCATACTTTTCAAAATCTTATATATATATATAGCTACCTCAAAGTAAATTTCTAAAATCTTAGAGGGGTAGTGGCCACCCGGAATTCATTTTTTTTCTTTTGCTTGATTTAGGAACGGGTAATGGTTTTCATCGTTCCACTCAATCTAGACTTTCTTTCTTATTTTTTTGCCCTTATTGTGCTCCAACTTGTTCATTATTGGGATTGGGATTTGAGATTGTAGTTAAGAACCTGTGAAGAGTAAGGAAAATTTATTTTTTTTCATTCTAATTGGCATTTTGTTGGAAAGGGAGTGATCAATGGCAATTGCAAATAGTTATATATTTATATCAATTGTATGGAAAACAAGAATTACACCTTAGGTTATGCTTGATTAGTCATTTTCCATGGGAAATGAAATCAATTTTCTTGCAGATTTATGTTGTTTGGTTGTCTAATGACTGACAGGAAATTGATTATTCATAAGATTATTTTTCCACTCTATTTCCCGTGCAACCAAACAGACCTTAGCCTTTTTTTTCCTATGTCATTGTACAATAAGATAATTGCATGTAGCATAACCACCGGGTGGTTATTGTACTTTTTTTTACTTGAATTTTCCTTTTATTCACAGTCAGAGCACCAATGCATTTAAAGTCACGTGTCATTCTCCCATTAACAATGACCCAAGGAGCAAAGTTCTTCGTTGTACACTATGTTTACTTGGTTCATGGAAATTTTATTGCAAATAAGGGTGGGCATTCCATCCCACGATCCTGATCTCATCCCGTCCCATCTCGATTTTTTTATGGGTCATTTTCCGTCCCATCCCATTGTTATCTCATCCCTGCTATTTTTTGGGTTTTCCATGAAAAAAAATCAAACACATGTAAATAAAAAAAAAAAATTCAAAGTTCAATGAGCATTTGGCGTCTCTACATATCGAATAGATTTGGTCATTGTCGTGGGTTGGTGATGGTGGCAAAGGTGTCACAATGGCAACTATAGTTATGGAAATGGTAGTACGAGTGGTCGTTGCAGTGCTTATGTTATGGTGGTTGTAATTAAAGAAAATGAATGCAAAGTTCGACGAGCATTTCGTTAATCTATGTTGTTGGTGGTTGTTGATTATAGTGGTGGTGAAATGGCAGTACATGATGATAGTAGTAGCGAAGGTGTGATGATGGTTGTTATAGTTTTGGTAGTAGGAGTGGTGGTGGTGGTCACAATAATATGCTATGTTATGGTGGTTGTGGTGACTGGAGAAATGGTAATGGGAGTCGTTACGCTATTATTGTGTGTTTGGTTGCATGAAACCCTATACCATGGAAATTCATGGAAGTCCGATGAATATGAAAATCACACTCTTTGGTCCCCTCAAAGCATGTGATTCTCATATTCATTGGACTTTCATTCCCACAACTGATTACAAAATCTAGTGATGGATTGGCGAGCAAACCTCAAATTAGCTTAGATTTAAATAGTCCCCTCATGAATTTTCGTGGCATAAGATTCCATGCAACCAAACACACCCTTAGGCTATGTTTGGTTACTCAATGGAATAAGAATGAGAATGGAAATGGAAATGGAAATGAAAATATTACTATGTTTGATTACTCGATGGAATGAAAATGAAAATGATTTGCGCCTTTACCATTATGCCCTCAATTATCAACCATAGATTTTATATCTACGGTGGATAAAGAGAAATTTATGTTAGATAAGGAGGGCAAATAAAACAAATGAAGTGTTGACCATTACAATGGACATTGTAATGAACATTCATAGGGCTTTGAGAAAAAATGTCCATTACAATGAAATTTGTAATCGTCATTTCCATTACGTCATTTTTATACCCAACCAATCAACGAAAAATGGTCAAACTCATTACATTGAGTAACCAAACACCCCCTTAGTTGTGAAGTTGAAGTGGTGGTTCATGGTTGCGGCTATTAAAAAGTTGAAAATGGAAGTTCAGTGACTTCAAGACTGCATTGGAGTGCAAAATTTCAAAGAGAACACTCAAAGCTCGATAAATGAATTGCATAACCGAATTTTACATGGTGACACCAAACACTATAAACCGGCTTATTCGTAAACAAATTCATTTGCATTTGCTTACAATAGAGCAAACGGAGCTTACATAGAAAACAAATTCGCGCATTTTCTAGGACTTGTTTTTTTAAATCCTTTAGGGAGAATTAAGATATTTATTTAAAAATTAAATCACATTTGCAGCAAAAAAAATTGTTAACCAAATAGATCGTTAGGATTAAGTTAGGACCTCTCTAACCTCCACTGTGATTGGTGCAGAATTTCATAACATTCTCCGAGTCTATTAAAACAACGCTTAACATCGTGACAACAACATTGTCCTCACATGTCAGACAACAAAGTTTTTAGTTAAATTCTTTATTCAATTAAAATCAAAACCTAACTGGTACGATGATTGCAATAAAGTCGTGAATGTGAGACACATTCTCGTGTTTTACAGTGTTCAAAAACCACATCAACAATAACGTCAATAGTAACATTTTACCAACCCATTACACACCACAATAACAAGTCTACCCCTAAGTCATTGTCTAGATACGAAGTAAGACTTAAGGAGAACTCCAACACAATGATACCACACTTGATCGAAATCACATTATTATTGCTTATGTAAGAAGCAGCAATCTGCCTTCTCTCGACCTGCAAACAAGGGCAAGAGGAAAAAGAGTTTAAAACTAAAATTGACTAATCAAAACCAAAAATTGATAAATCACATGTAAAACTAAGGATGGACATTCGGCACTAATAAAAACAGGTACAAGCTTCTCCGACAATTGAGTTAGCCGAACCACAAGGGAGGCGGGCTAGGATCGATCAGACTGTTAGGAATGGACCAAACAAGCACATAGCACGGAAGCCCTTGGTCCTATGGGAAGGAAGAGAAGAGATTTCAGGTGAACTAAAGAGTTCTTTACCTCTGCAAAGAAAGACAGCTTTCCATGCTTGAATTTGGAAAATATTAGTTCTGACAACTCTACTAAGTTCTCCAGTCGACAATTATTGTTGTTGACAAATTATGAGGCAAAGAAAATGGGTGTAGTTACAAATCAAACAATTAGATGCAGGAAGTGTGGTGATGTCGGAGAATGCAAAACAAACATCTAGAGGCAAGGGCAGGAGAAAGCAAAATCAAATAATCCACAGATATCACAATATTTTACGACATATCCCAAAATTACATTTGTTAACCTAGAATCACATTGTAAATGTTTTTCAACCACTACGTAAGGCATAAGACAGCCTTGAAATGCCTTACCCATCACCCATACTGTGAAATAATGTGCCCAACAAGGGTCCTTATTTGTTGTCACATTCCTAAGTTTTGCATAGTCTTCTATCTTCAATGGCTGTTGTTAGTGATAAAGTGATTATCAAATGGTTGTCCTCACGAGATCTCAATATGCAATATTAGGAAGCTAATGAGTGACACTGACAATGCAGTGGAAGGATTTAAGCCTTGGAGGGAATTCCATGGTTGCATGGTTTAGAAACAAACAACACCATCCATGTTTACTTTTTCTTTTTATGGTTGCATGTCTCATAAGAATAAACATTGGGATAATTCACCATATATATCAGAAGGCCTTTAAAATAAGTCATTTTGAGGAAAGAAACAGGAAAAAATCTAAGAACTGTGTAGCACAAGTCATTGGTGATTCTCCCATAATAATCACTTGTTCTCTTATGGGATCAATTCTCCCATATCTCGTATCATATTCAGATATTCAGACATTCAGGGTTTCATGTTTTCATAGGTACTGAAAGATACAAACCAAAATACCAGTAAGTTAAGGATTGACTATAAAATTTCCTAATAGGTGGAAAAACTGAAAAAGGAAAGAGAGTGATTCAAACCCTCGATAGTTCTAACAAGTAACTACACTGGTTGTCAAGACCGGAGCTATCAATGACTTTGCCATCTCTCCAACAGTTAGTGGCAGACATAAAGGCATAAACTCATTACAGAGTTGATAACCAGTTCGATGATCTTTCTGGATCCTAAATTTATGTATTTCTTTGATCTATCCAATGGAGAAGCTCTTCTCACACCATAAATTTAGCTTCATTACTTTTTTCCCCTACTTGTAACTAACTTAGTGCTACGAGTTTCGATAGTTCAAGGACGTCAAGGGTTTAAGCCTCAAGGGGTGGTATTTGCATTGGTTGTTCAATTGATGTCTTGATGTGTTTGAAAACACACACATATACATATTTTTAGCTTCATTGCTTTTCACTCCAAAACATACCAAGTCCTACTTATCATGAGAAAGGTCTAAGTGCCCTCTTATAAACCTCCAAATATATCTAAATATCATAAAATTAGTATAAAACAATGTTTTCAGTAAAAACTTAGCTTTTCAAATATAAATATAGTAATATAAAGACAATAATACCCAATGAAGAGTTCTTAGACTAAACCAAAACTAGATTAACAAGGAATTTACCAATTTGTCTGAAGGGATGCCAAAAAAAAATTAAGAATATGAACATATCAACAATTCAGAACTACATAAACGAGGTAATATAAAAATTTGTAAATTAACCATACCTGTACAGATACTAACAGAACCACCTTCCCTGAGCTCCCTCACAGAGTGAATGCTTCCACAACTATTCTTCCACAGCTATTTGGCATTGAGTGTCAAAACTGGTACGCAGCTTATTGTAAGGAAAAGATACGGAAGGATCGAGCAGATTGATCAAACCTTGGTTCTCTTTGTATCCCTTAATAGTAATACCATCATCTTTTGTACCACCACCACTCTCTTGATCGGCCTCAACAGGCTCATTTGTTTGAATGATCTTACCAAATAACTGAAATGAATTTGTACCAGATTTAGATTTAGATTTTGTTACTGGGCTAGCTCTGTGGTTGCTAACCTTTTCCTTGCCAAAAAAATTCACACTACCCTGGCTTTGTGGTGATAAGTTGTCACATGGTGATGCAGTTGCAATGTTCAATTCAGTAGACAGTGCTGCATTGCCATAGGAATGGTCAGAATACATCTGGTGGGTAGTGTTAGTTAAAAAGTTTGAAAAACCGGATGAACCGATGGAACTTTGCCTGGCTCCCTGCATGCCAACAGGAAAAGAACTGGGTTCAAAGATTGATGAGCTCAAGTGCCCCATCATTGAATTCGTAAACCCTGTCATAGGAAAGAATGGGGCCCCCTCCCCATCGATAAAAAAATCATGAGGACCTCTAAGTTTCTTTGCAGGAGGAAATGGAGTGTGCAAGGGGGGCGTGGCTTCCACCAACTCAACTTGCCAAGGATTCACACTCTGCACATTCTTCAAAACTTCAGAATCGTCCCAACTAACCTGAAGAAATAGCGAAAAAATATACTTTAAGAAAACTGAAGAACACACTGATTATGAATCAAAATGCAAATTATAGAGAAAAAGAAACTATTCAGAGCATTTGTAGGGTACGAAAACTTTAATTTTTACAAAAAAAAATTACTTGGACCATTTGAGTTTAACAAACAAAAATTTATAACTAGATTGACAAATACAGCAAGATCCATATAATAAAAGGCAACACACGATTTTATCTGAGTGTCCATTCTACAAAGGAATTGTCATATGTAACACCTACAACCATAGATCATGCACAAAAACATAACTCCCCCTCAATAAGAATAAAGGTAACACGCGTTATCTAGAATAGTAATTAGCAATCTATATTATAAATCAGGATGATGTTTGGGGTTGGAGATAAAAGACGGCTGAGATTTACCCAAATATAAGAATCTAACAGATCGTATAAAACTTAAAGCACCAAGAATGCATGAGTTCAATTTCCATACCCAACATTTTGATATTTATTTATTTTTCTTCAATTGTTGATGGTGGTGATTAGGTATGCAAGTATTATGAAGGATGAAAACTTAAGGGTGATAATGTTTTGACAAGTTTTAAACTTTTATGGCACAGGAAATACCCTAGTTTGACATATGGAACAACTTTTGGTGTGTCAAATATTTAGTACTCAATGTATTTTTCAATATTGCGTTAAGTCAAAGAATTGATAAAGATGTAAAATGGCAACAACACAACTTATCACACAAACAACTCAATGAAAATTCCAAATTAACTAGTACCACACAAATAACTCAATGAAAATTCCAAATAAATGTATTAGCCTAACTCCATTCCTAATCTGTTGGGATGTGATTCATGTGAATCCTATGACATGTTGGAATGTGACTCATGTGAATCCTATGACACATTTGAGATGATAGAACTATCAAGGACGTGAAGAAGGAACATTCTGAGTTATGTAATGAAATCAAGGCTCTCGGAAAACATATGGGGAATTCTACAGAACATTCCATTTCATACATGCATGTTTGAGTGGGAGAGTTTGTTTTAGTTGTAGCTACATTTTATATCAATTTATGTTTCTAGTGACCATTCACTAGTTTTCATTCTTTTTAATGAAATGAAATATGTTTTGTTTTGCTAATAAAAATAATAATAATCAGAGTTGTTGCTATTAGGCTTTCCAAGACTAAGACGTTTGGTTTACAATTTTCACTTATAGACTTTCCAAATTTTATTTTAATTTTTCATAAATTTGCAGAATAATTGTTGTTCGTTTGCCAAATAACAATCATTTAATCCTTTCCATCTTCCTTGTGACATGCTACTCCGTAAATTGAAAAAAATAAGATAAATGAAATTTTCATAAATTTGTAATGAATCACCTTCTAATGAAGAATGCAGTTCCGAGAGAAGGATTCTTTCTACATCCCTCCAATTTTATAGCATGCTTTATACATTGCTTTTACTTGTAAAAGACATTTGATTCCTAAAAATACACCACATGCTTTTCCTCTTTTCTCTTGTCTGCCCATAAAAGAAGAGAACTTTACTTTACGGTCATTAAATTGACAGTGCCAAAAATCTCTAGAGGCATACCACAGAGAAGCTTCCTTGACCAATTGGTTAAAAAAAAAACACAGTAGCAGATGAAACAGGAGCTGAATATGCAACAACAATCCAAGGGCGCCTCGAAGCCGGTGGAAAAGAAGGTTCAAAGCAATAAGCTAAGTTTGACTTTGCATCTCCCTATATATCCATTTCTCCATCTATTGGCAAGCAATCCGATTCAGTTCAGGAAAGTGCTAATCAGAGGCGGGCCTACTAAGGGGCGAGGGGGGGCAGCTGCCCCCTTCAACTTTTAAAATAATTTTATTATATATTTAACCTTTAAAAAAATCAATTTTATAATGTATAACACAATATGTAAATTGTTCATTCACCTATTTTTACATCTTTTTATTGGTGCAGTGGTTGGAAGTTTGTAAATTTTTGTGAACAACCCGAGTTCGATATTCATTGAGCGCATATTTTTTTATGGCTATTTACTATAGATTTTTATGGTTATTGATAATTACTATTTTTATCATTGTTACTCGCCTAATTTTTTATTTTCAATACAATTTTATAGTAATTGCAAACATTAAAAAAATTGTTTAGTTTAATAAAAAAATTATTTTTGGTCATCTCGGAGCGTATGCTTTTTATGTCTATACAATTTTGTCATTGTGATATTCCCCTACCTTTTTGTTTTCAACGAAATTTTATATGTAATTGTAAATATTAAAGCAATGAATTGCTTGTTCACAAGTGGCGTAAAACCTCCAACCAAAAAAATATTTGAAATTAATATCTAAAATAATAACTAAAGAATTCAATGAAAATATATGCCACTAGGCAACTCGTACGAAATTTGAGCCTCATATAAACATTTTTTCGATGAAATTGTATTAGGATCTTATTATGTTCGTAAATTTTTGATTTTTTTTAGCTTCAATTAGATATTTATCCTAATTATTTTGTGATTTTAGTTATATATTCTAGTTATTACGCTCGTTTGCCCCTTGCTAAGGTTATTGATATTGTAATCTTATTTTGGTTTAAAATTGGATTACACTTAATTCAATTTTGTATATGCAATGTATTTTTATAGTTGTATTTTTCTTATTTTACTAACTCGGGTAGAATTTATTTTTTTTGCTTGCCATTTCACCCCCTTGACTAAAATCCTGGGTTTGCCACTGGTGCTAATAGGGGCACAATACTAGCATTCGATGCTTCTTCTTTTCCTTCGCCACAAGTTATCCACGTATTTTGCCACATAAGTGGCTTTGGTTCTCCAAGGTTTGTTAGAGCTCACTTTAACCTGCTCATGGCTAGATCGATAGCCGGGTCAAATAGGAATAACTAGAAGATTCCACCTCTGGAAAGCGTCTACACCTAATGGCTTAAGCCATTGTTCCTATTTCCTCCTTGACTCATCATGGTCTTCCTTCATGGTTTAGTCACCATTAGCTTGTCTCTGATCTTGAAAGGACTTGTTTCTAAGTCTAAAGAGGTCTTCTAGGTTTGTAAATTTTAATAAGAGATACTCTCCATTGGATGTGACTTCTATTGAACATTTTGGCCTCCACAAGGTAGGCTCAAAGAGTAAAGAGAAGAACCATCGCCCAATGGTGCTTTTACAAAAGTACGATCATCAGTGGCTAATACCTTCTCAAATGTTCCCCTTCCCATCGTTAACATTACAAAAACATTACCAAATTACATCCTCTTTAATCGATTAATTCGGAACTTGACTAAGTAGTCAGAAGCAATGTTGTTGTTGACCATGCCCCTCAACGTAACATCAATTATAATGGCAATTGTATGTTTCAAAAGAGTTTGTCCAACTCAAGGCAAAGGTCGTGTGAGACATGATACATCTCTGGGATCACAATGCTAGATCAAAAATTTATTGGGTAATAACTTGTAAATGCTTTTTCATATTGCAATTCATATATTTCTTAAATTCACAAAAGTTTAATGATATATATGATAAACTTAATAGAGAAAAGAAAAACTTAGAAATCTAGTTTAATGGTTAATCCAAAATTAACCATAAACCACTAACATACTAGTAAGAGGAAACACAGTGACACAAACATTTGAAGACCAATGAACTCCATATTGCTTCAATCGTACATCATGAAGAAGTTTTAGAAAGAATGGGGCAACGACTAAACACTTGGCGGGCCAAAATCCTTAAAAAAAACTGATAAACCTTGAGACAATTCTTATGGGTCTCCAAAGCTATTCCCTAAAAATCCACCTTCTTGCCTAGTTTGCTTGGTTATAGATAAGGGAGACTGGGTGCTTGTTGCACTCTTCTAAGCAAAAATATGAGTTTCGAACAATTGGTGTGGCTTATCTGGTGCATATTAGTTGCTAGGTATGGAGGGCCATTTTCCAATACTTCAATCAAGGTCAACTTGGGTCAAAGACTGCCTTCTATGTTGGATTAGGGAGTCTTCTCATTTGTGCATAACCTTTCAAACAACAAATCGAGGAAAGTAGTAGGTGCTAACAAATGGGATATACTGGGAATAGCTAAGCTTTGAATCTATTCCCAAGAATAGGTGCTAACGAATGGGATATAAAGCGAATAGCTCAGCTCTAGCTGTTAGACATTCTCCAGCCTATCTCCCTCAATCGAAGTAATGATCAAGTTTGGATTCCAAAGATTTTCCACTTTGATACATCTTGGAAATCCTCTCTAGCCATCACAACACCAATAACCACCACCTTCCATTCCCTCTTCACAAAAAAAAAATGACTCAATTATTCACCCCCAAAGATTAATTTCTTCCTATGATCGCATTCTAAAACTGGAAGGGAAATTGAATTAATACATTTTCTTATCCACCCTATCCTTTTCAATTCGTAATTGTTCTATTCAAATGGCAATGGACAAAGTCTCAATTGATACGATCACAAGTTTTTCCTATATCCACCTTATAAATATTTCAATTTCTTAGTAAGCTTCATAAGGGTCATTTCTTAGTAAGCTTCATAAGGGCCTCATTGGGATTTCATTTTATTCTAAAACATACAATCCTGTACCGCAATCATCTTTGTAAATCGTCATTTGAAGCTGATGTTGCAGACCTACTTTTCATGTTTGTATCCAATAAAAAGGAATGTTGGAACAATTCAAAGCATTGTTTGATTAAAATGATCTATAACTTTAAGCTACTTGCCCCAAATCAGTAAGCATAAGAATAAACAAACAAAAGTAGGTTGCTCCACGCTCAAGTTTATAGCATAACATACATAATTTTAACTGCCAAGAAGCAAGTGAAAAACATTGTCATAAATATTTTTTGAGATTGCATTATAAATATATTTATATATAAATATATGTGTGTGTGGGTATATATATATGTGTGTATTATATATATACTAAATTTATTCTAATAATAAATATATCATAAACTCAGGAAAATAGTCTAATGATATACATCATAAACTTGGGGAAAATAGTCTAATGATATAACTTAGAATCCTAGTTACAGAGTTAATCCAACAATAACTATAGACCATAAACATACTGTCACACAAACATTTGAAGACCAAAAGAGAGAACTCCGTATTGCCACAGTTTCAATCATACGCCCTTTCATACAACATGTAGAGATTTTAGAATGACATCATATATATCACATTTCTCATTTGTTAATTTTTTAATGAGTCGATCTCTAAGCTATATCATGAATACACAGATCTGACTCTTGATTCATCATCATCATCAAAGCCCATTCCCGAGATTTTTGGGGTTGGCTACATGGATTTTAGTTCTCCAAGCAATGCAATCTTTCCACATTTTCTCGCCTAATCCAAGCTCAATGATATCTTCATTCAAGTTTTCAACGGTCGTCCCCTCCATCTATACCCTCCATTAACTTGCCAATCTAAACATTTTCTAATTGGCGCCGTGCTTGGTCTCCTCCGCACATGACCAAACCAAGTTAAACGTCTTTCTCTAATTTTTTCCTCTATGGGCGCTACACCTAAGTATCTCCTAATTCTTTCATTTCTAATTTTATCCTTACGAGTTTTACCACACATCCACCTTAACATACGCATTTCTGCTACTGCCATCCTATGCATATATTGTCCCGTAGTAGCCCAACATTCTGAACCGTATAACATGGCTGGTTGAACAATTGTTTTATAGCATTTCCCTTTTAGCCTTGCAGGCATCCTTCTATCGCATAATACTCCTGACACCATTCGCCATTTCAACCAACCAGCTTTAATAGCCCCATTCTTTTGAATTATAGACCCTAGATATCGAAAAGCCTCACACTCCGGGACTTCGACACCTTCGATCTCAATTGCATTACTTCTCCCTCTTGGTTCATACCCAAAGTTGCACACTAGATACTCCGTCTTCGAACGGCTAATTTTAAAACCTTTACTCTCTAAAGCCTCCCACCACTTAACTAATTTCTGACCTAAACCTGCATTAGTCTCATCCATTAAGACAATATCATCTGCAAATAACATGCACCAAGGTACATCTTCTTGTAAATGTCTCGTCAACTCATCCATGACCAAAGCAAAGAGATATGGACTTAACGCCAACCTTTGATGTAGTCCTATTGTCACTGGAAATTCACTAGACATCCCACCTACTGAGCGAACACTTGTTACAATCCCTTCATACATATCCTTAATGATATCGACATAACATTAATACACTTTCTTCCTTGCAAACACCCACCAAATTAACTCCATGGGGACCCTATCATATGCTTTCTCCAGATCAATAAAAACCATATTCAAACTCTTACGTGCCTCTCGATATTTTTCTACAGTTTGCCTAAGCAGGAAGATGGCCTCCGTAGTAGACCTATCTGGCATAAATCCAAATTGATTCTCCGAAATCGTGGTTAAACTCCTAAGTTTTTGTTCTATAACCCTCTCCCAAAGTTTCACCGTATGACTCATAAGCTTTATCCCTCTATAGTTCGAGTGATTCTGAATATCCCCTTTGTTCTTATAAATTGGTACCACAATGCTATGCCTCCATGAATCTGACATCTTTCTAGTTTCCAAAATACTATTAAAGAGCTTAGTTAGCCATTGAATCCCAACTTCTCCCTGACATTTTCATGCTTCAATTGGTATATCATCCGGTCCAACGGCCTTCCCTGTCTTCATTCTTTTTAAAGTTTCTCTCACTCCTGTGACACTAACTCTGCGATGGAGCACGCGATCTCTCCCTTCCTGTGAAGCATACCCCTCCAAGTTTAACTCCCCTACATGTGTTCCATTGAGTAGGTTCCAAAAGTAATCATTCCATCTATCAAAAATAGCTTTATCCTGCATTAAAACTCTTTCATCCTCATGCTTAACACACTTAACATGACTCAAGTCCCTAGTTTTTCGTTCTCTAGCTTTCGCTATCTTGAAAATATCTTTCTCCCCTTCCTTCGTACCTAGCCTATTATAAAGAGCATCATACGCTCTCTTCTTAGCTTCCCCTACTGCTCTACTACTCAACTTCTTAGTCTGCTTATAAAGCTCATAAGACTCTAGGCACCTATCTTTTTGCCACGCCTTAAAGTATTTTTTCTTTTCCGCAATGGTTTGTTGCACATCCGCGTTCCATCACCATGTCTCCTTACCATAGAAACCTCCTCTTTTGGCCTGTCCTAACTCTTCATTCGCACATCTTCTTATTCGGTTTGCCAAATGTTCAAAAAGATCCGCGCTACTAGTCCTATCATTTGGTTCTAGATTTTCCCCACCCTCTAAAACTGACTGGCCACCCAAAATCCTCTATCTAGATCAGACTCTTGATTGTAAACTATAATTGTATAAATAAGATTATCCGTTATATATGCATTGTAAAAACAAGATCAGTTGATTGAAAAATTAAGATTACCTGCAGCATGCGCCATGGAGAACCTTGAAACTGTCCGTGATTCGGAAAGACAACAGATGAAACCGTCCCATAGAAGCAAGTCATCCTAGACGAATCCTCCGATTCCATAGCCAACTTAAACCTCATCCCAGCCATCCAATTTATGTTGTATGCGCACTCCACTCTCTCAGCACTGACAACAAAATCCGGGGTCCCCGCATTCGGATAATACACAACCTGAAAAGGCCTATTAACCCCAGCTAGCTCAGCAGCCTTCAACACGGACTCTGCAGAAATTCTCCCCTTACTAGTCCTCGAAAACCCCTCTCCACTCGGAACCTCCTCCCCTGCAGCAATCCCACAACTCCACTTCCCACCATCCGCATTACAACTAATCCTCGCCGCCCTTCGGATCCCTACATACAACTCCCCAGTCCTCTTATTCTTCATAAAAACCACCGAATCCCCCGCCACCAGCTTCTTATAATTCACAAACTTGCTCCACCCAGTAGTCAACAAATGCCTCCTTGGTGTCCCCCGGAAAATGTGCCTAAATTCCCAAACCACACCGTGAACATCCGTTACTGAAATCGTCTGCACAGGGGGCTCCGCCTCGTAATTCAGCGGCGGAAAGATCGAGTCTGCGCAAAACCTCGGCACTGAAAACCCTCCCCCGTTATTCGCATCACTCGGGGTAAGAATCTTGGCATAACTAACCACCGTCTTCTCTACACCATCACATTCCACATCTCTGACACAATCCGAACTCATCGCAAACTTCTGTGCCATAGGCTCAAGCACAATCTCCCTATAAACCTCATCAGTGTCCTGATTAGCTAAAAGCCTCAGCGAAATCACTCGACAATGCACCATAGACTTGACATTTATGAGTGACGAGAGATCGGCCGGTGAAGCCGAGTGCTCAGCATGACCTTGCGGGAAGTAGTAAACCCTAGAGCCAACAAAGTGGTTTTGAACGGAGAGTCCGGCGGAAGCGTTCCAAATCGTCAAATCGAGCTCTCGTTGTTCCCGCTGCTGTGTTAATGGTGCCATTATTAAGGTTTTTCAGAGTTTCAAGAGAGGTTTCGATCGAGATTTGAAGAAGAAGAAATATAGAGAGGAGAGTTTGTTAGGGTTTTAAGTTTGAATTGTTTTGGTTCACTAAACGATTTTGGTGGAGAGAGACTCGACAGACATGTGGGGAAGTGGTTACTTCAACACTTCTCTACTACACTGGTTGCATGCTGCCTATAATTTAGTTACCACAGACCTTTTTTTTTTTTTTTTTGGTGTCCTATTCTTAAATTGTAGTAGTAATTTTTAATTACAAATTTACAATTATACTGAAAAATGGTTACAATTTTTTTTTTAATGTGGTTAATATGATGGGAATAAAATTTTTAAAATGATATTACTAAAGTTCAACAATGAGGGTTTGCGGAATGTTATGTTGGTAAGGAGGATCGAAATATGTGGACGACTTGTTCAGGAATAATGAAAAATGTTCGAGTTGTGTAGTCTTGTTTAAGTCAATCGACAAAGTTAAAATTTTAATTTCTACTATAAAGCAGTATGGTTCGTGCGATAGAAAACATATTAGAAGACATATCTTGTTTTAGTGATTTCCGGTCTCAATAGTCAAAGCCACACAAAGAGCGGAGGGAAGCTTGTTAAAGTCACTAAAAGTTTTAATATCTGAAAAGCTCTTTGAAAGAAGGAGTAAGCTATATTTTCTCAACAAAGTCCTTAAACAACTCCCTTGATTATATATTTTATTATTACTATTATGGTTTGGACAGGTAGACGTAATCTAGATTATAGGAGATTAAGAAAATCATTCAAACCCAAATCGGTGGGTCCTACTTGTGTTTTTTTAACAAACTAAATATGAATCATTGTTCGCTCTCCCAGTGCCTCGGTAATTTCACACGTCGGTTGTAAGTAATAAGTAGTTTTGCAGAGACAACAAAATTGTCGTAACTCGCGCGTAAAAGACTCCATTTGTACATTCTTGGCAACAAGAGATCGCGACATTTTTCAAAATGATCAAAATATTCGACAACAAAAAGGTTGCAAAAACAACGAGAAAAAGACTAGGGTAAGGCCGTTTGTTTAGGACAACTTGGAGATAGGTAGATCAATATAGTGATTTATGTTGACATAGGCTCTTCGGCATTTCAGACTTGTTTATTGAACTATTCTAGTTAATGTAGTATATTCTAAATCAACGAGATAAATTAATTGGGCATAGGCATATTTTCATTGTTAAGGCCTAGGACTTATTAAGTTTCTCGTTTACATGTAAGGACTGTGCATGTGCTTCCTTGTCATTTCCATATTTCTCTCACGCAATATTCTCTATATTTGCAACACAAGCAATTCCAAACGTCACCTCCTCCTCCCATTTTTTTCTCCCCCTCTCGCGAGCGCACACTCCAATTTTTGCAAAGCAAAGCCACCTCCTACTCATTTTTCTCTTTCGACTCTATGCAAATCTCCTTGCTACAGCTGATTCATGAGGACCGAAATAAAGTAGCAGTTGGTTGCTCTACATGAAGAATTCTTCTCCTTGTTGTTGTTGAAATTGAATTCTTCTTGTTGACCGAGTAAAGAACTCTTTGTGAAGAAAAAGATAAAGATGAATGGAAACTGTGAAATAGTGTGCAAAGCTACAATTGAATGGAGTGTCCTGCAAATCGCCTTATGTGTACTTTGTGGCCTCTTAGGAGAAACAGTTGGAGGTCTATTGGGATCTGGCGGGGACTTCATTTTGGGCCCATTGCTCACTGAGTTTGGTGTGATCCCACGGGTAACAAGCGTAACAACGTTTGTGATGTTGTTCTCATCATCTTTATCGGTGGTTGAGTTTTATTTCCTTGGAAGATTTTCAATCCCCTATGCTTTGCATTTCAACAAGGTATCCATTTTTCTTCTTCTTGGAGAGAATGATGTTTAAGAGTTGAATTGGATGAAATGTTTTAGGATAACATTGAGACTAATTGCCTGACAAAAGACTATTCTGGTAGGTTTCGTATTGCTACGAAGAAATATGGCTATGAGCAAAACAATGCAAATCATGATGATTTTGTTGAGATTGATAAGTTGAACGGTTATTTAGCTTCCGAATTTGATATGAAGGATCTTGGTGGATTGAAGTATTTTTTGGGTATTGAAGTTACTCACAAGGAATTTTCTTTTTATAAAGAAATATATTTTTGATTTATTGTCGGACAATGTAGGATGACATATCTTAATGGTACTACTACAGAACTCGCTCTTGACGATGCAACTTATGAGAAATGGGCAATGGAGAATGTCATTGTAAAAGCTGGCTCATCGGTGCCATTAAACCGAATGTGATAAAAAGTTGGCTCATTGATGCCATAGAATCGAATGCGGCGAGTATGTATGTGTATTCGTCATCCTACGTGCCTGTCGGTTATTCATTTTTGTGTTGTTGCTGAGTTGTTGTGTTGCTTGTTTACCTTTGTTAATTTCCTTGTCAAGCTGGACATTTACGATATATATGCTCATCTTGCGGGGGAGTGTTAAAAATTATAATAGTTACATAATTATGAATACTTATTTAACAGTGACTATAGTTATAGGAATATCGGATTAACCAAGATTAAAATTAGTTTTCCATTCCTATTTAGGATTCTATTTGTATCCATATAAATACCTCCTTGTGATATGAATAAAGTTATGATTTATATTATTTAAAAGTTGTTTTATTTGACACTTTGATCTCGATAAAAAATAGAATTAAAGTTATTTTTACATGGAATTGGGCTAGAGCCCCAATTAAAAAAAAAAAAAAATCTTACTACAACTTAATTATTGGTTTTAACTTGATTTAGAAAAATTATACCAAAAGCTTTTGTTTAAACATATTTTTAGACTCTATCCCCGTTGATTTGATTTCATCTTTATTTTTATTTTTAATATTGGGGACGTCACTGATCTCTGCAACTCTGGTAAACATCGGCCACCGGCTAACTCCCTTATGAAGGTGGATCTGTGCTAGTGGGCCACTTACTCCTAAACCTCCAATTTTTTTTAGATTAAACAGACAATCCTTGTGAGTTGGGGGTTCCTTTATAAACCTCGTTATCTCATTATATTTAGTTTAGTTGTGGGGTTGGGCCTAAGTAAGTCCATTAAAATAATTGGAGATTAAGGTTCCAATAGAATCTAGGGTTTGGCTTAGTATAAATAGGGCCTATAGGCTATTGCCTGTAATTTGTTGAATTAATAATGAATATGAATTAAGTTTTATTTATTTTTTATTTTTTATATTTAATTTGTTGGTTGTTTATTTTAGATCTAGGTTGATTAGCTTAGTTGTAGATCGCATTATCTGCTATCAGAGTTGACCTTCTTGGATTAGTGGGTTCGATTTGAAGAAAAGATTGAACAAAAGTTGGGGGAAGAGGCCAATGGCATGACAGTTCAACGGTTGGCGGATGGTACCATTAAGTCATGGGTTCAAACCCAGCTTGCGCCATCGTTATGGGTTTTGGGATTCTATAAAAACACTGCTTGCCTTTCAAAAAAAAGTTGAGGGGAGAAAGAAAAGTGACAAAAACTTGATTTTTTTCATTTTATTTTAATTATTTTTTGAAAATATATATATAAAGCAAGCAGAGTGTGACAACTGTTTTTTTCTTTTCTTTGTACCACCGCGATAGTATTTAGAGATTTGGTGGTGGCGTATAGCCATTTTCCCTTCTATAAGACTATGCAAATTTTTTTTTTTTGTTTTCTCTGTTTTCTTTTCTCTATTAGCATCAGAGCATAGGAGGTGGGTCAACTAAGCCTTAGAGGGAGCTTGAGAGGAAGGATCCCCTAAAAAGTTGCTTGATCTTGATGCATGTTGGGGAGGAGGAGTCCCATGCTTTGAGGAGTGCAATCCCTGTGGTTGGTGAGTAGATCTAACCTTTCTTGGATAATTTAACCCCTTTGATTGCATGTCTAATCTTTCTTGGTATAAATTTGGGGATTTGCTATTATGGGTTAAGATGAGTAACATAGGGTCTTTCCGTAATAGTAGTTTTTGATTCGTTCAGTGTTTTTGTTTTTGATTGCTTCCAGTGGAAAGATGAAGGTGTAATTATGGCTAGTTTGTTGATTCAACCATCTTTGATTAGTAGAGTGTTGCAGGGTCAAGTTTCTGATCCAACCTTACGTAAAAGAATAGAGGATTTGGTGATAGACTCAGTTGATGTTTGTCCTTCGGATTGGTCTGTTGGTTCCGATGGTGGATTGAGGTTTAAGGGTAGATTGTGTGTTCCAGCTGACGATGATTTGCGTAAGGAGATACTCGTCGAGGCACATCATTCTCGTTTCACCATTCATCCTGGTGGAACAAAGATGTACCGTGATCTTCGCCGCACGTTTTGGTGGCCTGGGATGAAACAAGATGTAGGAGTCTTCGTATCTCGCTGTTTGACTTGTCAGCAGGTCAAAGCTGAACATCAGAGACCTTCTGGTTTGTTACAACCTTTAGAGATTCCGACATGGAAATGGGAGTATATTACGATGGATTTTATAGATGGACTTCCACGGTCAAGACGAGGGAACGAGTCGATTTGGGTTATTGTTGATCGGTTGACTAAGAGTGCTCATTTCATTCCAGTTAGTATTCATCGGACTGCAGATAGTTTGGCCCGTTTATTTATTCGAGAGGTAGTTAGAATTGGCAGCCGTGGTTTTTGCATTGAAGATTTGGAGGCCTGTGGAGCCCCAGTAGGTGGGTGGAAGCAACAAATCCTTGAGGTGAGGGAGGTGCGGAATGCTGCCCAATAGGCCAAAGAGGACAATATCTGGATGAGTAGGGCCAGAGAGGGGCCCAGTGTCCGCTGTGCATACTCTGAAAGAGGCCTGTGGAGCCCCAGTAGGTGGGTGGAAACAACAAATCCTTGAGGTGAGGGAAGTGCGAAATGCTGCCCAATAGGCCAAAGAGGACAATATCTGGATGAGTAGGGCCAGAGAGGGGCCCAGTGTCCGCTGTGCATACTCTGAAAGAGGCCTTTTAAAGCCGTGCGGGCCGGTTAGGCCCAAAGCGGACAATATCTTACTGTGCGGATCGGGTCGTTACACAGAGTTTTTATAGGATCCCAGAACCCATAAAAATGTTGTAAGCTGGGTTTGAACCCATAACCTAGTGGTACTATTCGCTAAGATCTAACCGTTGAGCTGTCATGCCATTTATATGTATGATCATGAATGTAAAAAATTTGAGGCTAAATGCTTTCAATTGTTTTAAGGGGGTTAACACTTTTTTTTTTTTTGCTTTCATTATGCAATTGTGGAGAGTACATACTCCCTTCTAACTAGGGGTGGACACGGGATGGGATGGACTTCATCCCTATCCCATCCCGTTCGTTTGGGATTGAGATATGATAAATCTCATCCCGACCTCTTTCTATTCCAAATGGGTTCGAAACAGGATGGGATGAATATATATTAAATAGTCATTTGATCAAGAATAACAAAATAATGTCTAATTTATGTACATATAACTTTCATCATGACAATATTAAATGTCATATGAAATTTATGGTCCAATGAACTTACATTTTTTTTATGTTAAACATCTTATTTGTGATACAAGAATAATTGTCGTATAACCAATCTAAAATATGAAAAAAAACATAAATTTTCATGGGTTCTATTTGACCTAAAATATTCAAACTAAAGTTTCTATCTAAACCAAGAATACCAAATCAAACAAGTAAGTTTTCAATAGTGAGGCTAGGGAACTAGGATGATGTGACATCATCATCAGAGGATTTTTACAACCTCGAGATACACATAAACATTTGGGAGATTTCATCATTATTTCAATATCACGCCACGTCACCCTAGTTGGAAAACCTAGTTTTCTAATATTTTCGAAGTTGTCAAGCAGTAGATGTTTTGATTAATTACAACACATCCTAAACTTTTCTGTAGAATAATAGTTTGATTAAAATTAATGGGAAAATGACTTATAAGACATATATATTTTTTTTTAATTATAGACCACATCATACTCTAACAGTTGAAAATGCCTCAAAAGGCATATTTTTTGTAATTAAAGACTCTTAAAAGTCACAACCCAACCCATGGTTTAAAAAATAATTAGAAAGACATTTTTGCCCATCAACTTAAGAAATCAAATTTCAAAAAAAAAAAATCACAGGGGATCATATCTTGAGCCTTGTCTAAATTAAGTACAACTCTCCTACCACCATTAGTCTTCTTTATCCATCTAAAACCCAACCATTCTTTGGATTAAGTCACTTCTCGAAAAGATACGCCGTTTATGATGATTGAGTATGAATCGTTATTTGAGCGATGCGCTTCATTAATTAAGTGTGCGTCGGTTTAGTGGAGAAAATGCGGGAAATCAATCTTTATATAGATCTCCCTTTATGCAGAGATTGACTCTTTTACTTCTTCATTTTTAGAGACTCCGCTCTGTTCAGATTTTAATTGAAAGCTTGTTCACTTCTTCCATGGCTCGCCAAAATCAACTTGACGATGAGCTACTTACCAAGGGCCTCCAAATTGAGCCTGGCTGAGATTCAAAAGATATATGGGGTCCCTGAAGACCTGCAATTCTACACATTGAGTGATGATCAGATGCCAATGTTTCATCTGGATACAACAATTAAAGGCCAACGTGGAATTCAACGCTGGTGTAGCAAGGAAAGTCGGGGATTAGCTCCTCCCGGAGTAGCATGAACTTAGCGCAATTAAAGACAACTTGAATATTGAGCGGTCTTTTGATGCCTTGACAAGAAAGCTGGAACTACTGGAGCGACACTTGCTGAAGTAAAGGCGCGCGAGGAAAGACTTCTCAAGGCGCAATGCACGTTTGAATGCCTCAAGATCGTTTAGAGATGTTGTCGCTGATGAAAGCAGAACATCCAGAATGGGAGTTTTCTTATTACAGGAAGGTGTCCTTTGCAAATTTCGGAGATATCTTTGAACTGTCAGAGAAAGAGGGCGATCCAGATCATGGTGCTCAAGATGAGGCTCGCACGGACGCAACTCCAATTTCTTCTCCTATTAAACTTAGATCCCCTGTACTTGTACCTTCTCCTGATGAGGAGTAAATTTTGTACATCCACACTTTTTGTTTAGATTGTTAATGAAAACAAATCTCTTTCAAGTGAACTTCGCACCCTTGTTCTTCTCGGTCCCCATGTTGCATGTTTTCCATTTTTCCTTGTTGTTTCATTTTGACGTAGGTCCTGTTGGGTTAGCAAAGAGCCGAGTGGTCTTTCCACTATTGAAAGCTCGACCGTTTATGTCACGAGTAATTCTGACTTGTACTTCCTTGAGGTCTCAGAGTTGCTATCGAGTGGTTATGCCTAATAGTAAATATTTTGCTGATGGTTTGGCAACGGGTTACTTTACCCAGGGTGCATCTCATCCTTGAGGTAAGCCGTTAGAGGCTCAATTTATATATTTGACCGTTGGTTGAGGTCGTTGGCATGTGTGAACTATTGTAGTCTAGCACGTGCATTATCGTTTGTAGTTGAGCAAGAACACTTGGCCCCAGTTGAGTTTCGTAAGCTCGGGCTAGTATCCCGTGTAACATTCGTCCGTGCTTAGCAGATTAGTTTTCGTGTCAGCTTAAGTGGTCATTGCTGATAACGGGATGTTAGCCTATGCAATCGTGAATACCCTGATTGAGTTGTGGTCAGATTTGGCAACCACTGTTTGAAGAGGAGCAGTGGTCCCGTGGCGAGCCATCGACACCAGTCGGAACTGACTACGCTCCCACCTTCCAAACCATCTACACTCGAGCGGAGCGGGCAATCTATATTTGGGATGAGAAAATTTGGTGATCATGGTATGTAGAAGAACAATGGTTCCATGGCAAGCCGTCGATATCAATTGAAGCTGACTACGCTCCCACCTTCTAAACCATCTATACTCGCACGGAACAAACTATAGATTTGGGACGAGAAAATTTGGCGACCATGGTATTTAGAAGAGCAGTGGTCCCGTGAAAAACCATCGACATCAGTAGGAACTGACTAGGTTCCCACCTTCCAAATCATCTACACCGTGCGGAGTGAGCTACAAATTTGGGAGCTAAAAATTTGGCGACCATGATTTGTAGAAGTGATGGTGTGTCTACCACCATGAAGTTCAAGAACATGACCTTCCTCAGTTGTGGCTCTCCTGCCATAGTTGCTAGCTTTATCTTCTGATCGAAAAACATTTTTCTCCGCTAAACCCGATCAGCGGGTAGCCGAAAGGTCATGAGGTCCATATTGCGGAATGCGTTGTAGAATAGGATATTGAGGGAGCTTCCCATGTCCACCAGGACCTATTTACTTCCTACATCACAATAGAGACTGAAATGACAAAAGCGTCATTGTGCAGTGTGTGGATGCCTTCGAGATTCTT
Organism: Berberis thunbergii; assembly: GCA_003290165.1. Lineage (NCBI taxonomy): Eukaryota > Viridiplantae > Streptophyta > Magnoliopsida > Ranunculales > Berberidaceae > Berberis > Berberis thunbergii. The sequence goes on from QNQO01000886.1 coordinate 245,313, forward strand.
ATCTATAAAAGTCAAGGTCGGGATTGGGCTTTGTACTCATGAGTAATACACGCGTTGGTCCTCGCTGGTGGGATGTGTCCGCATCTCAAGGAGTGTCCGCTTTCGGGACTTAGTTTGATTATTCTTCTTTTGATCCGACTCTGTGAAGGACATATATAATGCCCGAAGCCTCCTTTTCAATTTCTTTGCCTCTCCATTTTCCCTGGTTCGGTCTTGTCTTTTTTCCGAACTTAGGAACTCCTTCAGCTTGCTATTTCGAATCCAATATTCGATCTTGTACCTTAGACTCTTACAGTCGTTGGTGTCGTGGCCTCCCTTCTTGTGGTACGAGCAATACTTATTGTTGTCGCGTTTGGAGGGGTCTTCGCGCCACTTCAGGGCCCATTTTAGATCCTCCCAATTTTTCATGGAATTAAGGTCGTATGTCAAGCTTGAGTTGGAAGATTTTTCTAGCCTAGCATGGCCAAAGTCTGACCTGATGTTGTTGCGCTTCCATTTGTTCCTATCTTCATCTTATTGTCTCTTTTCCGTTCCTTCTGTCTATAGAATCGGAGGGCTTCTTTTCTGTTTGGGTTTCCTTCTTGGTTGTTCTCATTTTTTCCAAGGTAATATACCTATGGGCATTTTTCAAAAGTTTTGCCATATCTAAGGGGGATTCCAAGGTGAGGAAGTCGTAAAAATTTTCCTCTCTTAGACTCGCAGTAGAAGCCGTAACGGATGTATCATCGCTGCAACCATCAATGAGCGTTAGCTCGTCATTGAAGCGCGTGACATATTCCCTTAGCATTTCATTTGACTTGTGCCTCAGGGAAAATATATAGTGTGGGCCCTTCCTGATTCGCTGGCTGCTAACAAAGCGTGTCAGGAATGTTTTGGCCAGTGTCTTCAACGAGTCAATTGACTTTGGCGAGAGGCTATGAAACCATGTCAGCGTTGATTTCTTTAGGCTGGTAGGGAACATTCTACACATCACCGATTTAAAACCTTCTTTGAGTGCCATTATGTGCTGATAATGATGCAAATGATCAAATGGGTCACTGGTCTCATCATAGAACTCAAGTTTCGGAGGGCTGAACTTTTTTGACAGAGCTTCATTCATGATGTGGTCCACGAACGAGGGAACAGATAGGCAGTACAATATGTCTGGGTCGTAAGCCCCTTGGTGAAAATGGTTCTGCGTGGCGGGTATGTATGCCCTAAAAGTTGGATTTTCGTTGACCGCGTCGCCACCTCTAGTCTAGTAAAAATTGGCGGGGGCTTGACCTTCTGTGTCTGCTTTCTGTTGTCATCTGGAGATTGAGGTTTGTGCTGCTCTTGATCTCCATCAGCGAGTGGAGGGTTCTGCTGAATGAGAATATCCACTGCTTTAGCGATCTGATGTATCTGTAATGATAACAGATCCATCACGGGGTCCGTCACCGTTGCTGCTGGCATGGGGGGAGCTTACTCCCCTTGTGTCTCTGGTATCGTTGGAAGCGGTGGTATAGCGCCAGTCTGAGCGTTTGACGCGTCCCCCTGTTATCCGTGATTGTGGGATCTGGTGGTCACCATATTTTTGAACCTGAAGAGAGAAGATGTCAATGCTTTGCTAGAAACTCTGTCATCCCCATGTATGGCCCCAAACTGATGCAGTCAATTTCGCTCCCTGTTTGACCTTGACATGCTGATTTGCACAAAGAATGCACGTGAGCCATAGACTACTGTTTTGGTGGCCGATGACATTCCGATGCTAAAGTTATACAGGGATCTGAGAAAGACTTAAAGTTGTAAACATGGGTTTGTTGCGCACATTTGTTTACCAACCTATTGTCTTATTTATAGTGCTGGGGTCCTGGTTCGACCAAACCATCGGTAACGTAGTTTAGGAAAATAGATCTTCCTAGATATCCTTATCTAATTAGGAGTAGTCTTGTAGATGGAAGTTTCCCTATTAGACATGTGCTCCTAGATACGCGGGAGATAGTTTCTAGTTGGAGTGTAATCCATAGGTGAAAGTTTCCACGTACGACGTATACTCTGATATTTGCTTTCTAGTTTGAGACAAAGTACTGTTGTCTTGTCCGTTCGAAGCTGATCTTTGAGATACTTGCCTTAACAGATCTTACCAGTATTGGAGATGGCTGTGAGACGTGTGGGCTTAGCAGGCTATAGTGATTCGAGTCCATCTAGCGAACTGCTATGCGGGCTTGATGCTGCTTGGGCCGGATCAATGCCAAATTGATGCTTGGGCCTATTATTCCTAGAGATCATCATGACACTTGTATGGAGTAGAAGAGAGGACGTTCGGTGTATCATCACTTCTTAAAATCAATCATAAGTTTACTTCCATAATTTCTTTTATTTTTTATTTTATTTTTAACTTCCAAATTACCCAACAAGGATCAACCGGTTGTGCTTCACTGACATGATACAATTTTTAAAATATTGCATATTTCGTTTGTTTCAATGTAACTTAAACATGAAAACATAAATAACAACATCACGTCAATATGTCTAGGAATAAGGGTATATTTGTATTTTTATATATCTTTTAGCCATGGTTTAGGTTTGTGACTTTTAATAGTCTCGAATGAAAAAAAGTAGGCATTTTGAAACATTTTCAATTGTTAGGGTCTCATGTGGTCTACAATTATAAGAAATAAGCCTTATAAGTAATTTTTCAAAAAAAAAAAATAATAAATATTAAATAAATAAGTTCGGGCGGGACGAACGGGATTGGAAATCCCCATCCCACTCTAGATAAGGACATGACCGGATATAGATAGGTTTGATCAATTCCAAAAGAACTCAAAAAAATTGGGACATGATTGGATGGGTTGGTATCGGGATCGGGATGGCTTGCCCACCCCTACTTCTAACTGTTCCTTTTAAAGAAAACAAATGTATCCAAGGGAGCTAGTAGTCCTCTCTGAGTTTTCCTGTCTATAAATATAATGGACTGTCAAGACTAATTAGTAATACAATCAACATCTGAGTTAGTATTAGCTAGTTGTTAGTACAGCTGTTCATGTGGTCCATAGTGTGTTAGTCTGTTAGGTTGTTTTGACAACTAGCAACACATTACATTGTCTATATAAGTCATGTATCTTGTACATTTTAGATTAGATGATTGAATACAATTTGTCATAACTTGTTGAGAAAGCTAACATGGTATCAAAGCTTTTTCCTAGCTACTTTCATCTTCTTCATCTTAGCTTTACGTAGTAGCTCTAATGGCAGATTCCACATCTTCCAATGCTACTCCACCTATTAACTCTGCCTTGACAGAGTCCAAACCTATCATGTTCACTCATGCATTATCTGTAAAGTTGAATGAGCAAAATTACTTGCTGTGGAAACAGCAAGTATTGGCAACAATCAGAGGACACAAGCTTCAAAGATTCATTGAGAAAGAATCTTCTCCAGCACAATTTCTCTCCAATGAAGATCAAGCCAGAAACAATATCAATCCAGAGTTTCTTACCTGGGAACAGCAAGATCAGTTGCTGTTTTCTTGGCTACTTTCCTCCATGTCTGAATCCCTCCTTACAAGGTTAGTAGGTTGCCTAACATCTGCACAAATTTGGAATACTTTTGAGATCTTTTTCAATTCACACACAGTAGCCAAGATCTCTCAGCTTAGAATCCAATTACAAAACTTCAAGAAAGGAGACTTGTCAATCAATGACTACCTTCTGAAACTCAAATCTATCACTGATCAGTTGGCATCAGTAGGACACCTACTATCTTCAAGAGATCATGTCAATGCCATCTTTGATGGCTTACCTCAAGCGTATGATACCTTTGTAATCTCAGTTAGTTCAAGAACTGATGAATACAGTGTTACCGAAGTGGAATCTATTCTACTTGCTCAAGAAGCTAGAATTGAAAGACATACTAAAGATCTTGATATCAGTAGCTCTGTGAATATGGCTCAGTCTTCATACAGACCGTCACCTAGGTCTTTCGTGTCTAGTTATCAAGGGGGAAGACCTCAGTTCAGAGGGTCTTTCAATGCCAGGGGTGCTAGATCAGGAAGAAGTTTTTGGCCAACCGGATTTGGTTCTCAATCTAATCGCCCACAATGTAAAATATGTGGCAAGGTTGGGCATCTTGCTTTCAAATGCTTTAATCGGTTTGATAACTCTGTCTCAAATCCATGGAGTTCACCGTCATCTTCTTTTGGATATGGCAACTCATCTCAACCAACAGCTTCAACTCCAAGACAGGCTTTCATTGCTTCATCAAGTCAGCATAATCTTCCTTCTTGGAGAGCTGCTTCATAGTCTCAGATACAGCCGAATACTGCTTCCACAACTCAGTTGCAGCCACATACTGATGATAGGTGGTATCCAGATTCAGGAGCCACTGATCATTGCACACCTTATACTCAGAATTTGATGAATGCCATGCCTTATCATGGCAATGAGCAACTGCTTGTGGGAGATGGAACTGCCTTGCCCATTTAAAACATCGGTCAGTCCTCTATTTCTTCTGTTAATTCCTTAAGAGAATTACATCTTAGAAATGTCCTTTAAGTTCCTAAATTGACCAAGAACCTCTTAAGTGTGTCTAGGTTTGCTAGAGATAACAATGTCTTTTTTGAATTTCATCATAATTTTTGTTTTGTCAAAGATCAGGTCACACAACAAATTCTCTTGAAAGGGATACTTAAGCGAGGTTTATATGTGTTTCCTTCTATATCTCTTCCTGGTTCAAGGTCTGCATCTTCTGTTGCTTGTTCAAATTCAAATTCATCATCTCCTCAAGCCAGTCATTGGGTTCCAGTTAGTAGAGCATCTTGCTCAGCATCCAGTTCAGTCACTACATCAGCCAATAGTTCTTCCAGATTTCAGTTTGTAATAATACTTTTGTGTCAAAAGCATGTTCTTCTTTGTCTCATTGGCATGCTAGGTTAGGACATCCTTCTCTTTCTGTTGTAAAGCAAGTGCTTACCAAATGTAATGTTGCTACTCCTAATACAAATATGGATGTTTGTACTGCCTGTTGCTTGGGCAAAATTCATAGGCTTCCTTTTTCCAATTCCACCACTGTATACTCAAAACCCTTGGAACTCATTCATACTGACCTCTGGGGTCCTGCCTCTACTCTATCATCTTGTGGTTTCAAGTACTATATTCATTTCATTGACTCTTATAGCAGGTTCACTTGGGTTTACTTATTGAAAAACAAGTCGGATGCGTATCCTACTTTCCTTAACTTCAAGGCTCAAGTTGAGTTACAATTTGGTTTTCCTATAAAATGTATACAGTCAGACTGGGGAGGGGAGTATAGGTCATTTGCTAAGTTTCTTAGCCAGCATGGGATATGTCATAGGCTTGCGTGTCCCACTACTCATCAGCAGAATGGACTTGCTGAAAGGAAGCATCGTCACATTACTGAGTCAACATTAACACTCCTTGCACATGCCTCACTTCCCTTAAAATACTGGGATGATGCTGTTAAGACATCTGTGTTTCTTATCAATCGTGTTCCTACTAAAGTTCTTATGGCTTATCTCCTTATGAACAACTACAATAAAGCTTCTGATTACAACATTTTAAAGGTCTTTGGGTGTTCATGTTTTCCCAACACCAGGCCTTACAACTCTCATAAACTTCAATTTCGATCTGAGGAGTGTCTCTTTCTGGGTTATAGTTCTCAACATAAAGGTTATAAATGTGTGTCAAGTACTAGTCGTCTCTACATATCTCGTGATGTTGTGTTTAATGAGAATCACTTTCCTTATTCAAAGTGGCTCTCTGGTACTTCCAACCTTTCACCCATTAGTCATTCCTCTACTTTTGTTCCTGCATCCATTGGGTTCTCTTCTTCACCCTTTGATAATCAATCCAATTCATTCAACAATACATTGCCTAGTCCATTGGTTAACTTGTCTCCCACTACCTCAATTGGTCCTAGTCCTGCTGCTAGTTTTGCTTCTAGTCCTGCTCCTAGTCAGGTTCCCAGTTCTAGTCCTATTATCAATGACAGTCTTGCAGACAGGTCAGTGTCTAGTCCTCCTCTCAGTATTGCTCCTGGTCATAAAATGATTACTAGGTCTAAGGCTGGTATCTACAAGCCTAAAGTCTATCTGACTTCAACTGAACCTGTAAGCTTACTTGAAGCACTTGATACCCCTCATTGGTCCTCGGCTATGCAGAATGAGTATCTAGCCTTGCTAAGGAACAACACATGGACTTTAGTTGATCTTCCTCAAAACAGATCTATAGTTGGTTGCAAATGGTTGTTTAAGGGTAAACAAAATGCGGATGGTTCTGTACACAGATATAAGGCTAGGTTGGTGGCTCAAGGATTTGAACAAGTTGCAGGATTCGATTATGCTAAGACATACAGTCCAGTGGTGAAACCCACTACAATTCGGGTTGTATTCACAGTAGCTATTACATATGGATGGTCTGTTTTTCAACTTGATGTTAACAATGCCTTATTGAATGGAGATTTACAAGAAGATGTTTACATGATGCAACCTCCTGGATTTATTGATTCTTCTTGTCCCACTACTGTGTGCAAACTACACAAAGCTTTGTATGGACTGAAGCAGGCTCCTCGGGCATGGTTTGAGAAGCTGAGACATACTCTCCATCTATTTGGTTTTGCTCCTTCTAAGTCAGATACCTCACTGTTCATCCGACATTCTCCCTCTCCTATATTTCTTCTGGTGTATGTTGATGATATTTTGGTCACTGGTTCCAGTTCTAAGGATGTTTCACAACTCATTCATCAGCTGAATGCTCAGTTTGCCTTGAAAGATCTTGGTCTTGCTCACTACTTCCTTGGCATTCAGGTTCAACAAACCACTGATGGCTTGTTTTTGTCTCAGACCAAGTATATTAATGATCTTTTATGTCGAGCTAAAATGCAATTCGCCAATGGTTTATCTACTCCAATGAGCGGTGGTGAAAGCTCTATGATACTGGCAGTGATCCAGTTGCAGATGTTCACTTGTATAGGAGTATGGTTGGTGCTCTGCAGTATGTTACCATCACAAGACCTGAATTAGCATACTCTGTCAATTACGTTTGTCAATTCATGCAACATCTTCTTGAATCACACTGGAGAGTGGTTAAAAGAATTCTGAGGTATCTCAAAGTTACACCCACTGTTGGTCTTCATCTGGTTTCAACACCTTCATTCAAGTGGACAGGTTACTGTGATGCTGATTGGGCATCTGATCCCATTGACAGGAGGTCCACCTCTGGCTACTGTGTGTATTTGGGTGCTAATCTCATCTCTTGGTCTTCAAAGAAGTTGATCACTATCTCAAGAAGTAGTACTGAAGCCGAATATAGGAGTCTTGCTGCTGTTACGGCTGAACTCACATGGTTGCAGTCTCTAGTTTCTGAACTACACATTCGCTCCGGTCCTCCCACTATATGGTGTGATAATAACAGTGCTGTAATGCTTAGTGCAAATCCTATTCTTCATTCTAGGAGTAAGCATATTGAATTGGATCTTTACTTTGTACGAGAGAAGGTTGCTCGCAGGCTTGTTTAGGTTCAACACATTCCTGCTATTGATCAGGTTGCTGACATTCTCACTAAAGCTCTTGAGAAATCCAAAATTTTGAAACTTCGTGACAAACTAAGTGTAGTTGATATATCTACGCTTAGTTTCTACACTTAGTTTGAAGGGGGATGTCAAGACTAATTAGTAATACAATCAACATCTGAGTTAGTATTAGCTAGTTGTTAGTACAGTTGTTCATGTGGTCCATAGTGTGTTAGTCTGTTAGGTTGTTTTGACGACTAACAACACATTACATTGTCTTGTACATTTTAGATTAGATGATTGAATACAATTTGTCATAACTTGTTAAGCTAACATATTTCTATATCATGCTCAGCAACAGAGAATTCTCAAACAGAGTCTACACCATCAAATCTCGAATTAAAAATCAAATCAGAATAGAAATCGATTGAGGGGATCGCACAGAGGAGATCGGTGACGACAATAATCAAACAAAATAGAGATCACATCGAAGACGAGAATAGATCGCACCAGCTATTGATTAACTGTCGAAATATACAACCAAAAAATGGAAAATTGGCTCTGCCTTTTGTGGTTTTTGGGAAAAAAAAACCTGAAAAAAAAAACCTTGAAAAACAGTAAATTTGTATTTCGCCTTTTTCTTTTCATAATTCAAACGCGAAAACTCATTTCTTGGTCACTACTCGAGTTCATTGCCAGCCCTCGCACAACAACCATCGCCAACCTGCCAACTCGTCACCCCCCTCTTACCCATCTCTCGACCAGAACTATTGGGCTGCATCAACCCTCCACTCATTTTCTATTACTGACCGTGCTGGTAATTTAACAGGTTCCTGGAGAATAATTCTAATTAGGTATGTAGCCTGATTTTATTAAGCAGTCCATAGTTTAGCAAGTTATTTACACTCCAAAAACTATGAGAACACTCCAATAGCTAAAAAAAAGTTTCCCGAATTAGTATTCATACTGATACCCAATATCAATGTAGCCCAAATCCAATCCAATTCAATACCCCGTGGAGTAATAATACCCATAACCATTTTTATTATTCTAAACCACACAATATATATCTATGTCCCCCAACCTGAATCAATTGCTCTACAACACACTACGCCCACTAGTCAGTGATATACACCCCACTATCGATCCCCTTATGCCACTTGTTGTGCACGACAAAGAAGAGTTTAGAGAAATTTAGAAGACTGTATAATCGCCCACCTTAACGCATATTTCAATGCCCAAAGAGATCGAGAGTAAGCAAGGGTGGATATAGGGTTAAAAGTTGAAAGAAACTTCGAAGAACACCTATTTTTGGACAAGCATAGTATGTTCATACAGAGGCAATGGCCGACACAGTGAGTGACGATATTTATATTGATCCATACTGAGAGTATTTTGTGGAGACAATGAATGAATGTATTTGTATCCATAAGCTCTTGTGTAGATTGTTAATATTTGGACCATGTTTCTTATTTGGATCCATTCCATTTGCCATAGCGAGTTGTTATCAAGGTAGAGCTCATGGACAATATTTGGCCTATTTTGACAAATGTTGGATGATCAATGTGGTTGCTTTAGGTTGGGCAAGTGAGTGTCGTGGCAAGATTTGAGGTCATTTGCATTTTGCCTTGTGTTTTGTACTTGAATGTTTGTGTTCGTATGACTTCTTCAACTTCGAGCTTGAGGACGAGCTTTTTCAATCACACGAGAATGATGGAAAATAAGATTTAATTTATTATATTTAATTTAGTTTAGTTGTAGGATTGGCCCTATGTAAGTCAACTATAGTAATTTAATATTAGGGCTCCAATAGAATCTAGGATTAGATTTAGTATAAATAGTGCCTATAGACCATTACTTGTAATTGGTAAAATGATGAATGTGAATAGAGTTTTCTTTATTTATCTTTATTTTTAGATAGTTTACTCATCCACAGACTATGTTCATGTGATTGATGCAAGTAGTAGAAGTATTCGCTTCTGAGAAAGAGTGCATTGGAAAAGTCATCATAGGTAGGCATGCCAGGATTTCAAGCCCAAAAACTTATGCAGGAGCATTACAAAATTTCTAATTTGCAGAGAATTCTACATGCTAAACAACAACATTTCTATGTAAAGGTTCTATTTTTGCAACTGGATATACTGGGTTGTTCACACCATCTTTATTTCCTACTAAGATGTGAGCTCTCTAACAAGGAGAGTCATAACAAACATGTCAAATAACAGACCTTTGTCATAATAGTTGAAACAAAGGATAAGGGAAATAAATTAACACCTCATTTGACAACAATGACTCAATGGCTAAAAAATGTTTTCTATATCTGATCTGTAGCTAATTCTATATATAAGATAGCATGCTCGATCACCCACTGATCTTCCAACAAGGTACTTGGACGAAGTAGAAGGCCTAAGCCAAGAGTGCAAGGACTTGTTACCCTCCCTACCAAGAGATAAGGGATGTGTGGCTATAAGGACTTGTTCCCCTCCCTACCAACCAGATAAGGGATGTGTGGCCATAAGGACTAGTTCCCCTCCCTCCCAACCAAGAGACTTGTTTCCCCTCCCTACCAACATATAATTCACTGACTAGGAAATGTTTTCTATATCTCTCTAGCTAATTCTGTATATAAGATACCATGGCTCAATCACCCATTGATCTTCCAGCAAGGTACTTGGAGGAAGAAGAAGGCCTAAGCCAAGAGTGCAAAGACTTGCTACCCTCCCTACCAAGAGATAAGGGATGGCTTGCTACTAATCTCTATCAATATCCCAGCTTTTGGTATACAACGTGGCTACTTGATGGCACATTAGCATGTCAGAAACACTTCCAAGCTCAAAACACTGATCTTTTTCTAGTTTCCACCCCAAAATCAGGCACCACTTGGTTGAAGGCAATAACCTACACCATCCTGAACCGGATGCGCTATCCCTTCAATAGTGACCATCCACTACTTGCACACAATCCACATGATCTTGTTCCATTCTTGGAGCAACAAATCTGCATTGACAACAAGATAGCCGATTTTTCCAATCTCAATACGCCAAGGCTCTTTTCCACACATATTCTCTACTCGTCCTTACCAGAATCCATCAAGGAGTCCAAGTGTAAAATTGTGTACTTGTGTAGGGATCCAAAGGATACATTTATTTCATTGTTCCACTTCACAAACAAGCTGAGGCCAACTACAGCCAAGCCTAATTCATTAGAAGACGCTTTCGATAGGTTTTGTAGGGGTGTTAGTCTGCACGGGCCCTTTTGGGACCATGTAATGGGATATTGGAAGGAAAGCTTGGCAAATCCTGAAAGAATGCTTTTTCTCAAGTACGAAGAGATGAAGACAGACCCAATTGTTTATCTGACAAGGTTGGCGGAGTTCATGGGATGCCCCAGAGGAAAAGAAAGATGGAGTAATGAACGAAACACTAAAGTTGTGTAGTTTTGAGAATTTGAGCAATCTTGAGGTTAATAAGACTGGGAACTTGTTACTATCAGGTGAGACAAAGAAAGCATATTTTCGCCAAGGTAAGGTTGGTGATTGGAAGAATCATCTCTCGAAAGAGATGGTAGACCACATGGATAAGATTACTGAAAACAAGCTGCATGGTTCTGGTTTGATGTTTTAGATCATTCAACAAAAGTGTCAAATCAGGGTAGATCAGTGTTGGTGTTGGTGTACGGGAAGGTTTGACAGGAACAGTGTGTGGAAATACATTTTGATTAAAATGATTTAGCCATTAGCCATGATGCACATGCCTCCTCTTGGCCGAAGGGGAATATTGCAATGTTGGAACTGCTCATGTCTTAATTCAATGTTTATTTGAATATTTACGATCAATATGTGGATTTGTTCAACTTGCAGTTGTTTTGCTGCATATTTGTTTTTCTTTAGTTTTGATTAGGGTTCTGTCTGAAACAGTAGGGTAGTGAAAATTTTCAGTGTGGTTTTGGTAGTGCAACATTCGATTGGTAGCCTTTGTGCTATGTAGTTTGCCTAGTGTTAATTTTTTCATTTTTCAAATGTTTTGATTCGGATAAAATCAAAATGTACCCCCGAATAGACTGTAAATCATTTTTGATATTGAATAAAGGTTTAAAAAATAAAAATAAAAAAATTAATGCCTACAATCCAAATTCACTGTACGCAACACTTCAAACTATGTCAAATGGGTCATCATAGGTTTTTTTTTAGATGAAAACAACTTTTTTTAAATAGATCGTTGACTCTTTTTATTTATTTATTAATCCATGTCTGAAGGCTACGTGATTGACCTTATAGGGCTAACCAAACCATGCCCAAAGGCTACTATATTGTTATCACTTAATATCCTTGTCGTCTCTACCGTGCATGAAGAATTACTTTCGCTTCGCTCCGATCCCGTCCATTTAAGTAACTAGATTCAATACCCATATGCTTATCAACAACGGAGCACATGTGCTCCTAATAATCGGGCAAAAACTCACAAATCATAACTGGTGAGTTAGGCAACCGCAACCTCTCACAGGGAAAGTGGATGTCTGTCCAACTGAGCTACAATTGGTGGACCATCATAGGTTGAAAAACTTTAAAACCAATGTTCATTTAATTTATTTCAAGGTGGGCACACAACAAGCAAATATTTTAAACTAGTGCCTACCATAGAAATTAGACGGTAACTAAAAATTATGGTGAAAATAGTGGTAACTAAAAGAGTGTTTTTTCTTGTGTTCAACTTCATGGAAGTAAAATTTTGAAATGATACTAAAGTTCGACAATGCTTGCGAAAAATTAGGTTGGTAAGGATAACATGATCGAAGTAAGTAGACAACTTGTCAGGACTAGTAGACCAGTAGATCGAACATCATTTGAAATACGATGTCGGTGTTTAAAGTTGTAATGAAACTAGAGTATGCCCCGTGCCGCTGACACACCATATAATTTTATTTTTGCTAAATATTTTGTACTGAATACCTCTTTCATTATATACTTTAAGGTAAAAATATATATTATAAATTTTAGAGTTAAACTTAGTCAAATTTGAATCAGTTGAGAAAAAAATTAACCAAAAATGAGTTCTCCTCTAATATTTGAATTCACCAAAATATGAAGTTTAGAGTTTTTGTTTAAATGTGCATTAAGATGCTCGACTCAATTTTTTTGGTATGATCGGCCCGTTTCATTGGTTTGAAAAATATTAAAAACGTGAATTACTTTATATGTTTTTTAATTATAGAATATATATTTTTAAAATTTTAGCGCTCGTATTGATCATTGATTTTGTTGGAAAGATCTTAAAAAATGAATTTCAGCGATATTAACTTTACCAAAATCCAATAACGATGTAGATAGTTATGATAATTTTCATTTTGCTAAAAGTAAAACACAATAATTTCTCTTTCCGACACATGTACATTCCACCAACTTTTTTCAAAAGTTTTTCATTATTTTTGCCTTTCTACATGTTTTATATTTACAAATATGCCATCATGAAAAATTAATCTCAACCCCCAAATTCAATACATTTCCCAACTTTTAATCCTAATCATAATCATTTTTATTTGACTTTGTCCCAGTCAGCAATGAATAGTAAAATATAACTCTGAATTGTAATATAGACTAAAGTATGCGCCGTGTCGTTAGCACTCCGCATAATTTTTTTTGTTAAATATTGTGTACTGAACACCTTCGTCACTATCCCCATTTTTGCTCTCAATTAGTATTGAACTTTAAGTATATTTTAAGGTAAAATATATATATACATTAAGATGCCCAAATCATTTTTTTGGTATGATCGGCCGGTTTCATTGCTTTGAAAAATATTAAAGACGTGAAGTACATTATACGTTTTTTTTAATTATAAAATATATATTTTTTAAAATTTAGCGCTTGTATTGATTATTGATTTTGTTGGAAAGATCTTCAAAAATGCATTTCAACGATACTAAGTTTACCAAAATCTGATAATGATTTAAATAATAATTATGACAAGTTTCATTTTGCTAAAAGGAAGATACATTCTTTTCTTTCTCCGCCACATGTATATTCCACAAATTTTTTTCAAAATTTTTCTTTATTTTTGTCATTTTACATGTTTTAATATGTCATCATAGAAAATGAATCTCAACCCTTAAATTCAATACATTTTTCAACTTTCAATCCTAACCATCTTTTATCTCTAATCATTTTTATTTGACTTTGTCCCAGTCAGCATTGAATAGTAAATCACATCTCTAAATTGTAATATAGATATTTGAGCTGTGTAGTTTTATCTAAGTCAATGAGATAATTAAATTTAGGGTTTCTATAAAGTGCAAGGGCCTTGTGCATTAAAAAAAACATATTACATTGGCTGCAAAACAACTTGTGTTTTAGTAATTGTCGATCTCAAGAACAACTCAATAAAGGGTGCTTATTAAATTCATTAAAAAGACAGATCCTTGAAATCTTCGGAACAAACTTATACAAGTGTTTTTCTACCATGTACTTTTTACAGGTGTAGACATGCTTTAAATTACAGTAGATTGAGAAAACCATTCAGAGCCAAATTGGCGAGTCATGTTTGCTCCCTTGTTTGAGGAGGGATGTTGAACTCCTTATAGCTCAGTAATTCCACTGCAGTAATTAGTAGCTTGCTAGAGATTAAAAAAAAAAGGAATGCTAGAGATGAGAAAAATGTTGTATCTACTAAACGAAGCCATTTGTAGATCCTTATTGGCAATGGGGGATAGCAAAGAGTTTCACAATGATCCAAAACTTTGAAAACAAAGGGAGCGCAAAACCGGAGGATTTAATCTGAGATGATAGACCACATGCATGGATAAAATTATTGAACACAAGCTGCATGGTTCTGGTTTGATATTTTAGATCATTCAACAAAAGTTGCATCTCTTTTGTGTGTGTTTCCTAATAATTTCAAAATTAAAAATGCATTCGTCTTATTGAGTTGTATGTACTCTCTTTTTTTGTTGTTGTTGTTGTTGTTGTTGTGTGTGTGTTTGCATTTGAAGAAGGCTTTTCATTTGATTGAGGTTAGAATCTGTAACAATACCAGCTATACCTACTTTGAGTAGCATAAGCTTCAATTTAGAGCTTAATGCTACAGTATAAGCAGTTATCACTTGTTTTGTCACTTTGTAAGTGCTCATGGCTGATCTATTTAGTTTCATCCAGGAGGCGAGAAAATGAAATTCAGTAGGATCTTATTGAAAAGTGATAGATACCGAAATACAAAACCGCAACACAAATATATATATATTGACTTAATTAGTATAGTTGGTGGAACATCTCTTTAATCCTTTTAATCCAATAAGGTATTTCTTTATGATTAGTCCCTTTACCAAAAGAAATACCAATGTTGGAGAGTCGTGAATGCAAGTTTAACTAATAAAACAGATGCAAGAAGGACAAGGAAGAAGATTGGTTCAAGATTTCCGCAACTTTGTGTGGTAGTAGCAAGAGCCAAAACCTCTTACTGGAAATTTGGCTCTTTTTTAACTCCTGATTTTCATCCTTGGCAAGTCATATTTATACATTCTCAGAAAATATCAAATTTTTATGCAGTTTAGAATATTTAAAACTTATATTTTCATCTCTTTTTCTTCTTCTTCGTATGCACATTATTAGACTGTCCAATGTATCGCGAGTTAATCTGATGAATCTTTGCTGTTTGCATACTAATTAGACACTACTCATAAAAAAAATCCCTTTCATGTCTAGAGGTTCATGTCTAAAGATTTGTGGGAAGGTCTCAAACTAGTGTTTCAGAATTTTCACTAATAGTAATAATATAAATCGTTGAACAATATATAATCTTGCATATAATAATGGTGTATTATCTGAAATACATCATGTGTTATCTTACACATGATATATAATCTGGTTGAAAATCATGTGCTATCTTACAGATAATATTAATCGGGTTGTGCATGTCAAGTTATGTGGATAGTTATTGGTTGTTTTTCTTCCTATAAGACTAGGTGGTGGCCACGTTTGATCTCTTCTTCTATATAATTCACTGGCTAATAATGATTTCTATATCTCCCAGCTAATTCTATATATAAGATAGCATGGCTCAATCACCTATTGATCTTCCAACAAGGTACTTGGAGGAAGAAGAAGGCCTTAGCCAAGAGTGCAAGGAGTTGCTACCCTCCCTACCAAGAGAGAAGGGATGGATTGTTACTAACCTCTATCAATATCACGGGTTTTGGTATACAACAAGGCAACTTGATGGCACATTATTATGTCAGAAACACTTCCAAGCTCAAAACACTGATCTTTTTCTAGTTACCAACCCAAAATCAGGCACCACTTGGTTGAAGGCAATAATCTACTCCATCGTGAACCGGATGCGTTATCCCTTCAATAATGACCATCCTCTACTTGCAAACAATCCACATGATCTTGTTCCGTTCTTGGAGCAACAGATCTGCATTGAAAACAAGATAGCCAATTTTTCCAATCTCAATTCGCCAAGGCTTTTCTCCACACATATTCCCTAGTCCTGACCAGAATCCATCAAGGAGTCCAAGTGCAAAATTGTGTACTTGTGTAGGGATCCAAAGGATACATTTATTTCATTGTCCCACTTCACAAACAAGCTGAGGCCAACTACAGCCAAGCCTAATTCATTAGAAGACGCTTTGGATAGGTTCTGTAGGGGTGTTAGTGTGCACGGGCCCTTTTGGGACCATGTATTGGGATATTGGAAGGAAAGCTTGGCAAATCCTGAAAGAAATTTTTTTCTCAAGTACGAAGAGATGAAGACAGACCCAATTGTTCAGCTGACAAGGTTGGCCGAGTTCATGGGATGCCCGTTCTCCCCAGAGGAAAAGAAAGATGGAGTAATGAACGAAACACTAAAGTTGTGCAGTATTGAGAATTTGAGCAATCTTGAGGTTAATAAGACTGGGACCTTGTTACTATTAGGTGAGACAAAGAAAGCATATTTTCGCCAAGGTAAGATGGGTGATTGGAAGAATCATCTTTCGAAAGAGATGGTAGACCACATGGATAAGATTATTGAACACAAGTTGCATGATTCTGGTTTGATGTTTTAGATCATTCAACAAAAGTTGTATGTCTTGAGTTCTTCTAGGGAGCGAGGGATGAGTGTAACCATCCATCTCGCTCGAGATAAAAGAGGGCGTGCATTCGAGGGGGAGGGATGAGTGGTACCACCCATCTCTCGCTCCCTAGAATTTTCGGTATGTCTTTCGTGTGTGTTCTCTAATAATTAGCCAATGGCAGATTTATTTAGTTTCATCCAGGAGGTGAGAAAATGAATTCAGTAGGATCTTGTTGAAAAGAAATATGATCTGATGTTTTATGCTAGTTGGCTTAATTGGAAGGCGAACTGGTCAACACACCATAAACTTAGTAGTACCATCTGTCAAGCTCTAACCATTGAGCAACATGTCATTAGCTAATTATGTTGTTATTTCATTTGTTTAGATGCGTTTTCACTTTTTGTGGCGTTTCTACGTTTAAAGTTTATGCTATTATCGGAGTTTGGGTCCAACTCTATTTTGTAAAAACACTATGGAAAGGAATCAAAGAATATCGGTGACTGATGGTACCTTGAAGCATTTTGTCAAATGCTTGGGCCAGAGAGCGAAAGTGAGCATTCGAAACCATGAAGAATTCTTGCAGATTTGAACCATTCTTATAAGTTATAACCACAAGGCAAAATTCGTTTTTACAAAGATCATTGGATGAAACTCTTCACAAACCCCACTTCCATTGTGAAATATCAATGGAAAGCCAGTTAAAAAAAACCCAGTGTTCATTGTTCAGCCCAAGGAATGTGATTTTTAAAAAAATGTCGGATTTTTACGAAATATTTCTTTTTTCGATTTACCGAAATGTTTTTCAAAATTTGAAATATTCATTTATTTCGTTAGGTCAATCTCAATTTCCTTACATTTTAATCCGTTTTAACCTTAGTTTAGCATTAAAATTTTGTCATTCTAGTGATTTTCATGCAATTAATTGTTTGTATGACATTATAAGTATTGTGGTATTCTTTATGTTGTATATAAGAATTTTAAAATATTTAAATTATATTAATAACTTCAAAATTACAATCGAAATTTTTACATTTTTTTTATAAACAACAAAATATTTTATAAAATCAACTTACCTAAATTATCTCGAAAAACGAAATCACAATCCTTGGTTCAGCCATAAAAAAAACATTTCTTTTACAAAAACTATCTATCATGTAAAGAGAGATTCTAAATGTCGAGGGAAAGGGCGAGGAATTCAGCGAGGGAAATGAACGGCTCTCACCTCGCCAGCTCATTTCCCTCGCTGAAATCCTCGCCCTTTCCCTCGACATTTAGAATTTCTCATCATGTAAAACACACAAGAGAAAAGTATAATTTTTTTTTATAGGTGGGGGCTCTAATACACAAGTCGTGGTGCTTATAACCGTGGCCAAAAAGCAAAGGAATCAATAAAACTTGGAATTTCGACATAAAGGATGAATTTTTTTTTTTTTTTTACATAAAGGAGGAATTTTTTTTTCTACAAATCTCCATCTTCCTCCTTGCGACTGTAATCACCTTCATCTCACCTTCATCAGAATCCTTCAATCAAACAGTGGGTGCTAAAGTCGAAGCCTTTCTGCCGGAAGAATCGCGAAGAAGAAAGAGATGGCTAAGTCTTGCAAGGGCTTAGCGGAGGAGCTTGTCAAGTGTCTCAATGAATCTGATTGTGTAAAGGTGATACCTTTTTGCTCTCTTTCTCTTCTCATCACCTATCTCTATCAACCCTTTTGAAGAATTTCATCTGGGGTTTGTTGAAATTTTGTATTACTCTAATCAAAATCTATAGAAATACATAGCTATAGGTATGGGTATTTGATTTGATTTGTTTTTTGGTGTTTAGGTGGAGAAGAGATCATGTAGGGAATGTGCAGGGGAAAAGTCCCCATCAATTTCAAGTGAATGTGTGGGACTAAGAGAGACTTATTTCAATTGCAAGAGAGGCCAGGTATGTTTTTTTTTTTATACCTCCTATTCAGTATAATTTCATTATTTTGTGTTATTTATCATAGCTGGGGAGATCCCAGTTGATGAACATTCCCATATTGTAATTCACTATGTAATTTTGTTTGCATATAAATCAAGGTTCTAAAAATCACTAGGAGGGCGACGAGCAGGGGACTAGCGCCAAAGAGGCATGCAATTTTTTATATTATAATTTTAAAAGTTAAGCGTAACAGTATATAAATTACTTCCAATTCAATGCCTTAACGGCTATGATGGAATAGACCAAATAGATTAGACCTTGATGCTTACAACTTAAGCATCACTGCCATTTGATATGATGATGTTTTTGCATGCCCATTGATGGTCTAAGAGCGAAGATTTATTTCTAGGATCCCGCCTAGTGATTTTTCTTCAAGAAATATGACTATGGAAACTCTGAAGCATATTATTGTAAGTTATTGGTATATGTGTAATAATATTAGCTTATAAGTAAAAGAATATGACTAATAAGATAAACTTATTATTGAGGCATGTTAGTGTATTGTTTTTTTTTTTTTTTGGTTGACTTGTCCAACACTACGTATTTGTATCGGGCATCTAGACCGGTGTGAGTGTTGTTGTTACATATATCTTTTCTTTCAATAGTCACAGTAATCGCATTCACAACACTAGAGTCTAACAGGTACCTCACGTTCTACACTACAACAGCTAAAACAAAATTTATGTGGAACTTGAATTTTAATTTGTATATATTTATTTTCACTTCTCAAAAGACAACATCTTGAAAAAGAAACGAAACAGATACAAACTAAAAAAAAAGGCACCAACAAGTAGCTCCCGATTAGTACATTAGATATGAACCAGAATCTCGATATGTGTATCAAAAAATTTGATCAAACAGGGCTGAGGAGCTGATCTGTAGCTTGTGTTCAGAATTCAAAAACATACTTATATCCTTTGTTTTATGAAAGCAAAATATGAACCAAACTGCTATTAGAAATTGAAGAGATTGGAGATGAGATGGATTTAAAAAGATAAGAGGAGAGACTAGAGAGAGTAAAAAGAGTTGAGGGATCAGAAGAGAAAAAAAAAAACAGCACAAAAAATGTGAGAGAATCCTGCAGGGCTGGCTTAATCTTTTTGGTGGATACCTCGGTATACATGTCGAAAAATTATACCCAAGAGATCCAGGCTTGCGCTCATTAGAGTGAGCCAAAATCTTTCCTTTTCCACCTCTATCTTTTACTTATGTTTATGTATTTCTTGCAAAGTAATGCTTCCCTCACAGTTTACACAAAATTAAGCCAAATTTTATTATAGGAAAATTTGGATTGCTAATATTCTATTTGTTTTCAGGTTGACATGAGAGCTCGAATACGCGGAAACAAGGGATACTAGTGCACAGCATCTCTGGATTTGCATGGTTTAGTTGAATCGAGATTGATCTGCTCTCCTTTTACTTAATTTGCGCTGGCTAATGGTTGTTAGGATTACTTGCTTCACGCCTCTCTGGTGCTAATAGAAGAATGACATTCTTCAGTTTTGACTACTCTGCACACCAAGTATCAAGTACAGATGTAAAAGTTGATAAAAGTTACTGTTAGGTTATGTTGGTGAGTTGAAAGACGTTTGCGTACCTTCTGTCCCTTGTATGTCCAGCGTAACGTGGTCTTTATGTGACATGTCTCAGTAAACTAACCTATTTTTCAACTGATGGTTCATAATTTGAACTTGCACGTAGACCATTTTTTTGCTTTTGTATTATCGCGTTGTTAATCTATATGTGGATTCCTGCTTTGCATAAGATCCCTAGGCAAAGAAACAAAAGTTTGTGGAATTCTCTCTTGTAGAACTGGATTTGTGTTTGGAGAAAAACTACAAGTTCGTTGAGAATAATTTTCAATCTATAGATCATTGCGAGCTCAAGATAATGGAGTGTGAAAATTGCTAAACTGGGATTATACTTATTGTGCAGATCAGTGTAAATAATTCAGAAGTTCCCTTCTCTAACTAAACTGGGATTATACAAAAAGAATGCCATAATTTCCGATAACTCGTCTGCTGTCCAGAAAGCTACACAAACACAAACTGCAAGTTATGATTCTGAAAATGGACCAGTACCTTTCTCACGATATAAAATTTCCCAGCTATGGTGAAGATGACCTCAGGGAAGACCGGGACTTTTCAGAAGCCAAAACATTGATATGAAGTGCATGTAAATTTCATTAAGTGAGATCATGAAAAGGAATACACAAGCTCACATAATCTTTTTTTTTTTTGATTGAAAGGCAAATAAGGTTTTTATAGGATCCCAGAACCCATTAAAGACCAGAATTGGTCAACACACCATAAATTGGTAAAGATGCCGCAAACTGAGTTCGTACTCATGATCTAGTGATACCATCCGCCAAGCTCCAACCACTGAGCTATCATGCCATTGGCTGAGGAAGGAATGGTCAGAGACTAAGCCACGGAAATTAGCCAAGGTATGCCTCGAGAAACAGCAGTAGTTAACTACTTCTCAAGAGCCAACAAGTACCAATTTTTTGACGTAACATTGGAGGTAGACTAACAAAGTTTACGGGATTATCAAAATAAACCATTAGATATCTTACTAATTTTACGTGATATCAAACAATTGGAGAAGGGCATCAATGAAGGAGTATGATGACCACTTTGATTTGGGTGTGTCTGAATATTAGCAAAATTAGAAATTTTATTTCTTTGAAATATAAAACTCCAATGTTTAGAACTGACGATTTTTACACTGGTTTTGGAATCAAGTTTGGCAAGGTATTCCATATTAGTACGATAGAAACAAGACATTGCCACAGCAATTACGGCTCAGATTAAAGGGTAATGCTTAATTACACTAGAAAGATGATGAAAAACTTCTAGGGTTTCAAAACTCTCGGCGTTTTAAAAACTTTTTGACTGGCCCAATATTGGGCCAGTCATGTAGCCTTCGGACATGAATTAATAAATAAATAAAAAGGGTCAACGACCCAATTTTTTTTAAAAAAGGCTAAGTTAACCGTGGCCAAAAACTTTTAATACACTTTTGTTGACTCAACCTACACTACTAGTGCAAATGCAGATCTCAGGGGTAAGCAATATGTAAGAAACGCAGGGACCGATCTACTACTATGCTCAATATAGTATGATTTGAGCCGGCCCTTGATAATTTCGACCTCTTTTCTTCTTTGTTGAAGGAGCCACCCGGGATCATCTCCATGTATTGCCATCAAGTCCAAACAATGTGAACCTGTATCGCATATCACAAATTTATTTTTCCAAAATTTGGTTTAGGTATATGAATCCACAACTCAATACAATTTGAATTTACCTAGCTCTGTTGGTATGGCCACAATGGTAGGAGATAAATTCTCTACGATCCTGCAAACACATGAGTAAAACAATAAGTCCTACAAAGTTAGTTCTAAGTATAGAATTTAAAGTTTGACCCAAAAAAGTGTGCCCTCCAATATTGTAGGGGTCGTGGAGTCCCTTAGAAAAGATAATATTGGTGGCAAACTTCTTGAAAACTGACTTATTATCCTGGAGTGAACCAAATGTGCGTAGCAGAAAACACATTTAAGAGCTAGTGAGCATATTTCTAAACAAAGTAATCAAATGTGAAATACAGAACATGTACTAGCGTTTCAGGAGCTACTAAGGAGCAGTAGTTTCGAATGCCCCATTCGCAGATCTAAATGGCATAGATTCGACATAATAACGGTGCTGCAATACGTGTCAGTTTGAAAATTTTAAGTTTGTTCAAGGACATGAGTGAGAAACAATTGCAGATCATAATTTGAAGAACATAATAGAAAATTTCAATCCTGCGACCGAAATTCGACTATAAACTCAGTTTTCCAAACTTTTTGCATTTTATAACTTTTTGAACTGAATGTGGAAGTATGAGGACGTAAGAAAATGTCCATATTGCTGTTAATATTAACTTCAGTTACTTGAAAACTCAGGGAGATTCCAATTCCAAATTGCAGATTGTCAAAAGCAAAATTATGGCAGATTTTAATCCCAAATGACACCTCTTGGTGTTCAAAACGTACTTTGAAAATGAGAGATGATTCATAGCACATTTGCAAGCACTTAATCGGAAATAGGGAGAAATGCGCTCTTTTGGAAACACCATTGGAACCATGTTATTGTCCACAAAATCCCTATATGATTCAACCTTGCATCTAGATGCGAAGGTCAGTACTTGGAGGATATGGAATGCATCTAGAAGACATTATGCATTTGCTAGATGAAGTTGAAATCAATTGACACAAGCAAAGACAACTGCGTGATATGGAATGCGACCTAAAGGAGAAATCTTAATGAAGCACACACGCACACACACACACATATATGATATATCATGCACTGAGACACTATAATATGACGAACGAGAATATGTAATATAGCACTTAAGGAGAGGTATCAATATGCAGCACACATGTCAGGTAGTGAGACTATAATATGATGGGCAAGAATACTCTGGTGCAAAAATAATATACCAAAACACTATTTCAACAATTGGTTAGCTATGCACAGAGCATTCAAGACCCTAGCAAAGCTAAAGAAATGGGAGAAAATGATCAGTCAATTTGTCACAGGAGGATGAAATGAAGAAATTCCTGATTTGGCTGCATTTTTTCAAAGTTTGCATGGGGCCTAATTCTGCAGATACCTGGATTCACAAGAACAATTCACTCATATGAACGTGCTTCGTTCAAGCATGTTATTAAAAAATAAATCTATCCTCTGATGGCATCGAGATATATTTTTATGTATCCATTCAATGATGTATACCCACCAAATTTCTACTACCACGTCTAAGCCATTCTCCATCGTAGTTTGCCCCAAATGGGTCAAAAAGGAACTTGTTTCAGAATGTTAAATTCCAAAATACAGGGTTCATCAAATTTCATTTTAACAAATGATAGACTACACTAGGCAATTTAGAAGCACAATGGGATTTCATAGAATCCTAAGGAACATGACACAAGACATTATAAAATTGTACATAATGTTATAATCCAAGAAATTACCTCAATGTATACCAGTAGTGCTTTGAAGTAGATTGCATTATCCTCCAAGTAGGCTCCCAGAAAAACTTGCGAATCTATAGAATACTCTCCTCCCAAGTACATGAACACTGGGGACTTCATATTTGCCCCACTCCAGTGTTTTGAGTTCAGAATATATTTTTGTTGGAAGGTAGAAGTGGAGTAGCTCTTGTAATTATAATGGTCAAGTCGTTCGGTGCAAGGATTGTGATTTCATTTTTGGAGACAATTTTGTCCCTCTAATTTTAAGAAATATTTCGTTGTGTAGAAAAAACGTAACAATTTGCGTTTGTAATTTCAAAGTTAACAATATATATTATGCATCTTAAATTGAACGAAAATATACAAATTTTTATGAGACGATTTAATGTTATACGTAATAATCTTCATAAATATATACAGAATTATATACAAAACTATTAGTTTTCTAATCACTTTGAGATATGGGTTCCGTAGTCGACTATCATCTTGGCCCCAACTTTTATTGGGTTGGCACTGTCATGGTGTCATATAAACAACATATTACATAAGAATCACTCATATAAAAATTTTAATACTAAAATAAGGTTATGTTGGGTGAATATATTCCCCTGATAAAACTAAATTAATATTTCAAATTTCGAAAGATATTTCGGTAACTCAAAAATAAAAAAGATTTCGTGATATTTCGAGAAATCACATTCCTGGCTTGAAAATACACTCGTGGATAAGAATTTGCTTGGAAATACACTTGTGGGATAAGAATTTGAAATGGGTGAGTGATGTTGTGAAAGGTAATTAATCCATTATGTTTAATATTAATACATATTAAACATCAATAATGCTAGGAAACCATGTTTTATAAACATGCTTCGTAGCCATGTTGAGGTGTATATCCACCTCAGTATTTTAACAAAAACGAAAATGGGAAAAACTATTGAATTTTCAGGTCTCTTTAACCATACTATTGAAAATTTGTTCATTTTGGATGTAAACAATGAATAATTAAGCTTAGCAATATTTCCAAGATTGTGATACTTCAAATGCAACTTTGCATGAAGACATTACCTTCCATAAAGGTACTTGAAGAGATTTCTCAAAAGTACTGCAAGCTAAGATAAGAGATTACAATATGTAATAAGTGACAAAATTTCCTCTTGATTTGTGCCTTTACTATTTGGAACATTTTCCAAAGCACTATGCCATAACTAAATTGCATCAATGGGTTAGAAAAACACAAGTCATGAATAAGAATTTGGATTGGCTACAGTGTATGAGTTGGAGCTGCAAGAGATTTAATTACATTATTAGATTATCATCATCGAATAGTAAAGAGATGAAGAAGAGGAAAAAATAGTGGCTAGTGCATTATTTGTAGGAAGTGCAGTTTGCATCAATGAAGAGGATATATTAACATAGATACATGTGTAATTAAGAATAAACTATCAATTTAGTAAACAAACAAAGTAAAATATACACAATTACATGATTGAATGAGTGTCAAAATGAGAATAATTCATGATAGATGGATCGAACTTCGAACCATAGTCGATCATCGGAGAAGTCAAGCATGTCCATCTCATCATCATTGTCACAAAGCATGAACATATCAAGAGAAGCAGTAGCAGAGGTCGCAACCCAATCATCAAACACACTGTCGAGCTTGTTGTCAAGAACAATAACCCCATTGGCGGAGGTGGGATCATCAAACACACTGTCGAGCTAGTCGTCAAGAACAACAACCCCATTGGCAGGTGGGATCATCAAAGACACCGTCGAGCTCGTCGTCATGAACAACAACTGATAGCGATGATGCATTGTCCAACCCTTGAATTCTTGTTTCCATATTCTTCTTCTTGTTTAGTTCTTGAATTCTTTCTTGCGTGAATCGCTTTCCAGCCTCCTCATCCCCTCCTCACCGAAACCCAACTTCCTTCGATGATGATGATGGTGACTCCACTACCTCTTCTTGCTCTAACAACTTTCTAATCTCCCCATTAGGAGTAACAAGCCAGCGATGTTGAGCAGCAGTAATAGTTATTTGCGCACCACATAGTATACATAGCTCGACAACTTTCTTGAATAAACCCTTTTATCGTTTAGAAAACCTAACTGGTGCTTTTTTTTTAATCTTGATGTTGATGACAATGGCGGAGACATAATGAAACAAGATTGTCAGAGAGATAAACACAAGTAATTAATACAGAATGCGAAAAACAAAACAGAGCGTCACCGATTGGGGAAAGATAGAAAGAGTGGTGAGAGGAGTTTTTTGCAATGTTTGATCGCAGAATGAACGAAGAATAAGAGTTTGCCAATGGCATGACAGCTCAACGGTTAGAGCTTGGCGGATGGTACCACTACGTCATGGGTTCAAACCCAGCTTGCGGCATCTTTATGGGTTCTGGGATCCTATAAAAACCCTGTTTGCCTTATAAAAAAAGAGTTTCAGTGATGAGCAAATAAAAAAATAGAGCAAAGCTTCTCTGTTGTTTGCGAAAGGGGAAAGCGAGTCGAGGCTCAATTTATAGTTGATTCAAATAACTAACGGTAACTAAACGAGTCGAATCCACAATGGTTAATGACGTGGATGTCCACATCAACATGATTACTAAACCTATTTGCCTAGCCCGAGTCATTAAACATAACAGCAATTCATTAAAAAAATAGTAGCCTAAGAGGATGTCAAAATGTTAAAGAAACAAATTATGTTACATTGATTAAAGTGGTTTGACAAAATGTTATGGAAGAGAAATATCAACCCAAGATACAATTAAAATTGGACATTTTAAGTACAAAGGGTGTCAAGTGGAAATGACAGTGATTTTGTTTTTCGAAAAAATTTCGTCCCCCTGATTTCAAGAAATATTTCGTTTTGGGTAGAAAGCAAATAAAAATTGCATTTGTAAGTTTGAAGTTAACAATATATATTACGCATCTTAAATTGAATGAAATTATACAAATTTTCATAAGATGATTTAATGTTTTACGTTATGATCTTCATAAATATATACAAAATTATATACGAATTAAAGTAATCAAATGTGAATTACAAGACATGTACTAGCATTTTAGGAACTATTAAGGAGCAGTAGTTTCGAGAGCTTACGTAGTCAACAAGCTCTGTTGTAATCCAATGTGGTCGCAGTTTCACATTATACATCTCTTCACAGTCTTACGTGTAATTTATGAAATATGGCTTGAACATTGTATTGTCCTGACTATCATTTCATATCGGATACTCTAAAACCTGCAAATACTCTAAGTAGAGTATCTGATCCGTCAGATGCAACATCAATTGCATGACAAACCACATTAATGTGATCATTAGGAGTGTCATATTGAGCACTCCACATGTAGAGAGCCTTTAACTGACCCTTTAACATTGCAACCAAGCTCAATGGCCTTCACACAACCAGAAAAGAAATTCATCATCGTTTGTAACTTTAAATAAAGGCAAGCCTTGTTTCACACCAACAAAAGTATTCACCCACATCACCATTCAGGTTTTTTTATCTCCCACACCACCCATTTTATCTTCCACACCACCTATATAAATTGATTGTGCCTTCACAAATTCAATTATCTCTTCCCTCCCAATTGACTGAATCTCTCCTCCATTCCACACTCTTCCTTCCCACCACCATGACTCTCTCCCCCAAAGCTTGTACGATCTTCCCTCCCACCACTACTACAAATATAGGCTTGCATAGCGCTTAAAAATAGGCTTAGATAGCGCTCAAAAAAGCGCTATGCAAGGCGCGTACTTGAATAGCGCTTCGCTTAGATAGCGCTTTAAAAAGCGCTATCTAAGCGTTTATTTATTTTTTTAATTAACTTCAATAGCGCCTTCTAAAGCGCTAATTTTTTTTTTAAATTAGCTTGGATAGCGCTTAAAAAAACGCTATTTAATTTAAATGAGTTTTTTAAATTAGATTTGTTTATCTGCTAAGATAGCGCGTAAATAAGCGCTATGGAAGTAATTAGATTGTTCTTAGATAGCGCTAAAAGAAGCGCTATAGTAGTATATATGTTAAACTTAGATAGCGCTTATTTGAGCGCTATCTAAGTTATTTGATTTGTTTTTCTATTTTTTCGATACCGATTTTCTGGGCTAAATATAATATTTAATATAATAATGACAACGTTCAATCAATCAATAAAGACACAACATGATAACTAATTGTTTCTCATTCATTCAAAATATAATTTAAGCATTCATACAAAATTCAATAAAGATACAAAATTGTTCTCAATCACCGGATCCCAAGCTTTGCCACTCAAACTGTAACGGATCAAGAACTTGAGGACATCAAGAGGGAAGTAGAAGATGATGCTGTATAACCAAATCACTCCTGCCCATCCCCACCCTATGCCTTGGATCCTTGCAAAGTCCCAGTTTGCATAAACATCTATCAATGTAGCCACCCTAACACAATGGATGGATAAATTGTCAGTTTTAATGGAGAATACAGATATATTCAATGGCATGAAACATCATTTATACTCACCAATTGAGCGGCAAGGAAGGCACTAACAAGCAACACGCCTGGTCGTTCAACAAAAGACCAACTCTGAGATCGGGTCACAAAGATGAGAGCCTGGCTCACTATGCTCACTTGGAGATAGAGAGCTGCAGTGAGTTCTTCGTTGTTGTGCCTGATTGATCTCACGCCAAATGTTTTCTGCACATTATATCAATTGGTAGACAATGAGTAGGATCAGTATGATTAATATATACTAATTGATATATAAGATGTTGCACGTGTTCTTTGGACAGGAGACTATTTACTGAGAAGAAATATGTCTCACAGGAAGCCCAAAAGAAAATCACAGTCATGATAGCAAGATATGTGCCAAGTAGCTTGCATTAATAAACATAAGGTCATAAATATAACAAAGCATTTAGGATGTGGAGCTCATCAGGATCTTCTACGTTTTTCAACATCGCATTACTCATATCCCAACCATATAATTACTTCATCCATGACAACTCAACAACTAAAAAATGATTTTACCATGTGAACGATAGAGATGAGCCCTGCACGACATCCAATTAATTGCAAACTCTGGTTTTCACAGGGAAAATAATAAAGGCTTTGCGAGTAATGTTGCAGGAAAGACAGGAAAGATATTAAGTATACCAAAATAAGCGTTGGTACAGTGGACGGATAAGGACCAGTTTTGAAGCTAACTTGGAAGGCTGAAAGCTGCCAGATTGCTATTGATAGGCCAAGGAGCAGAACTAAACAAACATTCAGTAGTTGAATGACTGCTCAGATGCAGGTGAAGCAGTTAATGGAAGACAGAGACTTGCTTGGACTGAGACTTCAAAGTTACTGAAACCAAAAGATTTCTAGAACCTTGATAATAGATTCCCATAATTTAGCAACATCGATATATGACAGTAATCTAACTTCTATTCTAATATCAATCAATTTCCTGATTTAAGCTGTATTTTGAACCTCGGCTTCTATCTTTTTCAGCTCTATAAAATATTTTACTTTTACCCAGCTAATGTTAATGTCAGTTTTCCGTTGAAACAGGTTCAATAGCATTTTAGTCCAACATATGTTATTCATTTAGTGTTAGCTGCATATACTCCACGTTGAAAATGTTGAACAAAGAGAAAATACACACTAGAGTTAACAAAACAGTCTGCAAGAATCTGCAAAACAATCTTGCCTTATTTCCACACACACTCATCCTCTTCCATCCTCAAGTTCAGGCAAGAGATAAGGATATGAAGATTGGTCAAATCCCACTGGACCACCACTTCAAGATCATCTAAATCCGATACAGGGTCGGCTTTGAACAGGTGCAAAGTGTGCAAATTGAAACTTTTATGTTTCTAACATGTAAGTAACCCACTAGCATCAGATCTGACTTTAAAATACTAATCAATATACCTTGAACCTGTTGTATTTAAACTACAATAACTTAAGACTCTATTGATTCAATGGAAACAAAAAAAAAAAAAAAATAGAAACATACCCGATCGATCCATAGCGATTTCCTCGTTGATTGTGATGAGTTTGGATTGGTTGGATCTTCCGATTGATTCAAGCGTTTTCCCTTAGTTCTCTGTTGAGAGGATACAGAAGATAATGCCAAAAATTTCTCTGATACGCATACGCTCAATCGGGGACCCATCCTAATTTATAATGCCCATAAGTCACAACCTTTCAATTTACGGGCTGTGAATTTCCAATTCTGCCCCTCATTGAATTAGAAATTACATCCTTATTTACACCATGTTATTTATTAATACCTTATAGTCCAATACCCCTATTAGATCACATATTTAAATGGACTACACTTTAAGATATGATAGCAATACACGTTATATTACATATGTGTGCCCACATTATTGGATTTGTCCAACAATCTCCCACTTGGGCCACATATGTTACTGTTAATGTGTATAACCTTTTGAGCTCAAAACTTGCTATCACAAGTAAAGGTATTTCGCAACAATCTCGTCCATTGACTATATTGATATAGGATTAAAGCGATTTGCGTCACAAGTAGCGTAACGAAATCCATCAATAGTCACATATACCAATATAATCAAATGACATAGATCAAACATGGATGTAGAGCATGGAAATTACATGTGATGTGATCCAAACATGTCTATTTCCAACCGGTCCAACTTTAATCTTTAATGAGATCAAACATATAATAAACAGACAATTGACTGAAGACTTTATTTCTGCAGAAAATACTAAATTACACCAATGTGTCCAAAAATTCATCATAGAACAACACAACTCCCACTAAACCATGATATCCTCATGTGACATAACACCCATATGAGCGGTGTGCGCATGAAAGACCTTGGGTGGTAATCCCTTAGTAAGCGGATCCGCAATCATGGAGTGTGTCCCAATATGCTCTATGAAAATCTGTTTATTCTCTACTCTCTCCTTCACAACCAGGAACTTTATGTCAATATGATTTGACCTAGACGAGCTCCTGTTGTTGTTGGCATATAAAACTGCTGACTTATTGTCACAATATAACTTTAGTGGTCTTTCTATGTCATTCAAAATGCGCAGCCCAGTGACAAAATAACGCAGCCATAATCCGTGGTTGGAGGCCTCAAAACACGCCACATATTCTGCTTCCATGGTAGAAGAAGCTATGAGTGTCTGTTTAGCACTTCTCCAAGAAATAGCTCCTCCAGCTAACAGATAAATGTAGCCTGATGTAGATTTTCTACTATCTTGGCATCCAGCAAAATTAGAATCAGCATACCCTATGATCTCCAACTGATCTGATCTCTTGTATGTGAGCATGTAATCCTTAGTTCTCTGTAAATATCTCATAACCCGTTTAGCTGCTTTCCAGTGACTCGTCCCAGGGTTATCCAAATATCTGCCAAGCATTCCAACAATGAATGCTATGTCTGGACGTGTACATACTTGAGCATACATAAGACTCCCAACAGCGGATGCATAGGGGATCTTTTGCATCTCTACAACTTCAAGTTTAGTCTTAGGACTCTGTTTAAGACTGAATTTATCTCCTTTAGATATAGGGGTATCTCCTGGTTTACAATCTTGCATGCCAAACCTTTTAAGCACTTTTTCTATATAGCCCTTTTGTGATAATCCAAGAATACCCCAAAAACGATCCCGGTATATCTGAATCCCTAAGACAAAAGAAGCTTCACCAAGATCTTTCATTTCAAATTTCTTTGATAGAAATCTCTTGGTTTCGTGCAACATGTCTATATTATTAGTGGCAAGCAATATGTCATCAACATACAAAACCAAGAAGATATGCTTACTCCCACTGAACTTATGATACACACAGTTATCAACAACATTTGTCTTAAAACCAAACGAGACAATTACTTGATGAAATTTGTAGTACTATTGACGGGAAGCTTGCTTGAGCCCATAGATGGATTTCTTTAGTCTGCAAACCATATTCTTTGGGTCTCCAGACACAAAGTTTTCTGGTTGCACCATATAAATTGTTTCATCAATGTCGCCATTGAGAAATGTTGTTTTAACATCCATCTGATGCAACTCAAAGTCAAAATGTGCAACAAGAGCCATGATTGTCCTAAATGAGTCTTTCTTTGACACTGGAGATAAAGTCTCTTTATAGTCGATGCCTTCCTTTTGAGTGAAGCCTTTAGCTACAAGACGAGCTTTATTCCTTTCCACATTACCTTTTGAGTCCTTCTTGGTTTTGAATATCCATTTACAACCAATAGGCTTTGTATTTTCAGGTAATGGGACAAGATCCCAAACTTGATTGTCTTGCATAGACTTGTACTCCTCATTCATAGCATCTATCCACTTTTGAGAGTTAGAATCCTGCATGGCTTGATGGAAGTTGATTGGATCATTTTCCACCAATCCATCATTTTCCTCATGTTCTTCGAGAAATACCATATAATCATCCGCAATAGCTCTTCTCTTTTCTCTCGTGGATCTCCTTAATGGCATTTGATCTTGAGGTTGTTGAGTTTGTTCTTCTGGAATATTTAATTCAATTGGAGCAGGGAATAGTTCAACATTGTCCTGTTGAGGTTCCAGATCTGCTTCTTGATCAATGACAGGTAGTGGAACATGTACATTGTCAACAACAGTAGTAGGAGTCGAAATTGATTCCTCCTCAAAGACAATGTCTCGTACCTGATTTCTCTCCCCAAAATCGACATCCTCAAAAAATGTTGCTGTCCCCGTTTCAAAAATGGACTTAATAGTGGGATTATAGAACTTGTAGCCCCTAGATCGCTCAGAGTAGCCAATGAAGTAGTTGCTCACTGTTTTGGAGTCCAATTTCTTTTCATTCGGCCGATAAGGCCTTGCTTCAGCTGGACATCCCCAAATGTGAAAATGATTTAGACTAGGTTTTCTACCTGTCCAAAGTTCGTAAGGTGTTTTGGCAGCTGCTTTAATTGGTACTCTATTAAGGATGTAAGCTGCAGTCTTTAGTGCTTCTCCCCAGAGTGATTCAGGTAATGTAGAATGACTGATCATACTCCTTACCATGTCCTTAAGAGTTCGGTTTCGTCTTTCAGCTACACCATTCATGCTAGGTGATCCCGGCATGGTGTACTGTGGGACGATTCCACATTCCTCTAGGAATTTAGCAAATGGTCCTGGACGTTGTTCACCGGAACCGTCATATCTGCCGTAATACTCACCACCACGGTCAGACCTGACACTTTTAATTCGTTTGTTGAGTTGGTTCTCAACCTCAGCTTTGAAAGCTTTGAACATATCCAGTGACTCAGATTTCTCATGAATGAGATATAGGTACCCATAGCGTGAGTAATCGTCTATGAATGATATAAAATATTGTTGACCATTCCAAGAAGCCGAAGGGAATGGTCCACAAATATCTGTGTGGATCAATTCTAAGACGTCTGAAGTTTTGTTTGCACCTAATCTCTTTTGTTTGGTCTGTTTTCCCTTGATGCACTCAATACAGACATCAAAGTCTGAAAAATCAAGAGAATCTATTATGCCATCTGACACAAGTCTCTCCATTCTCGTTTTCGAGATATGTCCTAAACGTTTGTGCCATAGTTTTGATGAATTTCCTTCATTTAGCTTACGCTTAGTACCACGTGATTCCACATGTAAGGTTACATTATATGAGGCAATAGTATCAAGAAGATATAAGTTATCAAATGTGCTTAATGAACCAGTACCAATAATATTGGAATTTAATGAAAGACTAAATTGATTATTTCCAAATGAACAACAATATCCAAATTTGTCCAACAAGGAAATAGAAACCAAATTCCGTCTAAATGACGGTACTACAAAAGTGTCTTTCAGTTCCAAATAACAACCAGTCCCTAAGAATAACCTAAAGTTTCCTATTGCTTCCACTTCTACCGATTTTCCATCGCCCACGAAGATGCGTCTTTCAGCATCACTTGGCTTTCGGTAGCTCAGACAACCCTGCATAGAAACACTTATGTGAATAGTAGCACCAGAATCTAACCACCAAGTGTTTCTAGGTACTGAAGCTAAGTTAACCTCAGAACAGACCAAAGCAAGAAACATACCCTTTTTAGCACGCCAAGCGTGATACTTGGTACATTCCTTCTTTACATGTCCAGGTTTCTTACAAAAGAAACAACCCTCATTGCCTTTCTGTTTCTTTTGTGCTGGACCCTTAGCAGCTTCATTATCCTTCTTTCGTTTTGTGCCCTTATCTTTAGAGGTGCTTGCAAAATGAGCACTTTCCATTCTGTCTTGCTTCAACTTGTCTTCCTCTTGCACACAGTAGGAAATGAGCTCATTAAGAGTCCATTTCTCCTTTTGACAGTTGTAACTGACCTTAAACTGACTGTACTGTGGAGGAAGTGATATTAAAACTAGATGCACGAGTAAATCCTCAGATAACTCAAGCTTCAGTGTTTTAAGTTTTGAAGCAAGATGAGACATCTCCATGATGTACTCTCTAATGTTCCCTTTGCCTTTGTACTTTAATGAAATCAAGCTAGCTAAAAGCGTGCTTGTTTCAGCCTTATCGTTTTTAGCAAAACGCTTTTCAAGTTCAGTAAGGAACTCACTGGCATTGGTCACCCCTGTGGATATTGCACCCCTAAAGGCTTCTGGAATACCTCGCTTGATGAGCATGAGACTCATGCGATTGGAGCGTTCCCACTTCTCGAAGTATTTCCTGGCATCAGGAGTACTTACATCTGTAAGAGAAGCGGGTTGCTCAATCCTTAAGGCAAGATCCAGATCCATACATCCAAGAACGATTAACACGTTCTCTTTCCAGTCCTTGAAGTTTGTCCCATTAAGCATGGGAATATTATTTACACCAGCAGATATACTAGTAGCAGACATATTAGCTGTACAGAGAATAAATTACATAAATAACATATTCACGTCATTATTCAATTGCATAAACTTTTAAATTCATACAATAGGTAAATAAAAAACCCACATTAAGATACCTAACACAGCATTGTTATTTAGTCTATGGACAGAAATATCAATCTGTAAGTGGTACTCTTCGTACAAAATGAAACCGGCCTAATATTATGCCTTTCTTTGGATTGACATAATAAAAGCATGGTAAAGTAAACTTTATCACATATTTAAGACTAGGGACTATCCGGTCAAAACAATCTTCCTTTGGGCCGATTGTTTCACATGGAAGTAGCATGCTCACTTATTTAAAATCAACCAATATTTTCTAATAGTGGTTGCTTTGGCAACATATTAGTTAAATGGTGTAAATTTTAAATAAGGAACACAATAGTGATACATGAAACCAAAATTATATTCTATGTATAAATAAAATATAGTCATTAATACAATTAAAACATGGGTCTAAATAAAATATAGCCACATTACATAGGTCCCAACACTTTAAAACAATATTACCAACAGCAACATGCCCAATAGTCCAAGTAAAATGTACTAACAGGCCCAATTATTAATAACAGCAACAGGCCGAATAGGTGAACAGTCACCAGGCCCGTGAATAGTCAACTGAATAGTCACCAGGCCCATGAACAGTCACTATACAAGCCCAACATTCGCCAGGCCCAACAGTGAATAGTCGCGGTCAATGTGAACAGTCGCGGTCAATGTGAACAGTAAATTTTTTTTTTCTTCTAATCGCGTATCACTGTTCATCGCAACAGTGAAATCACGTATCACTGTTGCTCACGAAGCACTGTTCATAATCACGAAGCACTGTTCATAAGTACGTATCACTGTTCATCACAAACAGTGAAATCATGTATCACTGTTCACTGCATAAATTTTTTTTATACATCTATTTCACCTTGATCCAAATTGTAATATTGTATTAATACATAATCCATAATCACTGCATTCATGCTATTCATATGAATCTATAATCATAAATAACATATAGTATTCAATTGCCTTGATATTATATGAATGTATATATATCATTGTATGAATCTATATATCACTCTATGAAACAAATAATCACAGTATGTTTTTCCTTTATAATTTCACATGGAATCAACAGGAGTTGCTCTGATACCAATTGTTGTATTTAAACTACAATAACTTAAGACTATTGATTCAATGGAAACAAAAAAAAAAAAAAATAGAAACATACCCGATCGATCCATAGCGATTTCCTCGTTGATTGTGATGAGTTTGGATTGGTTGGATCTTCCGATTGATTCAAGCGTTTTCCCTTAGTTCTCTGTTGAGAGGATACAGAAGATAATGCCAAAAATTTCTCTGATACGCATACGCTCAATCGGGGACCCATCCTAATTTATAATGCCCATAAGTCACAACCTTTCAATTTACGGGCTGTGAATTTCCAATTCTGCCCCTCATTGAATTAGAAATTACATCCTTATTTACACCATGTTATTTATTAATACCTTATAGTCCAATACCCCTATTAGATCACATATTTAAATGGACTACACTTTAAGATAGCAATACACGTTATATTACATATGTGTGCCCACATTATTGGATTTGTCCAACAGAACCATGATGCAAGAACCCAAAGCAATCACGAGCTCTTGAAGAGATTGCCAGATATCTTCCTGTAGCAGTTCCACTACGAAGTAAGAGAACAATTTTTTCAACCAATCTTGAAACTGCAAACAACACCCCAGCCCCTTGAAGTAGAAAAAGTGGAGAGAAAAGAACTGGAAGTGGGACATGTCTAGCGCCTGGAGGCGTTCCCTGAAGTTTGAAATTGACTACCAGTGAGTATATATATACTGAGAAGTAATGCAACCAACACTATAAAATCTACAAAGAACTTCATGGCTGACAATACCTCGAAACGCATACAGAGCAAGATCTGAAAACCAACAAGTGGAATTTTCATTATGTGGCCCCCAATATCCTGAAGACCACATATTCTATCCTGCTGTGGTTCCTCCTCTGCAGAAACTACTAGACCACTATTCCAGTCAAGATACCTGATAGTAGTAGATGATGAACTAGCTTCTCTGCTGTGAGTATTTCTACGAATCACAGGGTTAGACCACTTCGTGCAAACAAGAAACGCGAAGCACTGAGCAATTCTTCACAGAAATATCACATTAGGAACCAATAACTTACAGAAAGTGAACCCCACCATGGTAGAATAAGCTTAAAAACACATGAAACATACCCAAAATTTATAAATAAATCCCACCATCCGAGTGCTCCTACATCACCTGTATTGATTACAAAGAAACTAGTGATGCTTGAAAAACCCGATGAATAAAGAAAATACACATTATATAAATACAGAGCGATCAAACATTATATAAATAGAGAGATATCAAAATCAATTAGTAACTTAACTTGTGTGCAACAATAGTCGGTATTTATGGGGCCATTGATCACAAGAAGTTGCATCATGTGACCTTCTATAGTTATTTTTTGTACCAACATCAAGTCAAACCACAAACACCATTATTATTATTGGATCACACTGAATTGACAACAAATAAATTGGGGAGCAAGGTTGTCAAGTCGTGTCTTGTTGTGAGCATCCATTTTTCTTTTATAAGCGTATCAAATCATATGCCTATAAACATAGTTGTGTTTAATGCTAGTATTCGCAAAGTCATGCATAAGACAACAAAAAGTTTCATCAGACTACATAAACTGCTTACAAATTTACATCATGTCATTGAAGCACAGGCATAGGGTATGGGAATTGACATGTATGCCAAAATTGTCAAGAACATACTTAAATTAACATCTGTTCCCAAAAAAGTTTGTATCCATTGATCCTCCATGTGCGTAGAAATTGTTAGCAACAAGCAGAATCAAAATCCAAGCTTTGTAGAGAAAGTTATGTAGGATAGAAAATAGACTTGAGAATGGAAACCATTTCTGTGAAATCCATTTCCAAGGGGGGACTAAAGATTCAGATTCCCATGAGAGATGGGAAAACTAAGCACATGCAGAATTCTTTTCCTGTTGTTAAATACACAATTAAACAGCAGAAAACCACTTGATATGGGAATTGGGTTCCATTTTCCACAGAAAATGGCCAACCAAACATACCCTTAGTTGAAAACCATACGAATAAATAAATAAATAAAACCACTGCAATTCTTATTGATTTCTTCCAAAATGGTCTCACATTGTGCGGTTCTAAAAGGCCAATACAAAATGCACACTGGAAAAAAAAAATAAAACATAAATTATACCTCAGTAAGGCACACAACTTTTGTTGGAAACTCTACTGGCGATGCATTTTCCATTCCAACTCCAGGAAAGCTTGCGCCACTAGCCTGCATAACCATTTTCTGCAGCCAGACCAAACCCATATAAGTATTGATTGCGAGTCAAAAATAATGACAAAAGGTGTGATGAAATGTAGAATTAAAGATAATAAGATACATACTGCAGGATTAAGTTCAACAGAAGACCACAGACAAGGCCAAAAAAATGATAAAAGGTGTGAATAAAGAATCAGTTAAAGTCACGTTTCAATAGAAGAAAAAAGAAGATCAAGGAGTACTCTAAGTGTCTATTGAGGTGTCAATTTTTAGATGGTATCAGAGCAATTGTGCCTCATGCTACCAAGAACTTTCTATAGATGGTAAAACACAATAATAATCAATATGAGGTATTGGATATACCTACATAGCTATATGCTGTTGTGCCTGTTGCAATATGGTTTCCTGGTCTTTTGTTGGCCCATTGCTGTAAAGGGCAATAAATATGTGTTGACCTAATAGTTTCGTAAATGAATGAATTTACCACCCATGCTAATAAATAAATAATGCGAAGAATTAATTGTAACGGTTTAAATAGCCACTAAGAAAAATTTTATTTACATATACCACTGACATCCTAAAAGTAAACTTGAATGTGTTGCATTTCCTGAGAATTTAATTATTAATGAAAATACACAAACCTGGCAGTGGTGCAACGAACAATTAAAGTTTTATCACCCATTTTAAGACCATTAAGAGCAGCACAAGCTACATCTGTCACTGCTGAATCCTGATATTCACAAAGTATATTAGATATCACAAACAACAGTGGGCTACAGTTTTTTTTTTTTTTTTTTTTTTTTTAATCTTTTCTGATAGCAACCTTAATTTATAGAACACATCATTGACTTCTTGCAAAACGATTATAGAACATGTGAAAATAAACAAGACTACCGATTGCACTATGAACAAATAACCAAAATGATGCTCAAGTGCAAAAATAGAAGCGAGTAGATAATTAAAAAAGAAATTAGTAATGTTATTCTTAAATGATTTAAATAAATCAAAATACTGGAACAGGGGACTAACCCTGATTGCCATAGTTACAAACCTGATACACGCAGAAACCATAACCTTTCGAGTTCCCTGTGTCCCTAACCAATTGACAGTAATCATCTCGATGAAATGATCTTTTTCTACAAAATCTCCAGGCAAGGAGAATACTGATCCTCCCAAGCAAACACCAGATATACGACGACATATAAAGGACGAAAACATGAAATTAAATTTTCTAGAAGATTCCATGTTTACTCAATCAACTACTATTTCATTTCACTCTAGCATATACAGCGGGAAACCGCATTTAGTTTAACATACATAAGAAGCTGCCAGCATTGAAGTTCCAATGAGATGGAACTCGTGATTTTACAGAACAAAAGGTCTCCAACTAACGGAAGTCATTTTATTTTCATCTAAGTTACCTCGGGCATAACCATGAATTCTCCAATGTGCTTTCTGGATCAAATCCCACACAAAAAGCATGGTACCTGTATCAATAAAGATACTGAGAACAGTTAGTAAAAATCAAAATTTGATGGATCAAATATGTTCATGGTAAATTACAAACACAGCCAATCAACCAGAGTTCATTACATTGGTGTCATGTGGGATCATGCACCAAATAACTTGCCCTAGCCAAACAAGGCCGACAACAAAGCATATAAGACTTCACATATTCAAATGCCCAATTTACAAGATCTGGAAAAAGACATCTCTTTGAAACTAGACTTTGATGCCCAATTGCATATACAGACTATTTGAAAGCCCCTACATTATGAAAGTTAAATTTGATTCAACCACAGTACCACACTGAAACCACAGAAAGACCTTGTAGGAAAGACATATTTTGCACAACATATTTAAAATGATCTTTTAGACATGAGGATCAAACAATATACACCAATACCAATGTCATATTTACACTATAATCAGAAAAATATAGACCAATTCTTACTTACCTTGATTAGAATTTGTGTTACATCGTCGTAGCTACTAACACATTCTTCACTCAGATTTTCAACATAAAAACCATTCTTGGAATCATCTCTTATCTGGAGAAAGTGAAAAAGGCCCTTTAGTTACACTAAACATAGAAAGCCCAGACCAAATGAGTCTGATTTAATGAAGAGTAGACATAGAAAGATCTCTACCTCAAGGTTTCGTTGAGTGGGATCGAGCAAATAACCAATTTTCTCATTATATATCTCTAGGAAAGAACATCTACACTGATAATTCATCTGTTTCTCTTCCGAGTTCTCTTTCTCCTAACAACCAATCATAACAACAAATCAGTACACATTTCAAAATTCAATGTTTTCTCTAGCAAATAAAATGTATAAAACAAACCCCACCTTCTGAAACTAAGAAAATAGCATCTGGAAGATGCGTGGAACAATGCTTTGATTGCTACTAGGTAAGTGACCTTCAACCATTGCGCTCGGAGGACCCCACATCGTGTAAGTCTTCCCACTTCCCGTCTTTCAGAAATTTAATCAAACAATTGCAAGCTGTGTCAATCTACTTAAAAAATCAACTAAAAGGTCTAGCAAACTTTTACAAAAAAAAAAAACACAAATCTGATCTCTACCTGTCCATATGATATAATTGAATTGTTAAAACCAGCCAAGCAGCTCTTAACCAGTGGAACAAAGCCTCAATCCCATTAGCCTTCAACTTTTCCCTCAAAGGCTTAGAAATCCTAAACCTCGAAGTCGCATTCGGATCCTCTTTTACAGCAGGAGCAGCAACCACCTCTCCATTCTCCAGCAATTTCTGTTTCTTGACAGACTCCCCCACCAACTCAGTCTCAGTCTCCTCAGCGCTCCTCTTCTTCTTCTTCTTCTTCGACTTCTTCAGCTGCGCAGAGTCATCGCTGCTTGGTTCCTCCACTTTGGGGCTCTTCTTCTCCTTGCTCTTCTTCTTGTCCGTCGATGTTGTTATCTCCATGGCGGCGGCGTCGCTTGTCTGCTTCTTGTCTTTCGAAGATTTCTTCTTGCCTTTGGGTTGCTCTTCGAAGATCATTGAATCAGTGATTGGGATTGAAGGCATTGGAATGATAAAATTAGGGTTGGGGAAGATATTAGGGTTTCTAAGTTGTTGTTCGTTCCTCTAATTCTACTTCTGCTGCTAAGGAGAGAGATGCAGCTCTGAGGCAGCTTAGCAGAGAAGAGAAGAGAACGAAATTTAGGGGGTTAGGGGTTGAAGCGCTATCCTAAATGTAGTGATATGAATATGAAGCGCTATCCTAAATGGAAGTAGCATAGCGCTTTCGAAGCGCTATGCAAGCACTTTAAAAGCGCTATAGTAGTTTTGGTACCGTTTTTTCCCATAGCGTTTTTTAAAGTGCTATCTAAGACATAACTAAGATAGCGCTTAACTGAAAAAAAAATTAAAAGCACTATTGTAGTGTTTTTTTTTTTTTTTTTTGCTTTTTTTTTTAAAGACAAATAAGCGCTATCCTAGTGCCCACTTGGATAGCTCTTTAAAAAAGCGCTATCTAAGTGGCGTTACCTAAGCTAATATTTGTAGTAGTGCACCACCATGACTCTCTTTTATACTCCACACTCTCTTAAATCATTTTCTTCCCTATCAATCACTCCCCCACTCTCTCAACTGTTTTTCCCCAAATCTTGAACATCTTCTTCCCTCTCACTCCACTCATTCTCTCACATTCTTCGCCTTCCCTCCCACACTCTTCCCTGTCTCCAGCATTCTCTCAACATGTTTCCATTGTTTCAAAGGGTTTGTGTGCGATCTCTCCAAATATCGATTGTATGCAATCTTTCAAATATGTAATTTCGAACACAAAATTGAACTCTAAACTGAACTCCAAAATGTGGAACAATAAACAATGATGACAACATTCTTCAATGTAAAATTTAAACAATCTTCAAAACTTGAAATCTGAAGAAATTTGGACAGAGTTTGCGTTTTCACCCATTCGCATTGAACAATGCGAGTGGGAGTCTCACATTTGCAAAGGCTCGTGCGAAAGGGAGTCTCACATTCGCATTGGTATGGGCGAATATAAAACTCTCATTCACATTGTCCAATGTGAATGGGTGAAAACTCGCATAGTGACCAGCGATTAGTTCTTTACAGGATAGATTTGTGCGACTTTAGTAAATTGGTCATAACTTGCTCATTTCAAAATATTTTCAAAGTGATTTAAATTGTGTTCATTACATAACTCAAAGTACTACATTTTTCATTTTTATGATCTTGAGAATCGGTCTCAATCGAGTGTATAAGTTGGCTGAAAGTTATGGACACTAACTAATTTTCTTTACTGGACAGATTTGAGTGACTTTAGTAAAATGACCATAACTTGTTCATTTCAAAACATTTTAAACTGATTCAAAAAAAATTATTAGCTAAATCAAAGTACTACAATTTTCTTGTTTGATGAGCTTGAGAATCAATATCAATTGAGCAATGTATAGTCATTTTACAACAATCACTTAAAAAATGCAGAAAATAGGGTATTGTCCCCGACATTCGGCCAACTTATACGCTCGATTGAGACTGATTATCAATATCATCAAAGCACAAAAAATGTAGTACTATGATTTATCAAATGAACATAATTTGAATCACTTAAAAATATTTTGAAATGAGAAAGTTATGACCAATTTACTAAAGTTGCGCAAATCTGTCCCGCAAAGAACTAATCGCTGGTCACCATGCGAGTTTGAACATTCCATTCGCATTGATCAATGCAAATGGGAGTCTCGTATTCACCCATACCTATGTGAATGGGAGAATCCCTTTCACACGGGCCTTTGCGCACAAATGTGAGACTCCCACTTCCCTACGCAGATTCTGTCCAGATCTTTTTCTTCAGATTTCAAGGATGAGTATGACACCCACGTCGATGGAACTGTTATTTCTTATTTTTTGAGTGGTGAATTGTGTTCAGACTTCCTCAATCTGTT
Source organism: Berberis thunbergii (assembly GCA_003290165.1). Taxonomy (NCBI): domain Eukaryota; kingdom Viridiplantae; phylum Streptophyta; class Magnoliopsida; order Ranunculales; family Berberidaceae; genus Berberis; species Berberis thunbergii. The sequence continues at coordinate 287,984 of QNQO01000886.1, forward strand.
CACTTGAACGAAAGAGATATATGAAATGAATTTATTTTTCTTTTAGTCATCTCAATCAGAAAATCAAGTGTTTGTTGAGATCTATGTCCTTTCAGTGCATATTTGTGTTAATCTGAGTTTCTCTTCCCACATGTATATTCCATGGGTTTCATATTCTATAGGCAAATACCAATTGGTTGTTTTTTACTCTTACATTGGTGATTGTAATTTCCACCAAAATTAAGTGTTTGTTTAGGAGACCATGCAAGAGAAGATAGAAGAATAATATGAAGAGAGGAGAAGGGAGGAGAAAATGAAGGCGGGGAAAGGGCGGTGCGGCCGGTAACAGGTGGGGCGGGTTGTGTTCTTCCTATGAAGATGAAAAAGATGAGAGGAAAGGGAGAGAAGAGAAAGATGGGGGGGGGGGGGGGAGGGGGGAATACCTACTTAATGGTGGTGTGGATTAGTATATAAAAAAAGAGTGGTGGTGTAAGACAATATTTTTGGTGGTGTCGAACAAGGCTTGCCTTAAATAAAAACCGGAGGTCAATATATAAGATAGTTAGCATTGAAAAAATTGAAAGCATGGAGGTCATTGAGATAGTTAATGTCAAACTGCAAAGCATAGAGACTAAACATCCAAATCAAATCACACAAGGCATTGATTACCCCACATCACCATTTCCGCTCTCTCACACCATTATACTCTCTCACACCACATACTTTTGTTTCTCACACCACCTATATAGACAAAAATCTTCCATTTTTTCCCCTCTCCATTCCAATCGACAATGGTTTCTCCCTCCCCCATTCGAAATCTTTTGCAAATCTCTTCTAAATCTCTCCCCACATTCAAATATCTTGCAAATCTCCTCCCTCTCCATCAAAAACTCTCAAAATTTCTTTAAATTCGAAACCTTAAACCCAAACTCAATAAATATGCATAACTTAACATAATAGACAAACCCAAACTCAAAACGAAAAAATAAAAAACAATGTAACTTTCAAACCAATTTAAACCATCAGTTGAGACTGATTCTCAAGCTCTTCAAAACATGAAAGTTGTAGTACTCTGAGTTATCTAATAAAAAAACTTGAATCACTTAAAAATGTTTTGAAATGAGCAAGTTATGGTTATTTTACTAAAGTCGCGCAAATCTGTCTTGCAATGAAAATGGGATAGTATTCCTGATCAGAAGAAGAGGGGTTGTTGATGATGATAGTGGAAAAAGAGGAAGTGGTGGTGGTGGGTTATTGATCCACCAAATGGTACTGATTCCAAGGGGATACCTTCAAGTGAGGCACTCACTATTAAAAAAAATGAAATTTTTTTGGGGTTATGGCGATTTTCCAAACTTGTGACATTGATAACGCTATCTCGCGCCACCGTTCCTCTCTCCCTCTCTTCTCAGCGACGCTGACGACTCTGCCCACCCCTTCTTTTATGCTTCCCTCCATCTATTTATTGCGAGACTGACAACTGTCCCGCCTCCTCCACTCTTCCTCTCCCTCCCTCTCTGCTTGATTTATTTCCCTTTCACACCACTATCACCAGCTACCAACAACCCCAACCTCTCTTGTCTGCTTTGAAGAAGAATAAGGTTTTTAAAGTATTTTCTCGAGATGAATTCATATATTGAGGTCTAGTTTTGTATTTTATTCATAGGATTTTTTGGAGATACATAAAAATAATAATTTGACCCATTAATTTTTTCCCAATATACATGTTTGTATCTCGAGGTTTATCTATGGATTATGAGAAATTTTACCTTGCCTGGATGGTACCAGACACATGTTAATGTTGACGTGACATTAGGTAAACATGTTAATATGAAGAATGGTAAACATCATTTTTGCAAACCATTATTTTTTAGCCCTAAGCCCTGTTTGGCTATTGTTTTTGCAAGTTTTGAAAGACAACACATGTGTTGCCACATCAGCCTTAACATGTGCCTGGTTCCATTTAGACACACTTTAGGCACAAAGGACCAAGCAACGTAGAAGGACTCATGGGTTATTGTTTGAAGGGAATTTTGGTTATCAACATAAGCCTTTTGACATGCAATGCACGTTGATTGCTAGACTTAAAGGAGACTGAAAGAGTGATTAATGTTGGGGCAACCACTAATTATCTATTTTTGATAGAGGACAAGTCGCAAATAATCCAATTGTTTTGTAAACATATAATTTTACATTAGAAATTAACTTTTGCTCCTTAACTTTATATACCAATTTGATTTGTCCATCATATATTAATCTTTTATGGTCTTACAAAGTAGTTTGTTGGATCCATTATCTTCCCCCATAGATTAATTAGATGAAGTTGTGTATAGTTATTTATGTATTGTTCAAATTAAAAAAAAAACTATGCTAAAATAGCTAATTATTATATTATCATTAATTAACTATGATCACTTCGTGCCCCCCCCCTTCAACAATAATCCTGGCTCCGTCACTGGATAGAGATAATAAAAATGTTGTATCTGCTAAACAAAGCCATTTGTAGATCCTTATTGGCAATGCATAGCAAAGAGTTTCACAATGATCCAAAACTTTGAAAAGAGCGCAAAACCGGAGGATTTAATCTGAGAATACCACATGCATGGATAAAATTATTGATCACAAGCTGCATGGTTTTGGTTTGATATTTTAGATCATTCAACTAAAGTTGTATGTCTTTCGTTGGAGTTTTCTAATAAATTCAAAATAAAAAATGCATTTATCTTATTGAGTTGTATGTGTTTTTATTTTTCCTTTTCTTTTCTTAATTGTGTTTGCGTTTAAATAAGGATTTTTATTTGATTGAGGTTAGAATCGTATCAATACCAGCTATACCTACTTTGAGTAGCATAAGCTTCAATTTAGAGCTTAATGCTGCAGTATATGAAAAATTAAAGATGAGAAAATGTATTTCTATTTTTTTTCTTTTTCTTATTTTGATTATTACAAAGATGATATATGTGTATATATGTGTGTGTGTGTGTGTGTATAAAATAAAGTCTACATAGAAAGAGATTATTTTAAGGAGCTATACATAGGACGAGATTATTTTGTGCATGTAAAACTGAGATCTTTACAGAATATTATGAGATATTCACATAATATGATGAGTATCAAATCAAATCTGAACAAAATATATCGAGATCTTTAGAATATGTTGAATATTCAATCAAATCAAATCTCAACACTCCCCCTCAAGTTGGAGCATGAATATCGAGAATGTTCAACTTGCTTATTAACTTCGTAAAAATGTTTCTTCATAAAGCCTTAGTAAAGACATCAGCCAAATGAAGATATTTGGGAACAAATTTGGTAACAATTTCACCTGCTTTGATTTTTTCTCTCACAACATAGCAATCAAGTTCGATATACTCAGTACGTTCATGTTAAACAGGATTTGCAGCAATATGGAGTGTTGCTTGATTATCGCAAAACAAAGTAACTGGTTTTAAACGAACCCATAGATCTTTAAACAAATATCTAAGCCAAGTAGGTTCACATGGTGCAGCAGCCATGGACCTATACTCAGCTTCAACATATGACCTGGAGACTTTTTTTTTGTCTTCCATGAAATTAGAGACTCTCCTAGAAATACACAATAACCTGATGTAGATCTTCTTGTCATAGGAAAATTTGCCCAATTTACATCACAATAAGTTCTTAGTTGTAGAGAGTTGTTGGAAGAAAATAGTAAACCGAGCCCTGGATTGTTCTTTAAATATCTCACAACACGAAAAGCAACATCCCAATGAGGTTTCCTTGGTGCATGCATAAATTGACTTAAGATGTTCACAGAATAAATGATATTCGGTCGAGTAATTGTAAGATAAAGTAATCGTCCCACTAATCTTCTATAGTGTGAAGCATCATTCGATAATTCGCCTTGATCATTTGTAAGCCACAAATTTTGTTCAATTGGAAAGTCAACAGGTTTAGCTCCAAGAAGTCCAACATCATCAAGAATTTTCAGTGTGTATTTTCGCTGAGATATGACAATCCCAGCTTTGGATCTTGCTACTTCCAAACCGAGAAAATACTTGAGATTACCAGGGTCTTTCATGTGAAACTGTTTGTGAAGAAAAAAATTGAGATCTTGAATAGCTTTGTCATTGTTTCTTGTGATGATCATGTCATCCACGTAAAGTAGAACCATGGTTAGAGTTGAGCCTTTTTCTTGCACAAAAAGATAGTGGTCTGATTGTGATTGAGAAAAACCAGCCAGTTTAATGGCTTCTGAGAACTTAGAGAACCAATTTCTAGGTGCCTGTTTGAGTCCATAAAGGGACTTGTGAAGTCGACACACAAACTTCTCCCTTTGTCGACAAAGTCATGGTGGTGGCTTCATGTACACTTCTTCGTGCAAATCACCATAAAGGAAAGCATTGTTGACATCCATTTGAAATAGTGGCCAACTTCGAACAGCTGCCAAGGCAATGAGACAACGGAGCAAAAGTTAGCAAACGTGGTTAACTTAGCAACTGGAACAAAAGTTTCATGATGGTCCAAGCCTTCTTTTTTAGCATATCCCTTGGCTACCAAACGTGCTTTGTACCGTTCTACTGAGCCATTTGATTTATATTTGATTCAAAAAACCCATTTGCTGCCTATGGGATGATGATTGTGAAATAATGGAACTAGGGACCATGTTTTTTTGATTTTCAAGGGTAGTGAGCGTAGTCTGCATTGCTTCACATCACTTTGGATCACGTAGTGCCTATTCATATGTTGTAGGCTCAAGAGTGCTAGAAAAATTGAGTTAACAAATAACCCGATGAGAAGGAGATAATGACTGCTAGGAAATAAAGTTTAATAATTGATATTTAGTACCTAACCGAGAAGAGGAAGACTTGCCTACAGTTGTAAAGGAAGATGACGTACCGATTTGGCCACAATGAAAGTCACGAAGAAGAACAGAATGTTGTATAGGTCGTTCGCTGCAACGAAGAATAGGAGAAGATGTGTTTAAGTGTGGAGAAGAAGAAGATAATGGAAAGGAAGATGTTATTGGGTTTGGTGATGATGGTGAGAGATCATGAGAAGATGTCTCGGTTGATGAGTTAGGGGTAGAAGATGAAATTGGAATTGGAATATCATTGAAGTCAGGAGATATGGAAGGTAGAGAGTTTGACGGTGAAGAATTGGATGAAGTTGGAGTCGAAAAAGTAAATGTATTTTCATGGAAAACAACAACACGGCTGGTGAAGAAATGTCGAGTGGTAAGATCATAAACTCGTTAGACTTTTTGACCAGAAGGATATCCAACAAAAATGCATCAACGAGCTCTTGGTGAAATTTGGCCAAAGGTTGCAAGTTGGTGGCATAACAAAGACAACCGAAAGTGCGTAGGTGTGTATATTTGGGAGGTTTGCCATATAAGAACTCATATAGTGATTTATGGTTCAAAATTAGGGTAGGAAGTCGATTAATGAGATAAGTGGCAGTGAGTGAGCTTTCACCCCAGAATTTCAATGGTAAATTTGCTTGAAATCTCAAGGCATGACCGACGTCGAGAAGGTGTCGATGCTTTCTTTCAACACCATTTTGTTGAGGCGTGTTTGGACATGAACTTTGGAATATGATGCCAATACTAGAGAGAAATGACTTTAGATAAGTGAATTCTAGACCATTATCACTCTGTATGCTTTTAACTTGAAAGTTAAATTGAGTGTTGATGAAAGATATGAATGTTTTTAACAAGCCTTATGTTTCAGATTTGAATCTCATAAGAAAAATCCACGTAAAACGGGTGTAGTCATCCACAATAGTTAAGAAATAGTATACACCAGTGTGTGTTTCAATTTTAGGTGAACCCCAAATATCAGTGTATAAGATCAAAAACATGAGTACTTTGAATAGAGCTTATAGGAAAAGATAACCTTGTTTGTTTTGCCAAAGGACAAACATTACATGAATGTTGAGGATCATGAAGAAAAGATGGAATTATTTTGGACAATAACTGAGAAGTCAATTTGAATGAATGTCCTAGTCTTTTATGCCAAATAGATGCTGATGGGAAAGAGACTTGATAAGAGGTTGGTGAAGGTAGATGCAACTCTGATTGTGATATAAGATAGTGCAGTCCCTTACTCTGCTTCCCTAGGCCAATCATATCATCTTCGTAGCTAGGCCCTGCAATATACAAAAAGTAGGAAAGAAGTGAATGGAACAATTGAGGGAAGATGTGAGTTGACTGACAGAAAGAAGGTTCACATGAAATGAGGGTGCACAAAGAACATCATTAACACACAATTTTTGTGTAATATGTGCAGAACCAACACTTGTGATTTTTTCATAAGAACCATTTGGTAAGGTGACTTGAGAAAACATAGGAACGTTGACTTCTATAACTGAAGTAGCTATATGATTGTAGCACCACTATCAATGATCCAATGAAGAGACTTGAAATTTTGGGATGTGGATGATGAACAAAATGGAGTAGAGTTACTTGTATAATTGGTTGAGACTGTGGATTTTTCTTTTCTAAAAAAGCTTTGATTTGTGAGAATTCTTCAGGAGTAAATTGAATAGGTTGATCAGAAGTTTGGGCGGCTTTGGTGACTGTGTGAAATGATTCAACTCCCGTTTGATTTGTATAAACCTTTCGAGCTCAATTTGGAGGTTGTACATCCTTGTCGTGAAGTTTGTATCCAATGGGAAATCCAATCAAATAAAAGCATTTCTCCACTGTATGTGTAGTTCCATCACAATAGGTACAATGAAGCAGTTTCTTAGACCCTTGTGTCTTTGATGAGCCAGCGTTCAAATCCGAGAAGAATTATGTCGCTATGAAGCAAAATCTGATTGTCTGACATTCATGGCATGAACTTGTTCAGTAATCTTGTGTTCAGCTAGACCTCTTTGTTTATCTTCCTTACATAAAAGTGAATATGCTTTCTTAAAAGTTGGTAAAGGGTGCATAAGCATGATTTGCTCTCTAACAACTGAATTTATGTCTCATTTAAGCCCATAAGAAATTGTCCAAGGTTCAACCTTTCTTCTTTGTGTTCTCCACAAATGCATTGAATAGCTAGACCACACATTTTCAACTCATCCCTAGTTTTTTTTTTTTTTTTTTATATCTTAGTGTAATATGTGAACATGGAATCCTGATTTTGCTTTAACTCCACAATGGAACGTTGAATTTGATAGTGATGAGAAAAATCACCTTGTGAAAATCATTCTTGCAGATCCAACCAAATTTCAGAAGGAGTTTCCACATAGAGGACACTATTGGCAAGATCTTGATTTAAGGAGTTAAGAATCCAAGAGAGAACCATATCATTGCATCGTTGCCCAGGGAATATTTAGGATCAAATTCACTTGGTGTAGGTATAGTCCCTTTCATGAAACCTAATTTGTTTTTGGCACTAAGACTCACCAACGTGGAACGTCTACACATAGCATAGTTGGTTCCATCAAGAACCTTTTGCACACGAATCATACTTGGATGATCTGATGCATGGATAAAAGGAGGATCAGATGGGTCAATGGTAAAAAAAGACATGGTTTGATGAGTAATATTTTGGTTTTCTTGGTTGATGATTTTGTTGGTGTTGGGATTGTTTTGGATGACACTTATTGAATCAGTGTCCTCCATAAAAAAATTTAGAAGCTTGGTAGAGACATTAGGATCAACACTCTGATACCATGAAAATTTAAAGATGAGAAAATGTATTTATGTTTTTTTTTTTTTTTTTGATCATTACAAAGATGATATATATACATGTATAGAATAAAGTCTACATATAAGGAGATTATTCTAAAAAGTTATACATAGGATGAGATTATCTTGAGCCTGTAAAGCTGAGATTTTTACTAACTATTCTCATGGGTCATCATAGGTTATTTAAAAAAAAAATGAAAACAACCTTTTTTAAATGGGTCATTGACCACTTTTATTTATTTATTAATTCATGTCTGAAAGCTACGTGATTGACCGTATCGGGTTAACCAAACCATGTCCAAAGGCTACTATATTGTTATCACTTAATATCCTTGTCGCCTCCACCGTGCATGAAGACTTGTTTTCGCTCTGTTCCGGTGAAGCTTTTTATTTATTTATTAATTCATCCCCGAAGGTTATGTGATTGACCTTATAGGGCTAACCAAATCATTCCCAAAGGCTACTATATTGTTATCACTTAATATCCTTGTCGCCTCCATCGTGCACGAAGACTTGTTTTCGCTTCGCTCTAGTCCCATCCATCTAAGTAAGTAGATATAATAGTCGAAGTCTTATAAAAAAAAAGGAGCACATATGCTCCTAATAATCAGGTGAAAACTCACAAGTCAAGGAGAATGAATGTCCAAACAACTAAGCTACAATTTGTGGATCATCATGGGTTGAAAAACTTTAAAACCAATGTTCATTTAATTTATTTCAAGATGGGCACACAACAAGCGAATGTTTTAAACCGGTGCCTACCATAGAAATTAGATGGTAACTACAAATTATGGTAACTAAAAATTATGGCGAAAATGGTGTTTTTTCTTGTATTCAACTTCATAGAAGTAAAATTTTGAAATAAAACTAAAGTTCGACAATGCTTACGAAAAATTATGTTGGTAAGGATAACATGATCGAAGTAAGTGGACAACTTGTTCAGGACTAGTAGGCCAGTAGATCAAACATCAGTTGAAATACGATGTAGGTGTTTTAAGTTGTAATGAAATTGTTCGAGCTGTGTAGTCTTATCCAAGTCAATGAAATAATTAAATTTATGGTTTCTATAAAGTGCAAAGGCCTCGTGCACTAAAAAAAAACATATTACATTGGCTGCAAAACAACTTATGTTTTAGTAATTGTCAATCTCTAGAACAAGTCAATAAAGGGTGCTTATTAAATTCATTAAAAATACAGATCCTTGAAATCTTGTGAACAAACTTTTACAAGTATTTTTCTACCATGTACTTTTTACAGGTGTAGACATGCTCTAAATTACAGTATATTGAGAAAACCATTGAGAGCCAAATTGGTGAGTCATGTTTGCTCCCTATATAAATCTCCAATCTATACCTCTAGTTTTGAATCAAGCGTGCCTGCCAAAGCTAATAACAAAGTAGTCTTCCTGGAGCTAAGTGGTCCTAACAGCAGTCATTCTGTACAATTATGCAAACACATAAGTTTTTTCATGAAACATTTTCAACATCTCTAATTCAAAATCGAAACCATAATAAACCATTATCTTCAAGTCAATTACCTGCCAGGCTTGATAATTCCACTAACATCATGAAGAATGGATAGTTCTGTTTTTCGACTTGGAAGTACTTTGAAAGAATTCAAGAGCCCCATTGAAAACATAGGATAGACTACCAAATCAGTACATATAGTTCCTTGAACAAAGTTGGTAAGCAAGGTTGAACCATTAATTCATCTACTATATGAATTTATTAAAAACGGATTTGAAAAACTATGTCATCAAGAATTAACGTTTGGCTAGTATATTATAATCAAGTGTGATATTAAGGTTTAGGTTCATACCTTAACCTTTGACGTTCCCCAATGTTCTTTTATCAACCATTTCTAATCTTCTTCTTTTACAAATGGTGGTCGATTTTGAAGTCGTTCCTCATCTATTTCATTTATATCGTAATAATCCTTCTTCAATTCAGATTGGTAGTCCCTCCATTTTTTTCCCATTTCCTTCATTAACAACTTCTTTCTTTCTGGATCATCCCCTATGTCGAACTTCTCCTGAATAAAAGAGCAAATTTGATCAAATCTAGGATATGTGACCAATATATATATATATATACACATATTATATTGATAAGATACGTACCAATAACGACTCAAGCATTTTGGCCTTTACATCTTTGTCAAGTTTCTCCATGACTGCGCAGCAATAGATGTCACTTGCATGTTCCGGACGACAATTCCTTGTTGAGACGCAAATAATGGTCTGTGCTCTCCTGCTATTACACGATGCCCGTCATCAAATTCCAGACTCAGTTTTGTTCCTTTTGGTAGACTTGCTACCTTTTGTCCCAATGCTCATCCCCGTGCTTTCCTATTCCTCGTGCTACCTATGTAAAGGAAATTATTAATATACAAATTTTAACTTTTAAGTACAATTTCTATAAGAAAAATTTAGCTTATATTGTTTAGAGTGAGTAAAAATACCAGAACTTGACTCAATATTATGGGAAGACTCCTCCGAATGGAATGGGGTGACCTATCAGTTCTCGGTGGTCGTGGCACCATACCTGAAAAATGCACAAAAAATGAGCTAGTGCCATAACATAATAATAATAATACATTAGAACATTTGATGACTATTCAATTACCATAGTTCAAACATCAACTCTCTTATTTTCTTTTCCATTTTTTTTGGTGTTATTTTTTGATGACCTTCTTCAACCTCATCTTCCTTCTTTCTCACAACTCTAAAACCTCCTTACATATTCTATCTCACCTGCTGCCAGCTTTACAGCCCAGAGCAACCACATTAGTCCTAATTGTTCTGATATCTAGGAGTCCAACTTGACAATGCAAGATGATTCACATGGCTAGGACCTAGGAGTTTAATAGTTGGTCGTGTAAAATTATTTTGAGTTCATGAATTGAACGAAAACTTTTTAGGTTTATGTACTCTCATGAGAACTTGAATGAAAACTAATTTTGTGTTCTGATATCTGTAGCTATTTAGGTTTCAAACAAATTCTAATATACTCGTAGCACTATAAATAACTTGAAGAACTATATATTGTTTGTCTTCACCATTGACTTTAAGGTCAAATTTGATCGAGCTAGATGGTGTTATTTTCTGAAATGAAATTCAAGTCATTCTGAAACTTCTAAACCACATAAGTTATAAACTACTAGTAAAGGAGGAAGTGGAAAACAGGAGATATTTAATCCTTAACCGAGGATGCTGGGTTAGAAGTTGAGGAGGTTGTGAATTAACGTTCTAGGGATTTAGTGACCATGTACGCATATGGCCAAAGGTGTACCAGCCGGGTTTGTTGAGGTATGGCAGATAGAATCACACGTCACGGATTCGAATCCGGCCGACGGCATGAGGTGAGGAGGGTTAAGGTAAAATAAATAAATAATAAATACCATGTATGCTTGTGCAACTCATCAGTCGTCTTTTTTCTGATCAAGAAAACAAATGCAGATATATATCCAAATACGGGTATTAGTTATTGTGTGGTTAGATAGATTTGTGGGGATACAACAATGTATTGGACCCAAATGCACAGGGCCTTAGGGAATTCTGGAAGCTCTAGCAGATGGGAGCATTATGTAAGAAGCTTATGCAAGCATTACAGCAGCATGAGACTGCAAAAACACTAGCCCAATAAATATTTCCTTAACCTAACTGTATTTAAGGATGAATAGGATAAATATGAAAGAGTTGGTGAAGGGATCACTTTAGTGATTGAGAATAGAGACACTCCATGGACAGAGTAGAGACTCACACAGACTTGACACTCCATGGACAGAGACTTTTTTTTTTATTTTTAAATAAGAATACTAGGCTTTTTATTACTTGAAAAAATCTTTTACATCAGTCGGGAGTACATGATTTACCCGATAAAAAGAACCAGAGGACTTACATCATAGCAAACCCAAAATAAATAGTGACCAAACCCCTAGATCAATGTCTATATTTGCTGTTACTTTTCTTCATTCTAGATGATCGACGAGGATATACCTTGATGTCTCTGAAGTCCGTCGCATGAAATCTTTTCGATATTCGAATTTGGTCTGTCTTTAAACCTGACACTACTCTTGACCTAATGGTGTATTCATCCAAATCTTCTTCTTCTGAACTGATCGTATCCGAAATGTCGGTGTCGGTCTCCATTTCGGTTTCGCTGTTAGCGTTACAAACCAAATAGTTAATATGTTTTATATTCGGTGCTTCAAGTACTATTGCATCCACTAAAGCTTCGTCATCTTGTACAATACCCGCATCTGCTGGAAACCCTACCTTCCGGTCATGCACCTTGTCACCACTCTGAACGCGATTTTGAGCACCAACGTGAGCTCCACTGCCAGAGCCATAGACAAACCCACTGTCAACACGATCATCCTCAGCTACTGCGTCCGCCTTTGTTGGCCCGGAGTTGCTGCCTGAAATCATTGCATTTATCTGTAGAAAAGCATTCCCACTGCTCGTCTTTTTCCCTGGGCTAGAGATCCCAACATCCCCGCCTACAGCCTTGGTCGAAACCTCCTGCGCCCTCCCTGATTCCAATTGGTGAACATACTCGTACGCTCTCTGCTGCGGCCTTGAGCTGCTACCTGAAGCATTATCACATTCTTGCATGAAAACTTGGTCATCATTTGCATGGACAGAGACTCGCACAGACTTTGTGGTTAAAGCAGAAACTTTGACATGCTAATAAAAGACTGAAATAGGTGTTTCCTTTGGTCATCCTCGCCTTTGAACCATTCAAACATAGGCATTAATTATTTTAGGATGATTTTTATGCACCATTCAACAGACACTATTAAATGATCATTGTTGGAAGGGAAAAGTTGGAGCTGAAAATGGGAGAAGGAGCTTTACAAAAAGCAGTGCTAAAAAAGATGTTTAGTTTATTACAAGAAGTTTCTGCAAATGGTAGGACCTAATTAATGATAAAGGAACAAGTTTTCTTTTCTCTTGTTCTCTTTTTCTTTCCCTGGCCTTTTCTTTTCATTCTTTCCTATTTGCCAAAAGATCTCATTACATAAATCCCAACCATAAGAGGCCATTAAATCGCTAACAACAAAAGGGTAATAGATAGTGAGTAGTTTAGATGATTCTTAGTTTCTAAGTCTAACCCTTAACAATATTTCAGACTTGAACCCATAAGTTCTCCAATTGAAAAGGGCAGGGATACCCTACTGGAGGTACTAACTACAATTATTTCTGATAAAGGAGAGGATCTACACATTGGACTCTTGCTTTTGTAAATGGCCGGGGTAATGTATTATATGTATATGAAGATTAGTATAAGCTTCTTTGGCAGTCGTTCTCAAATTTGGGGTTTTCTTTCTTGAAGAGAAAAATAACATATACCGCAATTATGGGAAGACCAATTCACATGCAGATAAAATATTTTCTGTTTGATTAAGACATGCATATATATAACAAGCAGACACAAACAAGGAGGGGGGAGACAACAAAATCTCAAGTTAATTAACTTGTAACCAACCATTCATTTCTTTTAAGTGGTAGGCACAAACATTTTATAATTGTTGAGTGCAATTTCTTATCAAGACAAGTCTTAATAGTTGGAAATTAACCATTCCCACTTGAGTTTACTCGTGGGTGATTCTTATTCGCTATCTTATGGACAACAATTTGTTTTGGTTATTCTTATTCCCTAAAAAATCGATAACATTTTGGTATGGTATTTTTTCTTTTTCTTTCTTTTCCTTGGTCAATCAAAACAAGAATTTCATTAAACAGGAGGAACGTACAATGGAAAGTCACTGACACTAGGAAGAGAGAAGAAAATATGAGAAAATATAGTGCTAAGCTAACACCCAATCATTTCATACTCTAGTAAAATAGAGGACCCTATGTGAACGTGAAGTTTTCTCTGCTTGTTGTATTCCCTATAACATTTTCTGTAGATGCCCAGTACCACATAATTGATTAATCTGGAGGAGGATGGAGTGGTGTGCTTAGGAAGTTGTTTGAAAATATATATGATCCTTCCAGATAACCCGCAGTATGGCATGTGGCAGTCGTTCCCATAGCCATCTTCCCAACTGATTATCCAAATTACTCTTGCAAAAGAGCATTGAAGAAACAAATGCATTGTCTGATCAAACTCTCCCTGGTCAACATTTTCCCAAGCATGGTAAACCATATGAATATACAGACGGATTGGTGGTATCCTTTCATCCGGACTCTCTTCAAATCCAAACCATGCCAACAGCCATTTGGATCTTATTACGACTTAGTTCTTCCTAAAAAGAACTCACAGTGAATGGCTGTTCAATTTTTCCACACCATTTGGTCTTCCCCTTCAATTTGATATGATATATGACTCTTTATATGGCCCAAGTCATTCTAGTTGTATTCCCTATATATGATGTTGGAGAATCGTGAATGCAAGTTTAACTAATAAAAGAGATGTAAGAAGGACAAGGGAGAAGATTGGTTCAAGATTTCCTATGTTCTAAATGCATAACAAAGACAACCGAAAGTGTGTAGGTGTGTATACGTGGGAGGTTTTCCCTATAAGAACTCATATGGTGATTTATGGTTTAAAATTGGGGTAGGAAATCAATTTATGAGATAATTCGCAGTGAGTGAGCGACCCAAGAATTTCAATGGTAAATTTGCTTGAAATCTCAAGGCATGATCGACGTTGAGAAGGTGTCGATGTTTTCTTTCGACAACACCATTTTGTTAAGGTGTGTGTGGACATGAACTTTGAAACAGGATGCCAACAGTATAGAGAAATGGCTTTAGAGAAGTGAATTTTAGACTATTATCACTCTGTATGCTTTTAACTTGACAGTTAAATTGAGTGTTGACGAAAGTGATAAATGTTTTTAACAAGCCTTGTGTTTCAGATTTGAATCTCATAAGAAAAATCCACGTAAAACGGGTGTAGTCATCCACAAAAGTTAAGAAATAGTATGCACCAGTGTGTGTTTCAATTTTTGGTAAACCCCAAATATCACAGTGTATAAGATCAAAAGCATGAGTACTTTGAATAGAGCTTATAAGAAAAGATAACATTGTTTATTTTGCCAAATGACAAACATCACATGAATGTTGAGGATCATGAAGAAAAGATGGAATTATTTTGGACAATAACTGAGAAGGCAATTTGGATGGATGTCCTAGTCTTTTATGCCTAATAGTTGCTGATGGGAAAGATACTTGATAAGAGGTTGGTGAAGGCGGATGCAACTCTGATTGTAATATAAGATAGTACAATCCCTTACTCTACTTCCCTAGGCCAACCATCATCTTCATTGCTAGGTCCTGCAATATACAAAATGTAGGAAATAAGTGAATGGAACAATTGAGGGAAGATGTGAGTTGACTGACAGAAAGAAAGTTCACATGAAATGAGGGTGCACAAAAAACAACTTGAACACACAATTTTTGTGTAATATGTGCAGAACCAACACTTGTGATTTTTTCATAAGAACCATTTGGTAAGGTGACTTGAGAAAACATAAGAACGTTGACTTCTATAACCGAAGTAGTTGTATGATTTGTATCACCGCTATCAATGATCCAATGAAGAGACTTGAAATTTTGGGATGTGGATGATGAACAAAATGGAGTAGAGTTACCTATATAATTGCCTGAAACAATGGATTTTTCTTTTCGAAAAAAGATTTGATTTGTGAAATTATTCAGGAGTGAATTGAATAGGTTGATCAGAAGTTTGGACTGCCTTGGTGACTGTGTGAGATGATTCAACTCCCGTTTGATTTGCATAAACCTTTTGAGCTCGATTTGGAGGTTGTACATCTTTGCCTTGAAGTTTGTATCCAATGGAAAATCCAATCAAAGAAAAACATGTCTCCACTGTATGTGTAGTTCCATCACAATAGGTACAATGAAACAGTTTCTTAGACCCTTGTGTCTTTGATGAGCTAGGGATCCAAGTCCGAGAAGAATTATGTCGTTGTGAAGCAGAATCTGATTGTCTGACATTCATGGCATGAACCTGTTCAGTAATCTTGTGTTCAGCTAGTCCTCATTGTTTTTATTCCTTACATAAAAGTTAATATGTTTTCTTAACAATTGGTAATGGGTGCATAATCATGATTTTCCCTCTAACAGCTGAATATGTCTCATTTAAGCCCATAAGAAACTGTCCAAGGTTCACCCTTTCTTATTTATTTGACAGTTGCTTGATGAGTTATCCACAAGTGCATGAAATAGCTGGATCACACATTTTCAACTCATCCCATAGCGTTTTTATCTTGGTGTAACATGTGAAGATGGAATCTTGATTTTGTTTTAACTCCACAATGGAAAGTTGAATCTGATAGTGACGAGAAAAATTAACTTGTGAAAATCGTTCTTGCAGATCCAACCAGATTTCATAAGGAGTTTCCACATAGAGGACACTATTGGCAAGATCTTGATTTAAGGAGTTAAGAATCCAAGAGAGAACCTTATCATTGCATCGTTGCCCCAGCGAATATTTAGGATCAAATTCACTTACATGGAACGTCTATACACAGCATAGCTAGTTCCATCAAGAACCTTTGGCATACGAATCATACTTGGATGATCTGATGCATGGATAAAAGGAAGATCAGATGGGTCAATGGTGAAAAAAGACATGGTTTGATGAGTAATATTTTGGTTTTCTTGGTTGATGATTTTGTTGGTGTTGGGAGTGTCTTGGATGACACTTATTGAATCAGTATACTCCATAAAAATTTGCAGAAGCTTGGTAGAGACGTTAGGATCAATACTCTGATACCATGAAAACTTAAAGATGAGAAAATGTATTTCTGTTTTATTTTATTTTATCCTTATGAAGATGATATATATACATATATAGAATAAAATCTACATAGAAGAAGATTATTCTAAGAAGCTATACATAGGAGGAGATTATTTTGTGCCTGTAAAGCTAAGATTTTTACAGAATATGTGAGTATCAAATCAAATCAAATCTCAACAAACTATGCTAACATCTTCAGAATATGTTGAATATCCAATTCAATCAAATCAAATCTCAATAGCGTAAGCAGTCATCACTTGTTTTGTCACTTTGTAAGTGCTTATGGCTGATCTACTTAGTTGCATCCAGGAGGCGAGAAAATGAAATTCAGTAGGATCTTGTTGAAAAGTAAAACCGCCACACACACATATAAGACTTAATTAATATAGTTGGTGGAACATCCCTTTAAACCTTTTAGTCGGTCAATAAGGTATTTCTTTATGATTAATCCCTTTACCAAAAGAAATGCCAATGTTGGAGAGTTGCAAATGCAAGTTTAACTAATAAATTACAGATGCAAGAAGGAAAAGGGAGAAGATTGGTTCAAGATTTCCTATGTTCTAAATGTTGAAATCACCAGAAACAATATAGCCACCTTTGATCTCTTCTTCTATATAATTAGCTGGCTAATAATGATTTCTATATCTCTCAGCTAATTCTATGTACAAGATAGCATGGCTCAATCACCCATTGATCTTCCAACAAGGTACTTGGAGGAAGAAGAAGGCCTTAGCCAAGAGTGCAAGGACTTGCTACCCTCCCTACCAAGAGAAAAGGGGTGGATTGTTACTAACCTCTATCAATATCACAGGTTTTGGTATGCAACAAGGCAACTTGATGGCACATTATCTTGGAAATATAGTTTTTTGCTTTCTTAAAACCCACATTTTCCACATGTTTTTAATTGCGTTCTCCACGCAATGAATCTAGACGGGATTTTATCCATGTATCTAGACGTTTTCTTAAAACCCCACGTTTTCCACATGTTTTTAATTGCATTCTCTAAGCAATGTATCTAGTTGTGATTTCGTATTTGAACGAATTTGTATTCTCACTATAAATACAATACAAACTTAGACTTTAGATAGAAGAAGAGAAAAACAAAAAACATTTTGCAAAAACAAGAGTTCTTCTTTTGCAATCAGAGAGAACAAAACATTTTCGTTTTTTGCAATTAGTTTTTTCGTTTAGCATTTCAATCAAAGAAGAACTTTCTTGTTGTTGATTTATATACAATGTATTGGTCATTCTGAGCAAACAAGATTTTAAGGGTGAATAGTATTCCGTTTATCAACAATGCAATTGTTTGAACGAGACAGAGAAGATTCTGGGCTGTTTTATCCTGGGGACGGCGAGGCTACTAGACTGCTTGCACATTTTTGGGCAGAGCCGCGAAACGTCTTAAAGATAGCGACCTAGTCCGCGACTCAACCCAAGAACAATTGGTACATTCGTTCCTATTTTTTAATTTGAATTCTTTACAGCATTTACAATAATTTTAAGACGGATTCTTTCTGCCATGATTTTTTGTGTAAGAACACACACACTTGATCACACATTAGACTTGAGTTAATTGTTAAAGAAGTGAATTGTATATAGTTGGATTAGCAATGAACAGTTAATATCCTGATCAAATAGGAACAAGCTAATGGTGTTGTTTAGTGCAAAGGATCATGCTTTTCGAGTATGTTACCATTATTTGTTTTGGATTATGAATGAATTTGAACCTTAAAAATAAAAGAGGAAAAATCTGAGGATTATTTCCATCATAATGTACTGATAGTTCAATTCATAGTAGCTAGTTGGCACCTTACGAATTGCCAGCTATTTAGTCAATGAATTTTAACTTGTGTAGCAGTCTCCTAACAACTAAAGAATTTGGCTGAGCATTTTGCTAGATTATCTGTGTACTATTGCTAATGACTATCCTGTTCACCAATCTATTGAACAAATTGTGAACATCAAGTTAAAAGATGTGAGTTGTTTCCAGTGTCTTAGTGCATTTGCAATGATAGAAATCATATGGATTATGGTATGATTGTTTTTTTGCTTGTAGTTCCATTGAAAAACTTTAGTCTAGACTCTAAACCCATGGAGGACTAACTAGAGGAAATTGTAGAACACTTCTTTGTAATTTCAAACATTGAAAAAATGTTTTCATCCTTGTGTATGTGGTGTTGAAATCAAGAGAAGCCACACATGAGGATTTATCATTAAACTCATATGGTTTTTTATTATGCACACTTTTGTTTGGCTAGATGTTTTTTTTTTTTTTTTTTGGGGGGGGGAGGCTAATTATTGTAAATGCTGTAAAGAATTCAAATTAAAAAATAGGAACGAAGGTACCAATTGTTCTTGGGTTGAGTCACGGACTAGGTCGCTCCCTTTAAGACGTTTCACGGCTCTGCCCAAAAATGTGCAAGCAGTCTAGTAACCTCACCATCCTCAGGATAAAACAACCCAGAATCTTCTCTGTCTCATTCAAACAATTGCACTGTTGATAAATGGAATACTATTCACCCTTAAACTCTTGTTTGCTCGGAATGACCAATACATTGTATATAAATCAACAACAAGAAAATTCTTCTTTGATTGAAATGTTAAACGAAAAAACTAATTACAAAAAACGAAAAATTTTTTGTTCTCTCTGATTGCAAAGAAGAATTCTTGTTTTTGCAAAATGCTTTTTGTTTTTCTCTTCTTCTATCTAAACTCTAAGTTTGTATTGTATTTATAGTGAGAATACAGATTCGTTCAAATACGAAATCACAACTAGATACATTGCTTAGAGAATGCAATTAAAAACATGTGGAAAACGTGGAGTTTTAAGAAAACGTCTAGATACATGGATAAAATTTCGTCTAGATTCATTGCGTGGAGAGCGCAATTAAAAACATGTGGAAAATGTGGGTTTTAATAAAGCATCTAGATACACACCCATTTTCTTTTATTTTAAAAAACCATATTTCCAACACATTATTATGTCAGAAACACTTCCAAGCTCAAAACACTTATCTTTTTCTAGTTACCAACCCAAAATCAGGCACCACTTGGTTGAAGGCAATAACCTACTCCATCATGAACCGGATGCGCTATCCCTTCAATAATGACCATCCTCTACTTGCAGACAATCCACATGATCTTGTTCCGTTCTTGGAGCAACGAATCTGCATTGAAAACAAGATAGCTGATTTTTCCAATCTCAATTCGCCAAGTCTCTTCTCCACACATATTCCCTACTCGTCCTTACCAAAATCCATCAAGGAGTCCAAGTGTAAAATTGTGTACTTGTGTAGGCTAATTATTGTAAATGCTGTAAAGAATTCAAATTAAAAAATATGAACAAAGGTACCAATTGTTCTTGGGTTGAGTCACGGACTAGGTCGCTCTCTTTAAGACGTTTCCCGGCTCTGCCTAAAAATGTGCAAACAGTCTAGTAGCCTCGCCGTCCTCGGGATAAAACAGCCCAGAATCTTCTCAGTCTCGTTCAAACAATTGCACTGTTGATAAACGAAATACTATTCACCCTTGAACTCTTGTTTGCTCGGAATGACCAATACATTGTATACAAATCAACAACAAGAAAATTCTTCTTTGATTGAAATGTTAAACGAAAAAACTAATTACAAAAAATGAAAATGTTTTTGTTCTCTCTGATTGCAAAAGAAGAACTCTTATTTTTGCAAAATGCTTTTTGTTTTTCTCTTCTTCTATCTAAACTCTAAGTTTGTATTGTATTTATAGTGAGAATACAGATTCGTTCAAATACGAAATCACAACTAGATACATTGCTTAGAGAATGCAATTAAAAACATGTGGAAAACGTGGCGGAGTTTTAAGAAAACGTCTAGATACATGGATAAAATTTCGTCTAGATTCATTGCGTGGAGAGCGCAATTAAAAACATGTGGAAAACGTGGGTTTTAAGAAAGCGTCTAGATACACACCCATTTTCTTTTATTTTAAAAAACCATATTTCCAACACATTATTATGTCAGAAACACTTCCAAAACACTGATCTTTTTCTAGTTACCAACCCAAATCAGGCACCACTTGGTTGAAGGCAATAACCTACTCCATCGTGAACTGGATGCGCTATCCCTTCAATAATGACCATCCTCTACTTGCAAACAATCCACATGATCTTGTTCCGTTCTTGGAGCAACGAATCTGCATTGAAAACAAGATAGCCGATTTTTCCAATCTCAATTCGCCAAGGCTCTTATCCACACATATTCCCTACTCGTCCTTACCAAAATCCATCAAGGAGTCCAAGTGTAAAATTGTGTACTTGTGTAGGCTAATTATTGTACATGCTGTAAAGAATTCAAATTAAAAAATAGGAACGAAGGTACCAATTGTTCTTGGGTTGAGTCACGGACTAGGTCGCTCTCTTTAAGACGTTTCACGGCTCTGCCCAAAAATGTGCAAGCAGTCTAATAGCCTCGCCGTCCTCAGGATAAAACAGCCCAGAATTTTCTCTGTCTCGTTCAAACAATTGCACTGTTGATAAACGAAATACTATTCACCCTTAAACTCTTGTTTGCTCGAAATGACCAATACATTGTATATAAATCAACAACAAGAAAATTCTTCTTTGATTGAAATGTTAAACAAAAAAACTAATTACAAAAAACGAAAATGTTTTTGTTCTCTCTGATTGCAAAAGAAGAACTCTTGTTTTTGCAAAATGCTTTTTGTTTTTCTCTTCTTCTATCTAAACTCTAAGTTTGTATTGTATTTATAGTGAGAATACAGATTCGTTCAAATCCGAAATCACAACTAGATACATTGCTTAGAGAATATAATTAAAAACATGGAGTTTTAAGAAAACGTCTAGATACATGGATAAAATCCAGTCTAGATTCATTGCGTGGAGAGCGCAATTAAAAACATGTGGAAAATGTGGGTTTTAAGAAAGCGTCTAGATACACACCCATTTTCTTTTATTTTAAAAAACCATATTTCCAACACATTATTATGTAAGAAACACTTCCAAGCTCAAAACACTGATCTTTTTCTAGTTACCAACCCAAAATCAGGCACCACTTGGTTGAAGGCAATAACCTACTCCATCGTGAACCGGATGCGCTATCCCTTCAATAATGACCATACTCTACTTGCAGACAATCCACATGATCTTATTCCGTTCTTGGAGCAACGAATCTGCATTGAAAACAAGATACCCGATTTTTCCAATCTCAATTCGCCAAGGCTCTTCTCCACACATATTCCCTACTCGTCCTTACCAAAATCCATCAAGGAGTCCAAGTGTAAAATTGTGTACTTGTGTAGGGATCCAAAGGATACATTTATTTCAATGTACCACTTCACAAACAAGCTGACGCTTTCGATAGGTTTTGTAGGGGTGTTAGTGTGCACGGGCCCTTTTGGGACCATGTATTGGGATATTGGAAGGAAAGCTTGGCAAATCCTGAAAGAATGCTTTTTCTCAAGTACGAAGAGATGAAGATAGATCCAATTGTTCATCTGACAAGGTTGGCGGAGTTCATGGGATGCCCGTTCTCCCCAGAGGAAAAGAAAGATGGAGTAATGAACAAAACACTAAAGTTGTGCAGTTTTGAGAATTTGAGCAATCTTGAGGTTAATAAGACTGGGAACTTGTTACTATTAGGTGAGACAAAGAAAGCATATTTTCGCCAAGGTAAGATTGGTGATTGGAAGAATCATCTTTCGAAAGAGATGGTAGACCACATGGATAAGATTATTGAACACAAGTTGCATGGTTCTAGTTTGATGTTTTAGATCATTCAACAAAAGTTGTATGTCTTTCGTGTGTGTTCTCTAATAATTAGCCAATGGCATATTTATTTAGTTTCATCCAGGAGGCGAGAAAATGAATTCAGTAGGATCTTGTTGAAAAGAAATATGATATGATGTTTTAAATTGAATATCTTATTTGACGGGGTTAACAAATTTAAAAATCTATGAATGTTGATGAGATGATCCACCTAGAAAGGAGATCAAGTTGTTCTGAAATGTCTAAATGACCTCCTATTTTATTTAAAGCATGATTGGATTTGAGCAGTCCATAGAATCCTAGAAGAAACTTCTAGGGTTTCAAAACTCTCCGCGTTTCAAAAACTTTTTGAAGTGAAATGTGGATATGTAAAGCTACGTTAACAGTGGCCATAATTACTGGAAAACTCGGGTAGAGTCCAAGTATGGTCAAGGTATTGTGGAAAGTAATATTATGTATGACCCTCAACAAACTCACGCTCATCAGAAAAGAATTACGTGAATGGAGTAAAACTAGATTGAAAAACCATGCAATACAAAGTCATGCCCACAAAACAAGAACAATCTTCAATGTTACGCAGCAATCAAGAGTCACTGTAGTAAAATCTTCGGAATATAACAGAGCACAATCAAGGAGAGGAAGTGCCTAAAATTACTAATCCATCTTGCTTCAGTGATTTATTTATTTTTATTTTTTTCAAATACTACATCTAGGGGAATCTATCTTGTTTAGTGATTTTAGGACTATTGTGTTGTAAAGTGCCTAAAATACAATGAAGGAGTGCATGGAGATTCTAGTCAACTCAAAAGAGTTCCGTTATGGAAAGGGAGGTTGCTCTAGTATGTTGGCAGGGTTTTGCTCGTTAAAGAAGCATCGAACAATCTGAATGTCTATTGGTATTTATGCTAGATGAAAAGTTATTCTACATTCTTCTGTAAATCAATTATATAATATTCCATTTTGAAGAAACCCATATTTTATTTACATCTTGTTCACATTATCAAAAGAAGAATTATAGCAAATTCTAATCCTAAATGACACCTCTTGGTGTTCAAGAGGCATTTTGAAAATAAGAGGTGAGTCAAAGCACATTCCCAAGCACTTAATTGGAAATGGGGAGAAATGCTTTTTTTTTTTTGGAAACTTCCTTGCAACCCTGTTATTTTCCACAAAATCCATATAAGATTCAACCTTGCATCTAGATGTGAAGGTCAGTACTTGGAGGATATGGAATGCATCTAGAAGACATTGTACATTTGCTAGATGAAGTTGAAATCAATTAATACAAACGAAGACAACCAAGTGATAAAGAATGTTGATCCTAAAGGAGACATTATAACATGACGGACGAGAATATGTAGTATAGCACTGAATGAGAGGTATCAATGCAGCACACAACAGTTGGTTAGCTAAGCACAGAACACTAGAGACCCTAGCAAAGCTAAAGAAATGGAAGAAATGGATCGGTCAATTTGTCTGTTATGTGCGCGGGAGGATGAAATGAGGAAGTTCCTGACTTGGCAGCAATTTTTTGAAGTTTGCGTGGGGCCTAATTCTGTAAAGGCTTGGATTCACAAGAATAACTCACTCATATGAAGATGAGCTTCAATGGTTCTTTAAACACATCATAGGAAGTATCTTCTTTGGCACATCACACTTAAATTCCTTGAACATGCTTCATTCAAGTATGTTACAACAAAAATCTAAACTCGGATGGCATCGAGATGTATTTGAACGTGTTCATCCAATAATGTATACCAACCAAATTTCTACTACCATGTCTAAGTCATTATCCATCATAGTGTGCCCCAAATGGGACAAAAAGGAACATGTTTCATATCAATGTTATATTCCAAAATACACCATAAGCAGTGCCTGCCCAATTATGCATCGTAAGCTGAACGAAAATCTACACATTTTCATAAGAGTATTTAATGTTATACGTTATGATCTTCGTAAATTTATACAAAATTATATTTATAATCCCTTTGAGACATGGACCTCCTAAGGCCCCAATTTTCATTGAGCCAGCACTGCAGAACATTTATTGTTAACTTCAAAATTACCAATGGTAGCCTGGTTGGATGGTTAAGGTTGTGGTGGTTTAACTCCCTCGTATTAGGTTCTATACAACTAAATACACAATTAGATAACTGAATTCAACCTAGACTACAAGTGCAAATGCAGATCTCAGGGGTAAGCAATATGTAAGAAATGCAGGGACCAACCTACTGATCTTACTATGCTCAATATAGTATGATTTGAGCCGGCCCTTGATGATTTCAACCTCTTTTCTTCTTTGTTGAAGGAGCCACCCGGGATCATCTCCATGTATTGCCATCAAGTCCAAACAATGTGAACCTGTATCGCACATCACAAATTTATTTTTCCAAAATTTGGTCTAGGTATATGAATCCACAACTCAATACAATATGAATTTACCTAGCTCTGTCGGTATGGCCACAATGGTAGGTGATAAATTCTCTACGATCCTGCAAACACATGAGTAAAACAATAAGTCCTACAAAATTAGTTCTAAGTATAGAATTTAAAATTTGACCCTAAAAAAAATGTACCCTCCAACATTGTAGGGGTCGTGGAGTTCATTATAAAAGATAATATTGGTGGCAAACTTCTTGAAAACCGACTTGATATTCTGGAGTGAATCAAATGTACGTAGCAGAAAACACATTTAAAAGCTAGTGAGCATATTTCTGAACAAAGTAATCAAATGTGAATTACAGGACATGTACTAGCATTTTAGGAGCTACTAAGGAGCAGTAGTTTCGAATGCACTATTCACAGATCTAAATGGCATAGATTCACCATAACAACGGTGCTGCAATACGTGTCAATTTGAAAATTATAAGTTTGTTCAAGGACATGAGTGAGAAACAATTGCAGATCATGACTTGAAGAACATAATAGAAAATTTCAATTCTGCGACTGAAATTCGACTATAAACTTTCAGTTTTCCAAACTTTTTGCATTTTAAAACTGTTTGAACTGAATGTGGAAGTATGAGGATGTAATAAAATGTTCATATTGTTGTTAATATTAGCTTCAGTTACTTGAAAACTCAGGGAGATTCCAATTCCAAATGACAGATTATCAAAAGCAGAATTATGGCAGATTCTAATCCCAAATGACACCTCTGGGTGTTCAAAATGTACTTTGATTCATAGCACATTCCCAAGTACTTAATCAGAAATGGGGAGAAATGCTCTCTTTTGGAAACACCCCTGGAACCTGTTATTTTCCAAAAAATCCCTATAAGACAACTGGGTGATATGGAAAGTGACCCTAAAGGAGAAATTTTAATGAAGCACACGCATATATAAGATATATCAGGCACTGAGACACTATAATATGACGGACGAGAATATGTAATATAGCACTTAAGGAGAGGTACATGTCAGGAACATGACACAAGACATTATAAAATTGTACATAATGTTATAAACCAAGAAATTACCTCAATGTATACTGGTAGTGCTTTGAAGTAGATTGCATTATCCTCCAAGTATGCTCCCAGAAAAAGAAAAACTTTCGAATCTATAGAATACTCTCCTCCCAAGTACACGAACACTCTCGCATTTGCCCCACCTGGTGTTTTGAGTTCAGAATATATTTTTGTTAGAAGGTAGAGGTGGAGTAGCTCTTGTAATTATAATGGTCAAGTGGTTGGGTGCAAGGACTGTGATTTCATTTTTGGAGACAATTTTGTCCCCTTGATTTTAAGAAATAGTTTGTTGTGTAGAAAAATGTAACAATTTGCATTTGTAATTTCAAAGTTAACAATATATATTATGCATCTTAAATTGAACAAAAATATACAAACTTTAATAAGAAGATTAAATGTTATACGTAATGATCTTCATAAATATATACAAAATTATATACGAAACTATTAGTTTTCTAATCACTTTGAGATATGGGCTCCGTAGTCGACTATCACCTAGGCCCCGATTTTTATTAGGTTGGCATTGTCACGGTGTCATATAAACAACATATTACATGATAAGCACTCAAGTGGAAATGACTGTGATTTTGTTTTTCGAGACAATTTTGTCCACCTGATTTCAAGAAATATTTCGTTTTGAGTAGAAAGAATAAAAAAATTGTATTCGTAATTTTGAAGTTAACAATATATATTATGCATCTTACATTGAGCAAAAATACAATTTTGTATAAGATGATTTAATGTTTTACGTTATGATCATCGTAAATATATAAAGAATTATATACGAATTAAAATAATCGAATGTGAATTACATGTACTAGCATTTTAGGAGCTACTAAGGAGCAGTAGTTTCGAGAACTTACGTAGCCAACAAGCTCTGTTGTAATCCAATGTGGTCTCGGTTTCAGATCATACATCTCTTCACAGTCTTATGTGTAATTTATGAAATATGGCTTGAACATATTGTCCTGTCATTTATAGTTAGAGACTTTATGTGTGATCCATAAATGGGAAATGTACATTGAGCCATCCACGAACATGTATGTGCCTGCCAATTCCATGTGTGCGTGTTATTGAAATAAATAGGGTATATTGCATTGCATGGCATGTTATTTTGAGATGTGCTTAAACCTGCAAATACTCTAAGTAGAGTATCTGATCCATCAGATGCACCATCAATTGCATGATAAACGACATTAATGTGATCATTAGGAATGTCATATTGAGCACTCCACATGTAGAGAGACTTTAACCGACCCTTCAACATTGCAGGCTTGCAGCCAAGCTCAATGGCCTTCACACAGCCAGAAAAGAAATTCATCAACGTTTATAACTTTAAATGAAGGCAAGCCTTATCTCACACCACCAAAAGTATTGACCCACACCACTATTTAAGTTTTTTTTTTATCTCCCACACCACCCCCTTTATCTTCTACACCACCACTTATCTCCCACACCAGCTATATAAACTGTTTGTGCCTTCACAAATTCGATTCTCTCTTCCCTCCAAATCGACTGAATCTCTCCCTCACTCCACACTCTTCCTTCCCACCACCGTGACTCTGTTTCATACTTCACACTCTCTTAAATCATTTTCTTCCCTGTCAATCACTCCCCCACTTTCTCAATTGTTTTTTCCCAAATTTCGAACATCTTTTTCCCTCTTACTCCACTCACTCTCCCACAGTCTTCGCCTTCCCTCCCACACTCTTCCTTGTCTCCACCATTCTCTCAACTTGTTTCCATTGTTTCAAAGAGTTCGTGTGCGATCTTTCCAAAAATCGATTGTGTGCAATTTTTCAAATATGTAATTTCGAACACTAAATTGAACTCCAAACCGAACTCCAAAATGTGGTACAATAAACAATGATGATAACATTCTTCAATGTAAAATTAAACAGACTTCAAAACTCGAAATCTGAAGAAATTTTTTTGGACAAAGTCTGCGTTTTCACCCATTCGCATTGGTATGGGCAAATATGAGACTCCCATTCGCATTGTCCAATGCAAATAGGTGAAAACTCGCATAGTGACCAGCGATTGGCTCTTTACAGAACAGATTTGTGCGAATGAATTTTTATGCCCCATTTCCCTATTTATTTTACAAAACTTACCAGTTTGAATCTACATATAAGCATGGAAGAAGTTTCGTGAAATTTCCCGAAATCTCACCAAAATTTTTGTTTTTTAATTACGAAAAGAAAAAAAATGTTTATATAAATTTACATTTTTTTTGAAAAAATTTCACTTTTTCACCAAAAACACAAAACTTAGTGACAAAATTTTCATTTTTTTCAAAGGTTTTTTCGACAAATTTCGAAGCTTTTTTCGTAAATTTTCGAGTTTTTTTTTCTAATTATCATTTCTTCTAATTATTTATTAATTTTTTAAACAACCCTCTGATTTTCTAATTATATATTGGTATTTAGGCTTCATTTAATGTATTTAATAGATTTATTTACTTACATTTTGTACATATTTCATGTAACCTCAAAATTATTTATATATATTTCATGTACCCTCAATATGAAACAAATTATGTTAAATTGATTAAAGTGGTTTGAAAAAATGTTGTGGAAGGGAAATAGCAACCCAATATACAATACAATTGGACATTTTAAGTACAAAGGGTGTCAAGTGGAAATGACTATGATTTCGTTTTTTGAGATAATTTTGTTCTCCTGATTTCAAGAAATATTTTGTTTTGGGTAGAAAAAACATAAAATTTGTGTTTGTAATTTCGAAGTTAACTATGTATATTATGCATCTTAAATTGAGCGAAAATACAAATTTTTATAAGATAATTTAATGTTTTACGTTATGGTCTTCGTAGATATATAAAGAATTATATAGGAAATAAAGTGATCGAATGTGAATTACAAGACATGTACTAGCATTTTAGGGGCTACTAAGGAGCAGTAGTTTCGCGAACTACGTAGCCAACAAGCTCTGTTGTAATCCAATGTGGTCTCGATTACACATCATACATCTCTTCAATAGTCTTATGTGTAATTTATGAAATATGGCTTGAACATTGTATTGTCCTGACTATTGTCATTTCATATCAGAATTTCAGTTCATGTCTACAAAACAAGAATATTTATAGTTAGAGACTTTATGTGTGATCCATAACATGGGAAATGTGCATTGAACCATCAATGAACATGTATGTACCTGCCAATTCCATGTGTGCATGTTATTCAAATAAAGAGGGTATATGGCCAGTGGCGGATCCAAGATTTTAGTTAAAGGGGGAGGGGGGAATGGCAAATAATTATTGAGCACGTCTAGAGAATCAGGCGCGCCAGGGGAGGCTCTCTGGCACGTTTTTAGGAAAGAGAAAGGGGATTTAGGAGATCTTGAGTTCATGAGAAGATCTTGAGGAGATCTAGATCTTGAGTTCTTGAGGAAAATCCTCCATTAACAGGCCTTGAAGAACACCACTCCATGAAGTTTGATTTGGAGAATCCTCCATTAATAGAGAGCCTCCTCTAACGCTAGGGTCCTGGCTCAATAGAATTTTTCATAATTGTTAGTTGATAATAGTAGTTATCAATTGCGAAGCCAAAAAAAATTTCCAACCCGAACTAGTAACTAATAAAAAATACAACTATAAAAAATGCATTGCATATGCCAAATTGAATCCAGTGTAGTCTAATTTTAAGCCAAAATAAAATCACAACATCGATAATCTTAACAAGGGAAAATGAGCATAATAACTAGAATATATAAATAAAATCACAAAATAATTAGGATAAGTATCTAGTTGAAGCTTAAAAAATGAAATTTGCGAAAATAATAAGATCTTAATATAATTTCATAGAAAAAATGGTTTATGTGAGCCTCAAATTTTGTATTAGTTGGCTAATGGTATATATTTTCATTGATTTATATAATTAATATTTTAGATATTAATTTCAAAAAAAATTTATGTTTTATACCACTTGTGAGCAAACATTTCATTTTTTAATGCGTGTTTAATTACATATAAATTTGCATTGAAAACAAATATGTAGGGGTATGTCACAATGACAGAAATAGTAATTGTCAATCGCAATAAAAAAAACCATACGCTCCAAGAGGACTGAAAATAAGTTTTATTAAACCAAACAATTTTTTATGTTTGCAATTATTAATAAAATTGCATTAAAAATAATAAAAAATCATACGCTCCAAGAGGATCGAAAATAAGTTTTTATTAAACTAAACGATTTTTTTATGTTTGCAACTATTAATAAAGTTGCATTGAACATAAAAATAAAATTAGGTGAATAAAGAGTATCGAACTCGGGTCTTTCGCAAAAAATTTGTAAACTTCCAACCACTGCACCAATAGTAACATATAAAGATAGTTGGATGAACAATAATCATATTGCACCAACCATTATATAATTGACTTTTTTATAATGGTAGATATTTATTAAATATATTTTGAAAGTTGAGGGGGGCAGCTGCCCCCCCCACCATCGCCCTTAGTAGATCCGCCCCTATTAATATGGCATTGCATGGCATGTTATTTTGAAATGTGCTTAAACCTGCAAATACTTTAAGTAGAGTATCTGATCCGGCAGATGCACCATCAATTGTGTGACAAACCACATTAATATGATCATTAGGAGTGTCATATTGAGCACTCCACATGTAGAGAGCCTTTAATCGACCCTTCAACATTGCAACCAAGCTCAATGGCCTTCACACAACAAGAAAAAAATT
The DNA here is from genome assembly GCA_003290165.1 of Berberis thunbergii. Taxonomy (NCBI): domain Eukaryota; kingdom Viridiplantae; phylum Streptophyta; class Magnoliopsida; order Ranunculales; family Berberidaceae; genus Berberis; species Berberis thunbergii. The sequence goes on from QNQO01000886.1 coordinate 318,334, forward strand.
CATCAAAGTTTGTAACTTTAAATAAAGGCAAGCCCTGTTTCACACCACCAAAAGTATTGATCCACATCACCATTCAAAAAAAAAATTATCTCCCATACCACCTTTATGTTACAAACCACCACTTATCTACCACACCCGCTATATAAATTGTGTGTGCCTTCACAAATTTGATTCTCTCTTCCCTCCCAATCGACTGAATCTCTCCCCTACTCCACACTCTTCTTTCCCACCACCGTGACTCTCTCCCCCAAAGCTTTTACGATCTTCCCTCCCACCACCATGACTTTTTTTCATACTCCACACTCTCTTAAATCATTTTCTTCCTTGTCAATCACTCCCCCACTTTCTCAACTGTTTTTCCCCAAATTTTGAACATCTTCTTCCCTCGCACTCCACTCACTCTCCCACAGTCTTCGCCTTCCCTCCCACACTCTTCCTTGTCTCCACCATTCTCTCAACTTGTTTACATTGTTTCAAAGAGTATGTGTGCGATCTCTCCAAAAATCGATTGTGTGCGATCTTTCAAATATGTAATTTCGAACACTAAATTGAACTCCAAAATGTGGAACAATAAACAATGATGACAACATTCTTCAATATAAAATTTAAACAGACTTCAAAACTCGAAATCTGAAGAAAAAAAAATTTGGACAAAGTCTGCGCTTTCACCCATTCGCATTGTCCAATGCGAATGGGTGAAAACCCACATAGTGACCAGCGATTGGCTCTTTACAGGACAAATTTGCTGACTTTAGTAAAATAGTCATAACTTGCTCATTTCAAAACATTTTCAAGTGATTCAAACTTTATTCATTAGATAACTAAGAATACTACAATTTTTGTTTCTGATGATCTTGAGAATCGGCCTCATCAAGTGTATAAGTTGGCCGAAATTTATGGATACTAACCAATTTTATTTACTGGACAGATTTGAGTAACTTTAGTAAAATGACCATAACTTGTTCATTTCAAAACAGTTTAAACTGATTCAAAATTGTATTTATTATTTAACTCAAAGTACAACAATCACTCAAAACTATAGAGAAAAAAATAGGGTATTGTCTCTGACTTTCAGCCAATTTATATGCTTGATTGAGACCGATTCTCAAAATCATCACAACATAAAAAATGTAGTACTTTGAGTGATCGAATGAACACAATTTGAACCACTTGAAAATATTTTGAAATGGGGAAGTTATGGCCATTTTACTAAACTTGCGCAAATCTGTCCCGTAACGAACCAATCGTTGGTCACTATGCGAGTTTGAACATTTCATTCACATTAATCAATGCGAATGGGAGTCTCGTATTCACCCAGACCTATGTGAATGGGAGACTCCCTTTTGCATGGCCCTTTTCGAATGTGAGACTCTGTCCAAATTTTTTTCTTTAGATTTCGAGGATGAGTATGACACTCGCGTTGATAGAACTATTATTTCTTATTTTTTGAGTGGTGAATTGTGTTCAGACTTCCTCAATCTGTTCACTTGAACGAAAGAGGTATATGAAATGAATTTTATTTTTCTTTTAGTCATCTCTATCAGAAAATCAAGTGTTTGTTGAGATCTATGTCTTTTCAGTGCATATTTGCGTTAATCTGAGTTTCTCTTCACACATGTAGTTTCCATGGGTTTCATATTCTATTGGCAATTACCAATTGGTTGCTTTTTATTATTACATTGGTGATTGTAATTTCCACCAAATTAAGTGTTTGTTGAGGGGACCATGCAAGAAAAGATAGGAGAATAAGATGAAGAGATGAAAGGTGCGGCCGGTAACAAGTGGGGCGGGTCGTGTTCTTCCCGTGAAGATGAAAAATATGAGAGGAAAGGGGGAGAAGAGAAATAGAAGAAAAAAAAATACATAATTAATGGTGGTGTGGATTAATATATCCAAAAAAAATAATAAATTGTGGTCTGAAACAATACATTTGGTGGTGTCAAACAGGGCTTACCTTAAATAAAAACGGGAGGTCATTAAGATAGTTTAACATTGAAAATTTTGAAAGCATGGAGGTCATTGAGATAGTTAATGTCAAACTGCAAAACATAGAGACTGAACATCCAAATCAAATCACACAATCTATTTAGCATGCTCTACTGCCATGCGGTTAGCGGGTCACTCCAGTAGATGGCGTAAGGGTTCAACATACCATTGGCAAATATGATCAGGGCATCTTCTTTTATCCCTAGAAAGCTCATATATGGTAATTCTTTTGCAAAAATGTTAAGAAATCAGGTTTTGCAACCGTGGTGATGTGTCGTCATCTCGAAAGAATGATAAAAAATCACCAAAGAGTTTGTGTATCTTTAGATTGTTAAAAACTCTTTTGATGATGTGTTTTTTTTTTAATCTCTTAAACCCTCTCACCCCAATTTGGTTCAACCCTATGACCTAGTGATATCATCCATCACTGCAATGGAACCTAGTGATATCATCTGTATTTTTTGATTTGCAATGGAACCTCAATGTATCACCTCTAAGATTAGACTTAAAAAAAAAAAATTATAATGCAATAGCTGCTAGTTTTTTTTTTTTTTTTTTTTTGCGAAATTAGACTACGAGGAATACTCACATCCTGCAATTAGCACAAGAAGAAGAAAAAAAAAACACGAATGACTTTGGATAGAAGAGCCATTTTGATAACGTTTTGCTTAGCATCTCAGTCCTTTAAATAGATAAAATATTTACTTAAATAATAGTAAAAGTATGCTAAAAATGGTCATTACATTTTATGTAGTGATTTAGAAGGAACTCTTTCAGCTAGAAGTTAATTTCTATGTACCTTATATCATATGTAATAATGATTTGGAAGTCCAAAGAAAATCTCTAGATTCAGCTGCTTAGAATAAATTTTTATGCCTCATTTCCCTATTTATTTTACAAAACTTACTGGGTTGAATCTACATATAAGCATGGAAGGAGTTTCGCGAAATTTCCCGAAATCTCACCAAAATTTTCGTTTTATTAATTACGAAAAAAAAAAGTTTAATATAAATTTACATTTTTTCAAGGTTTTTTCGAAAATTTTCGAGTTTTTCGCCAAAAACACAAAACTTAGTGATAAAATTTTCATTTTTTTGAAGACTTTTTTTACAAATTTCGGAACTTTTTTCTTAAATTTTTGAGTTTTTTTTTCTAATTATCATTTCTTCTAATTATTTATTGATTTTTGAAACAACCCTCTGATTTTCTAATTATATATTAGTATTTAAGCTTCATTTAATGTATTCAATAGATTTATTTACTTGTATTTTGTACATATTTCATATAATCTCGAAATTCATTATATATCTTTCACATATCTTTGAAATATTTCTTAAAATCAGGAGATTGAAATTAACTCGAAAAACAAAATCACAATCCTTTCATATAAGTGGTGATTTGATCACCTTTACTTGTAATATGAAAATTGAAAAAAAAAATGCCTTTTATAGCCTTGTATTTTACAACACCTGAAAACAACTAGTATGTATTTTACAGTTTGTTTTTAAAACATAATTTTGTGATTTACTTTCAACATATTGCATATTGGTTGATCATGTAGCCTGTTTTTAAAACAAAAATGTTAGGAAACCAATCCAAAAAAATGATGAAATTCCCAAAATATTTAAGTGTATTTCAAGGTTGTAAAAATTTTATCTGATAAAGCCACATCATCCTGATTGCAGAACCTGGTTCTCTAGCCTCACTCGTTTTTAAAATATAATGTTGTGATTAAGTTATTAACTTATTGTATGTTAGTTGGCCACCAACCCTGAATTTACCGTCTCCTTTTTTATTGTTGGAGATTGGCATGTAACCTATATAACAGTGTTCTAAAAATCGGCTTAAGAGGCCGCCTAGGCGCTAGAAGGTAGAAAAACGCCCAGATTAATGGCTGGGCAGGTTCTGGGCAGTCTAGGTGGGTTCTGAGCAGTCTAGGCGGGTCGGGGGCCTAGGCGGGGTCTGGGCAAGTTTTTTTTTTTTTTTAATAAGACTGATTGTGTTCTTATTTTATTTTCTTTCCTCCTTTTTAGAAATAAACAATTTAATTATTTTTTATTCAGTATATGTCTAAATATAGCAAGTGATGATTACTTAAAGAAATTCTCAAATGATATGCCGATAACAATTTTATTAATGTAAATTTTATCAAACATGACTGATGTTATTCATGCAATTTGAAGAAAAATAAAAGATTTTGTTTGAATATTTGGTCACAAATTGAACTTTGTATAAATTACCCACCATGACCGACTTCAGTCATTTGAGTTTTAATCAATTTTGTTCATGATTGTTAATTTTTCATGTTTTTAAATTTTGCATATGTATCTTAACATTAAATTGAATGCAATTGATAAATTATTATATTTGACTTTTGTAAATTATTAAAGTTATAATACAAAACCTACTCCTCGCAACCCACTGTACACATTTTGCAGGTCCTCCTCCCTAAGTTGCCTTTATTACTGTTTTTACCAAAAATATATATATATATATATATATATATAAGATTAATAAACTTTATTATGTAAGCACCAAGGACAGCCAATTTGAAAGTTAGAAAAGAACACAGGCAATCTTAAAACCTACAACTAATCACAGTTTGAACCATGCCCACAGGATTTCATTTTTATCAATAGAGAAGAAGCATTAAAACCTACAACCAGCCGGGCCGTTACCATCACACCATAACAAATACAATCCCAAGCAAATAAAAAACAAAACTAATTAAAATTATTGCTGCTGCGACAGCAAGAAAAACATTCATGTACCAAACAATCAACTGCACAAGCAAACAAAAGCCACGCTAAAGGATTGGCCATAAGAAGTAATAATAAAAACATGGAATAATTATTATCATAAACAGATGACACAAGGTATTCAAGTCTAGATAGATGACACTGATAATACCACCAGACTCGTAACGAAACATAAGACAATCCATGCTTCCTATAGCATAAACACCCCATGCGGTATACAAACGAACAGATAGACCTGACATAGAAGTAATAGTTTCTACTTGAACAAAAACATAATAAAGCCTTGCACATGGGGGGAGACAACATGGCACCCTACCTGACTGTAGAGAAAAGCACTCACTCTTCTTCGCTTTCTGATTCTGCACTTTGAAGCCATTCAATGAAGGGCTTCATATTCTTCCAGATCTGAGAATTCTTGTTTGCACCTTTCAGGCCTTCTTCATACCACTGTACTATGAATTCTTCCTCCAACACATCAGAATCATAGAGCACTTTCATCACCAACGCCACCTCCTTCACAGCATCGGGGCTGGACTTTCCACAGAAAGACTTGATTGCCTGAAGCAAAAGGGTCTGCGACCCCTCGTTCTGAGTAGCAGCCGCAAGGTAGTTCTTCTTCTTGGTCACTTCCTTGGAGAAACCTTTCTCAACTCCCACAAAGAGGGCATCAAAGGCAGCATTCATGACCTCTGATGGAGAACCCTCCAGAGACTCTAACAGGGATTTCAGCTGACTTGCAGTGGTTCCTTTCTTCAGACTCTCCTTGATCACTTTCACAAGCTTATCATGGATGTTGACAGACGATCCATTCTCACCATTATGCTCAGATTTCCCATTAGATTCAACAGTGTTATTTTTGCTAGTGGCAGCCATTTTCTTCTCTGGTTTTGGCTTTTTCTCTGACTCAGTGGTGGTTAGCATGACCATATCTGCAGTGACGGCACTCAACTGTTCCTGAATACGTTTCTGGGCAGCTGCAACAGAGGTATCAGTCTGCCATTCAACATCATCCTCATCCTCAGCAGCATCATTCACATCAGCCCGATTGGCATTAGGTGGGGAACGTGAGCGATCCTCATCAGATGGAACCTTCTTCTTGGTTGCAGCAGCAGTCTTTGACACAGCAGTTGATCCCTTCTTCTTCACGTCCTTCTTTATCTTCTTCATCTCCTCATCAGCTGCTTCCCCTTCCTTGAGCCTTTCCTTCTCTGCCCTCCTCATTGCTTTCTTATCCTTACCACCCTTCTTCTGTTCAGGTGGATTCTTCACTATGAATGTTGTGAGCTTGTCTCTCATATCCACGTCAGATACAAACCCACAGGCAGCACATTTCAGCTGAATCATCTGTGTTTTAGTGATGATAACTTCAGTTTCAGGATTCCCACATCCATAACACTGGACGTATTTCTTGATGAAATTCTCTAGGAGACCAGCGAGCTTAGCAGTTTCATGAGCTCCATTTACGAGGGCAACCCCCGTTTTCTCGTCAAATTTGGACTGGGCTCCAAGCTCACAACCAAAATACTTTGTAGTGTATGAAGCAGGCCTAGCCAAGGCTTTGGCGATATCAGTCATGTTGACCACATTGGTCTTGATGCCATTCCCCCTGCCCTCAATCTTGGTAATCATCCTGGGCATCTTATACCTATAAAAGGCATCGTCGCTGTTTCCAGCACCTATGTTCTGTAAAGCCATTTTTGTTTTTCAATACCAGCAACGATGTATCAGACTAATCAGGAGAGACAGACAAGGTAGTTATCAGCTTCTGGAACAGCAAACGTGTTTTGATCTTCAATAAAGATAGTCCCTTTTTGGATGCCAGAAAATTGGTCTTCTGCAAGTAAAACAGGTTGCATAAAATTACAACCGAGAGACTGTTCACCGATAGGCCAGAAATGCATGCAGCTAATTTTTCTGGTTGAGGATCTGTTCTTTTTTCTAGACGAAGGACAATACTCTCCAAGTAACCCAATGGATCCCAAAAAGAGAGTGGCCCTTTCAGACATAAAAGAAGCTTCACACTTTACAAACTCCACTTTGCCTATCTGGCAGAAATAGCAGCAGAACTGCAACTTTCTTTGTCCTAAAGAGTCCTGAAACCGTTGGAAGAATAATTAATCATCAATCAAGCAAATAAAAACAGGGAAAAATGAACTCATTACCCAATGACGGACACACAAACTGTAATTAAATGCCAGCTCAATATTTGATCGTATTTGACATAACTACACAAGAAACAGACATGACAATACTCCCCTCTTACAAGGGGGATACTCCATACTTTAATGCGGGGTTAATGTTAAGTCACATTATGATGCAAATTTGATAGTTTATATGAATCACCGTAATGATTTGTTGGTATTGGTGGATATGATAACTTAACACAAGGCATCACAGCTCAAGTACCAAAAATACAACCGGACATTTATAGTTTTGCAAACCATATCCTAAAACAAGTGTTATTTCCATTTTAGCCTAAACTCATAGTTAGGAGTAGCAATTAGGTAGACAAGGTGATAACCCAGCGTGCACTTTAAGGCACTTCACTTTAGTCGCTTAAAGTGAAAAGAAAATTGAAGGAGCGATTGGACGCTTAATTAGAAGAAATTACAATCATCAATATATTGTGTGTTTCTTTTGCATTTATTAGCATTCTTTTATGTGATTATATTATACGCCTAGTTTTCACTATTACAAACTTGGTTGTTTAGAAGCTCCAATATAGACAAACTACTTTTTTTGTGTGTGTGTGTGTGTGGGGGGGGGGGGGGGGGGGGGGGGGGGGGGGGGGGGTGGAGTTGTTGTCCCTTCCTCGGTTCAACCTCGCTTCAAGGCCTTGCGATAATATCACAAAAACAACACAAACTTGGAAGAGTTTGGGTCACAAACCTATGAGACAAATGTAAACCATATCCGCTCAACACAAGTTACAAATTAATCATTTTGTGCTAGGGTACGCCAATTAAATCACCAATACCAATTAAACCACTAAATTTTAATTTATTTTACTGGTAGAATGTAGACCAACCCTTAGTAAGATGCAGTAGCAAGGCTAACTAGACCAACTTACATACCTGTTCGGCCCATTTCCCAAAAAAGGTCCTAACATTATATGAGGAAAGAGTTCCAACAACTTGCAAGTATCTTGACACATGTACTTGGCCACATTGGAACTTACTTATTCATTTGACATTTGTCAAACGCTTAGCACAGTGTTGTTGAAACTTCAGTTTAATCCCTACTTGCTCTCTGGAGCAATGAAAGTGATGAAATTTATATAAATAGACATCATAGCCACATAGGAAATGTAGTTATCGGGTGGTCACACCATCTTATTGTACAAGGGCCAACCATTACTGACTAATACAACCTTGTCATACCATTTTTTTTGTGTTGACCACAAGGTTGATATCAAATTTGAAAATTGAATAATTTACTATGTTGCCTAAGTAGGCCATGTCATGATGGGTGACTCAGTTATTATCCATGTTGCATTTTGGGTTCGATTGACAAACTAGACTCATAAATTATGTCATGTTTAGGGCGGGGTTTTGCCAGATCTCAATAAGTTATCATGTTGTGTTTGGGTTTGGTTTGCCTGTGACCCAACAATGAACCAAAACAACTATGACACAACATAACCCATCACCACCCTTAGTAACATATCAGAAATTACAAAATTTCCATATCCAGTAATGCAAATAATATCCCAATCTAGGGTTCACCAATACCTCATGTGGTCAACATGTTTGTATCAGACATCATATTCGATACAACAATTGTCACACTATGTAGACACTCACATGTGCTCTAAAAGAAAATTTATTGTTGATAAAAGGAAATTTCATAACGAAAAACATGGAAACAAGTGAAACTGAGATAGCCCGCAACATCTACAATGGCCCAAAAAACATCTGATTCATAATTGAACCTCCCAAGACAAATTTTATTAATTTTTAACAATCTTCTCCATAATTGAACCTTATTCAAAAGGAGAGTTTTATACGGGAGAGAGAATCACCAAAAATCAATTGCCTTTTTATATAGATCAATCTCATAAATGGGTTCAAGAAACTAGAGCTCTTAATACATAAGTCTTTCCACCCCTAAATACATCCAGGGAATTAGACAACTTCAAGTATCTTCCAATCAACTCCAAGTATATATACAACTTGAAGTACCCATCAATGAATTTAAGATCGATTCACGGATCCAAAATTATCTTTCTCATCAACCATGCAATTACAAGTTATGATTAATTCATGGATCCAAAATTCTCTTTCGATTCACATGCTAGCAATTACAAGTTATGATCGACTCATGAATCCAAAATCATCTTTTGATCAATCAAAACCATACAAATTTAAGATGTTATGTTGTTTCGCCTAGTACAAACCAAGCTATAAGATCTAACGCTCCGTACCACATAACCAAACACACAACTTAGATTTCATATAAATCAAATCAAGAATGAAAGCTCAAAAAAACAAAATCTCCTATTCATCGCAGTACGAAACAACGACCAAGCCAATGAATCCATTCAACAAAACACAACTTGATTGAAACAGGGATTAAAACAATTATACAATCGATTCGACAAAGCATAAATTGGATTTAAACACAGTTCAACAAAACATCGAAAGATAAATGAACCGATCGATCGATTGATGAAACATATAGAGATCTGAATCGAAAGAGTGAAGAAGATAGAGAGGGATTCTTACCTTGATGAGAAGAGTTAGCGATGCGCGAAGAAACCCTAGCCCCTAGCCTCTCCTTTGCTTTCGTTTAGGGCGAGAGAAGGATGAGAGGAGGGCCTTATATAAGAGTTTGGGAGCTAAATTTCTAGAACTTCCAACGATTTGAATAACTAGGTTTCTTTGTGAGCGTTGGATTAACTGGTGAGGATGATCTAACCGTTGAGAGTAAAGGAAGATGTGGTCCTGAAATAGAAAGTCGAACTACCTGTCAATGGGAAATAGGACTTGTAGATCGCCATATCGAATTATGGACTTTGATCATATAGTAAATGCCCTCGGGATATCGTGGATTGATTGAATAATCAAAAAATGACTTTTAAGGCATACTTCTTCACAAAATAGATCATTAGATATCGTAGTTGATGTAATAGCTAATTTGTATCTATTTTTATACTTTTATGATCGATAAGGATTATTTTATTAACTCATAAAGTTATAGGACATATTTACCTTTCTTAAACAAATAAAAAAACTTAATTTTATATTTTTATGACCAACAAAGACTTTTTTATTAATTATTCAAAAAAAAATTAACCCTTAACCCCTCCCACCCCATGTCGTTGGTACGTGTCGATATTAATTATTATAATTATGAACAACAAATTATAAGTTTTCATTGACCGACGAGTTAATCAAATTAATATGCTAAGGTTTGGTGAATTTTTCATAATGTAGTTAATGATTATTAGAAATTTAATTTTAATTAATAAAATCAATTTGATTAACTTATTATAAATTTTTATATTTCAATGGAATTATAAAATAGTTATTATATGTGTAATAATAACAAGTGATTCACTAATTGATTTTTCTCCATGAATGATAACAAAACCTTCTTATAAACAAGATTACTCTGCAAAAGCAAAAGACTCTTGCTGCTTATAGTTTCTTCTACATATTTGTACTCCACTCCTTTGATTTCAAATGCACATCTAATCCTGTAAACAAATGGACTCACCCATAAACTCAAAAACTTCACTTGATCAAGTTTCTCCATATGCCAATTTCTTCTTTTAATAGTTTGCAATGTCTTTTTGATCATTATTTATACACACAGATGATACTATGAAGACCCATTAGGTGTCTAAATTTGACTAATGAGTTCATGTGTAACTAGAGGTTTGAGAGTCACCTTTATCACCACCAACAATCAATGACTGCATATTCATAGGTTTTTCAGATGACAGATCATTTGTTGATTTCTTTTTGCACCCAAAAAAGACTTGATATGTAATAGTTCCATTACAAATTCTAAATGTTTAAGGAGACTAATAAATTGATGGAAGCTTACATTTTTTAAGAAACTAATGATTGAACTTGGAGGAAGTTGGGAAGATGTGGGAATTTTTGCTTCTTCAACTTTTACATCATCGTTGCCACACTTACAACTTCTCTGTTGATTTTATTTTTAACATCAATGGTCCTAAGTAGGAAGAAAAAAAAATTTGACGCAAAGAGTATCTAAAAAAAATAAAAAATCATTAATAACTTTATGAGTAAAGTATAAAAATGTGTCATATAACTTTACAAGTATAAAACTATAAAAAAATCATTAATAACTTAATAACTTTATGAGTATAAAATTCATTAATAACTTTATGGTTATAAAAGTATAAAATTAAGTTTTCTATTTCTTTAGGAATGATAAATATGTCATATAACTTAATGAGTTAATCTGGGTTAATGAAAGAGTCATTGTTGGTCATAAAAGTATAAAAGTAGATACAAATTAGCGATTACATCAACTATGGTATCTAAATTGTCTATTTAGTGAAAAAGTATGCCCTAAAAGTCATTTTCCGTTGAATAATTATGCAAGTACTTGGATTTTTTTCTCAAATAGACAACGAAAAAATATGAACATTTTAATGAAATTATTAGGTTGAACGGAAAATTCATTCAAATATTGCCACTTAATTGTTTGTTCTCTTCCCCAACCTTCATTTGTCTATTTACTACAAACCGAATTAAAAAACCATTTATCATTTATTGATATCCTTTTAAGTTGAGAATACCAAAGCCAACATGTGATTCATCAATAAATATTTTTCTTTACAGTAGGGAAAGCAGTTGCAAAAGGTTAGGTTGACAATATAACGGTTACTTAATATTGGATGTGACAAGATAGAACTTTTCTAGAGAGCTGGCCCTTAGAGTCAGGCTCGTGCCAAGGCAAGTCTAATACCATCAATTATCCTAGAGATGTGCATAATGGCCCAATCGAATACAATCACACAGACAGATAATCCCATGTCGTTGTTCTGGCTCTAAGGGCCTGACTCTCTAGATTTTTTGGGCAAGATATGGGCAAAGTATCCAAATTGTTAGTTACCAACGACTGACTTTAATTTTCAATTAAATAGAATATGGGAAAGGCAAACTACGCCTTTCGAGATGGCGACATAGATGTTCATGATAACAAAGAAACATATAGTTGGATATTATTATCTAAGAAGGCATTAAGGGTCGCAATCTCGATCTTCTAAAATTGAAAGAACTTTGTTCACTTCTAATCAAATATAGTTAGGCCGAGATGAGTATGCCTGAGTCGAATTAGGGTTTGTTATCTCTACTATTTTAAGAGTAAGTCTAGGAGCCACTTTTAAGCTAACTTTTGTTTTTTTTACACTTTTTACCCATCTTTAAAACACAATCACAAGAACAATTCTTAAGAGTCATGCCCCTAGCGCCAGATCAACGTCAGGGGAGCCTAAAAAACATGATGAAGACGAAGAAAATAGATGAATATGAAGAACAAAATAAGAATAATAAGGACACATGAAGAACAGATGAAGAATAGAAGAACAAATGAATAATGAAAGAAGAAGAAGAAGAATAATAACAAATGAAGAAAATACAATGATGGAGGGTCTTGAGGCTCCCCTGGCACCAGGGGCCTGACTCTTAAGAATTGTTGCAATCACAAACACCATTTATAAAAGGGGTAAAAAAATATATATATATATTTTTTTTAAAAAGCCTAAAAGTGGCTCCCAAACTTTACTCCCTATAATTGTTGCCACCTCAAATACAAGGCAGAGCCCCAAATGAACATGGTAGCCATCTTCATCACCATTTTTGGAAATCTCCAAAAATTCCCTATCAATAAGAAAAATTGCACTTATATTAAACCAATCATAATTATTTTATATACACATGCAATCATATAATTTCTTAATGCTTGATATTTATATCATTTCCATTTTAGATAATGGTATAAATCAAATAAATGTCAAAGCATCAATATTTTATGATACAATTTTTTCATGTTACAAAATTACAAAGTTTATTTCATATAGTGTGTGTATTGCTCACATGCTGGTTTTGAACTCAATACAATTACCACACCATATACAACTAAAACCAAATGAGCCACAAATATATAATGTGCATGTTTTGGAGCCATTAATACAAAAATATCAAACATTTAGGGACCTAAAACGATAATTTTTGGGGGCCAATTCACCGAATTGTTTCGATTGGTTCAGAGCCAGGTCTGATTGCTTACATTGTCGATCAATCATGCATGAATTAACCATGTGTAATGAATACTTGATTTTATTTTAATTAATCATATTAATGACAAAGGTGAGTATATGCACGCACATAATGCATCCGACGCTAGTGGTCATAAGAAAAAAAAAAGTTGAGTTGGACATTGGGACTCTTTTATATACGTAGTTCATTTGAAATATATTTTAGTAACTTTAAAATAGATTTTGCTGGGACTAAAATCTTTTTTAAAGCTCGGACCATTAGTGTATATCTTTTTCTTTAAATTGTTTTTTCATGAATAAAGATAATTATTTCAAACTTGTTCAGTTTCACTCGGAACACTAAAATTGGATTGTTCATTGGCAATGTGCCCACTTACAACCAAAGAATGTGATTTTGCGAAATCTCGAGAAATTTCAATGAAAAATTTGTGTTTTTAAAATTACGAAAATAAAAAAGGGGGAATTTTTTTTGGTTTTTTTGAAAATTTTTGAGATTTTTTTGTTAATTTCTGATTTTTTTTTTTTTTGTAAATTTCAATTTTCCGTACAAATACAAAACCCAGGTACCAAAAATTACATTTTTTGAGGTTCTGAAAATTATCTGAGTTTTATTAAATTTCAGGGTTTTTTTGTATTATCAATTCTTCTAATTATTTATGGATTTTTAAAACTACCCCCTGGTTTTTTTTAATTATCATTTTCTTCTACTTATATATTGATTTTTTAAAACCACTACTTGATTTTATAATTATATATTGATTTCATGTTTGTTTTATTTCTTGATATTTAAACTTCATTTAATATGTTTAATTGATTTATTTATTTGCATCTATTTTTTTCACATTTTCATATACCCTTAAATTCATTAATTTTTTTTTTTACGTATCCTTGAAAATTTTACCTTTTTTATACACACCAAAATTTGTCTTAAAATCAGAATACCGAAATGAACTCGAAAAAACGAAATCACAATCCTTGCTTACAGCTGCAAGCCAAACCGTACAAAGAAACTCTGTGAAATCATTTGATGAATGCCCAATGGAAGAGAATGCTAGTAGATCGAGCTGTAGGTGCATGGACTTGGCTAGTGAAGCACACACAACCACTCTTGTTTCCATAGAGAGTGCTACCTTAGAGTAAGATGAGCGACCCATTGGCAAAGTTAGCCCCAAGGGTTCACTCCCTTCACTAGTCAATGAATTGCATCAATGAATGTAGGCACGATCTTGCTTGATCATTTGCTCTCACTAGACCGCCCTAGAGTACGATATTGGTTCACCATAGGTACGAAGGGTTGTCTCTTATGTGCGATGGTTGGGCATGAATGGAGTTTGCTCGGTAGAAAGGAGAGTAACCTTTCGGGGAGTAGAGATCGAGTGTAGAAAGATCAGTGGCTCACTCCCATCTTTCCCATCATCACCTTCAAAGGGAACTAGTTTAAGAAGTCTTTGTTTTATAAATGAAGCAAAACTCACGCCAAGAAAGTTGGCTCATAATCTTGTGTAAGATAACTTGTTGGGTCAAATTCTTTATGCTTCATCCAAAATGATAAAAGGTCAAAACATAGCACATTCACCATCCATTTCAATCATCTTAATTAGCTCTGCTTATTTTATTTACACTTTTGATGATTTCATGGTTTTTCAAGATCACGGCACGTAACTCTAGTTGCAAAAACATGATTCCATAGCATTTTCGAAACAGTAATGAGTAAAGCTAGAGAACCATGTTTTACAACCAGATTCTGCAACATATTGTCCAACATATTTTGGGACTGCACAATATCACGAGAACGAGCACTACTACAGCGCACCGGGGGTTAGCTTGGTGCTACCCCCACCGTTCATTTTTGCCTCAAGATAGGTGATGGACGGTGTGGGTGTGTTAACCCCCGGTGCCCTAAAGAATTTTCACATGAGAACAGTAATATTCAAACAAAACTAGGGGTGGGCAAAAACCAATTTAAATTCGGTTAACCGACCGAACCGATTTTCGGTAACCGAACCGAAATATGAGTAGAGAGAAAATAATTAAACTGAACCGAACCGATTATAAACGGTTCAAAATCGAAACCGATTTTGAACCGACCGATTTATAACCAAACCGACCGATTAATTAAATATATATAAATAACTAAATAAAAAGTAGGTGTCAATACTTATTTAGTGCAACAAATGCATTGCAATACACCCTATTGCACTAAATCACCCCATTCTCTCAAAGTTTTCAATTTTGGGCTAAAAATTGAGCCTATAAAAAAATTGGACCTGTAAAAAAATTGGACATGTTTTAATGAAAGTCTTTCAAATGCTTGAGCCTGAGATTTCGGTCCAACCAAACCGATCCGAAATTCGGTTCAACCGAATTCATCGGTTTACAAATACAAAATTTCGGTTTGGGTTTTGGACAAACCGAATTAAATCGGTTCGAAATCGATTTGGAGCTCAAAATCGAACCGAACCGACATTGCCCACCCCTAAACAAAACAGTTTCAATGAAGACCCCGGTGAACCACAGATGAATGAAGAAAAGGGTCATACAGTAAAACTCAAAACACTACAAGAAATATCAATGAAATGTATTCAAGCATGGACAGATCGACATCAAACATCTATGGAAAGAAAACCACCAACGTTCCAGACTGACACTCGATATTATTGCCTCAAAACAACTACATAGCTCTCAATCTCACCACTTGAACAGATAAAACATACAAATAGCACTAGTACATTATTCCAAAAAGTAAAAACAGAATGCAGACTTGAGCAAAAGGAAGGACAGTATCAGATCACCAGAGACTACCAGACCAGAGTAGAGAACTCATTCTTCTTCAGATTCAGATTCTGCACTTTGAAGCCATTCAATGAAGGGCTTCATATTCTTCCAGATTTGAGAACTCTTGTTTGCACCTTTCAGGCCTTCTTCATACCACTGCACTATGAATTCTTCCTCCAACACATCAGCATCATAGAGTACCTTCATCACCCGGGCCACCTCCTTCACAGCATCCGGGCTAGACTTACCACAGAAAGACTCTATTGCCTGAAGCAAAAGTGTCTGTGACCCCTCGCTCTGAGTAGCAGCAGCAAGGTAGTTCTTTTTCTTGGTCACTTCCTTGGAGAAGCCTTTCTCAACTCCCACGAAGAGGGCATCAAAGAGAGCATTCATGACCTCTGATGGAGAACTGCCCAGAGACTCTAACACAGATTTCAGCTGACTTGCAGTTGTTCCTTTCTTCAGACTCTCCTTGATTTCTTTTACTAGCTTATCATGGGTGTTGACAGATGATCCATTCTCTGGCTCAGATTTCCCATTAGATTCACCAGTGCCATTTTTATTAGCCGCAGCCACTTTTTTCTCTGGTTTTGGCTTTTTCTCTGGCTCAGTAGGGGTGAGCATGACCATGTCCGCAGTCACGGCACTCAACTGTTCTTGAATACGCTTCTGAGCAGCCGCAGCAGATGTATCAGTCTGCCACTCCACATCGTCATCATCTTCATCCTCAGCAGCTTCACTCTCAGCACGTCGATTGCCATTAGGTGGAGAGCGTGAGCCATCACCATCAGATGCAACCTTCTTCTTGGTTGGGGCAGCGGTCTTTGACACAGCAGTTGATCCCTTCTTCTTCACGTCCTTCTTTATCTTCTTCATCTCCTCATCGGCTGCTTTCCCTTCCTCGAGTCTTTCCTTCTCTGCCCTCCTCATTGCTTTCTTATCCTTACCACCCTTCTTCTGTTCGGGTGGATTCTTCACTATGAATGTTGTGAGCTTGTCTCTCATGTCAACGTCAGATACAAAACCACAGGCAGCACATTTGAGTAGAATCATCTGCGTTTTGGTGATGATAACTTCAGTTTCAGGATTCCCACATCCATAACACTGGACATATTTCTTGATGAAACTCTCTAGAAGACCAGCGAGCTTAGCAGTTTCATGAGCTCCATTTACGAGGGCAACCCCCGTTTTCTCGTCAAATTTGGACTGTGCTCCAAGCTCACAACCAAAATACTTTGTAGTGTAGGAAGCAGGCCTGGCCAAGGCTTTCGCTATATCAGTCATGTTGACCACATTGGTCTTGATGCCATTTCCCCGGCCCTCAATCTTAGTAATCATTCGGGCATCTTGTACCTATAGAAGGCATCATCACTGTTTCCAGCACCTATGTTCTGTAAAGCCATCTTTGTTGTTCAATATCGGCAACAATGTAGCAGAAATATCAGGAGATACAGAGATCAGCTTCAGGAACAGCAAAAGCTCTATGATCTTGGATATCAGAAAATTGATCTTCTTCAATCAGAACAGGTTGCATAAAATCACAACCCAGAGAATGTGCGTGGTCACAAATAGGCGAGAAATGCATACAGCTAACTTTTCTGGAAGAGGATCTGTTCTTTTTCCGAAATGTAGGACAAAACTCTTGAGGCAACCCAACGGATCTCAGTTCAGACATAAAAGATGCTTCAAACTTTACACACTCCACTTTGTCTATCTGGAAGATATAGCAGAGTAACTGCAGCTTTCTTTTTTTCCAACACGTACTAGCATTGTTACAAAAATGTATATGTCAAATTCAACTCAAAAAAGAATGGACAACAATCAATCAAATAAGCAAACAGAAAATAATCAAATTCCAACGTAGGGTATTTTCATTCACACAATAATATTGAAGGAGACTCTAGAACAAAATCAAATTACATAATGTAATCAACTCATTGTCACTTGATTAACTTTTTCATCAGTTGCATGCGCACCAGGTTATACTCAGGAAAAAAATAAAATTAAACAAAGTCTAATTTTTTTAGGTTAGATAATATATGATGATTAAAACAAAGACAGAGGCTCTATTGCTAGAATCCGAACAACAAATCGACCAGCCATTACACTTCGAGCACAACATTAATGTCAATACAAAATTCAAGTTCTCAACTTGAGAGTTAGTGATTTACTGTGCTTCTCCAAAAATAGAATCCAATTGATCGATCTTCAACTATCAGATTAGAAACAAACACAGATTACAAGATTTTAAAAAACAGAAAGGAGATACAAATATCAATCACACAACTTGATTTTCAAGAATAACCAAAACTCAATCACAAAGACCTAAACACCAATACAAAGAAACCTCTGGAACTCTGATATAGCGAAAAGAATTATAATCGATTCAACATCCGAAACACAATCGATATGATTCAAAATCAACTCAACAAACACACAAACTTGATTGAAACAAAGATATCTAATAACAACAACAACAATAGATGATGAGAGATCTGAAGAGAGAGAGGTTCTTACATTAGAGACGAGCGAAGAGAAACCCTAGCCTCTCTTTGCTTCTAAGATTTCGATTCGATTGTTTGATGTGTTGTTTTAGGGCATCGGATATATATATATATATATAGTGCAAGGCGAGAACGAAGAGCTCTTTCTATTTTCCGCGAGAAATAAATTCCGCCTGATGGGAAAATATGTTTGTCAGATTTAGACCGTTGGATGGATTAAAGAGAAGGATCGGACGGTGGTAAGATAGGGATGTTTTAAGATACTACCGAAATACCGCTAGGAAATGCCATTGGAGAGGAGAGGAATTACGATTGTGCCATTTGTTGTGACTGTTCTTCTAGGGCAAAGAGATGAGGACGAAGAATGACTAGAATGCCCCGTGAAATAGAGTCTTGTGTAGGGGTGCGCAAAAATCGATTTAAATTCGATTAACTGACCGAATCGGTTTTCAAATTCGGTTCGGTAACCAAACCGCAATATAAGTAGAAAGAAAATAATTTCAACCGAATCGATTATAAACGGTTCGAAATTGGTTTACGGTTTTGAACCGACCGATTTATAACTGAACCGACCGATTAATTAGATATATATATAAATAACTAAATAACAGATAGGTGTCAATACCTGATTAGTGCAACAAATGCACTGCAGTACACCCTGTTGCACTGAATCACCCAATTCTTTTCAATTTTAGGCTAAAAATTGGGTCTGTAAAAAATTGGGCCTGTAAAAAAATTGGACATGTTTTAATGAAAATCTTTCAAATGCTTGAGTCTGAAATTTTGGCTCAACCGAACCGATCCGAAATTCGGTTCCACCGAATTCATCGATTTACAAATACAAAATTCGGTTTCGGTTTGGGTTTTGGGCAAACCAAATGAAATCGGTTTGGGGCTCAAAACCAAACCGACATTGCCCACCCCTAGTTTTTTGTTCTCGCTTCCTAACTGGGGCAATCCAGACCCGAACCAAGTGAAATTCCGAAAGGAGTTGAAGATAACGGTACCTAGCCGATTTGTCTCATCCACCGTGCATTATCGTCCTAAATAATTGGGATTCGATGGGTTGATAGTCAAACGCAAGTACCACTGATTATTGATTACGTTAACAAAAAACTTAAATGGAAAGGCATTTTGTGTTCAACCTAATTTGTTTCAAGTTGTATTAACCAGTTCATGTCAAATCACCATGATTAATCTTCTCCTCGATGGAATTAACACTTTCGTAATAATTTAGTAAGTAACAAAAAACAATTAACATCTCATTCTAATTTATTTAACTATGTTTTCTGGTCAATGATGTTATTTTGATCAATGTTGTCGTGTTGAGCATTTTCTTATAGAGCGTGATTGAATTAGGTGTCAGCAATGATCTTACTTACATGCAGGGTCTTGCTATTACAACTATCCTTCTTAGAGAAATCGCCACAAAAGTTTACAATATTAAGAATAAAAAAGAAGTTGCTTATTACAATGTCAATTTTAGCATTAACCTTGTCCATTAACAAAAATAATAAATAAATAAATAAATAAATCGAATAAGAAGTTGCTTAGCATTGAGCCAATTTTAGCATTGTCGTTGTCCATTAAAAAAAACTATCAATGATTGAAAAAGTAGATAAATATGAAATGTCACAAAACATGTCATGCAACAACTTAATTAACCAACTAATATTTGTGAAATGGGTGTGCATTACAATATTTTTCGTTTCAAAATGTTTGACTAATTAGGGCATTAGAATTTTAACGAGTCCTAATAATAAATAACTAAATTTTCAGTTCCACATTTAAATAGGTAATATATTGCAAATTTTTTCCAAGACATCAATACGCATATGCTTTTGTAAAAGTCTTGATTCGAGTATTGCTCGGAAACTACAAAATTGAATCTCAAGAAATGATGAACTACTAAACATATTACTTTGAAAAGAAATTGCCTTGAATTTGAGAATAGTGATTTTGAGAAGTATTAAAATTATAATTTTTATTAGAAAAATATAGGTTGTGAGAACGAGATCAGAGAAAAAATAAGACTATATTTTAGAGACGATTGTAATGAGTGAAAGAAAGAGATAGAGTGCAAGTTTGAGTAAAGGTAGTGACTTTTTAACTCCACATCTTCGACTGTCCCACACCACTAAACTAATTTATTTTTTTATTTTTTACATGCTAACCCACACCACCAATTTAAACCATTATTTTCTCTTATCTCTCACCCTCTATTCTCAAGAACAACAACAACATGACCCTATTGTGATTGATTGTTCATGTGTGTGTGGTGTAGTGAGGACTGGGTGACGGTGAGAAACGATCAGCGATGATGAGAGATGGGACTGCGATGGTGGTTGTTTGTGCATGATTAAGGTGTTGCTATGTGGCTGGAAACTGATTTGTGGCGTGGTTGATAGTTGATACTGTCATAGCCATCGCAGCGATAACGCAATTCTCCAATCATCGCTCATCCATCATTATTTCATTTTTTTTATTCTCCCACACAGCCATAACAACCACCATTGCCCTTATCCCTTTATGTTTTGTTTTTTTTTTCTTCGCCCTCATGGCGCCCTGTTGGATGGTGGGTTCCCTACTCGTGGCGGGCTGCGTGAGGGCAAAAAAATTTGGCTCTCTCGAAGGCTCATGCGAGTGGAAAACTCGCAGTCGCGGAGTCAGATCGCTGCAAGGCGAGGAGAAAAAATAGAAAGGGAAAAGGGTGATTGAGAGGTTGCATCCAAATCGCACACCTAATGCAAAACTAAATCGCACACAATCCTTCGTGGAAAGTGGCAAACTTGTTGAGAGAGTGACTGTAGTGGGAGGGACGATCAAGTGCAATGAGTAGATTGTAAGTGGAACAGGAGGCGACTATGGAATGAAGAAGAATGAGTCGAGTGGAGAGTGTGTGAAGAATAGGAAGTTGTGTGGATCGAATTAGAGGATGTTGGGAAGGGAGAGGAAGTGTTCTACTGTTTGAATTTAGGAGAGGAGAATGATTTAGGGTTTGCCTTTATGGGTGATGTGGGAGAGAAGTGGTAGTGTGGGATAGAAAAAGGAGTAGTGTGTGAAAGAAAAATATTAGAGAATGGTGTGGGTTAGTAGAAGTTGTGGTGTTAAAAAGTGGCTTCCTTGAGCAAAATGCAAACAAGAAAGTAATAATGAAATGTGATTTAGTTAAAATGGAAACACAAGAACAAAATGAGTTGCAATGCTACCAATACATTGTACATATTAACACTAAAAGACTTGTTATGAAGTGTGGTGCTTGAGATCGTTAGTTGGTTGTTCGGGGTTTGATAAGAATATTAGATTAAAAAAATAGGTGGAGGGTTAACCAGATCAAGAAACACAGCAATCTGTAACACACCTTAGCTAAACACAGCTCCCGAAAATCGATTTCGCTCTTTGACCAGGCCAAAGAAGTCATCAATCAGGAACTTGATTAACGAGACAAGAAGCTTCTTGGATCTAAGATCATCGTCAAAAGAAGGAGGATACCAGAAGGAAGGAAAAGAAGAAGAAAATAGGGATTTGCAATTTCTTGAACCCAACTCTTCAATGAAAAAATCTGACATCCGACAGATTGGGTATGGTTCCATTACCAAACACTTTCCCTCCCATACTAACCTTTTTCCTTTAGGGTCATTTCTCAGACTAGATCACTCCCTCTTCTTCTTAAGACAATTTTTCTTAACAATTGGTTAGGGCATGACAGATATCTGCCATCTATGACGGGGCGAGGATGGTTTTAACAAAAAACATTAAACAACTATTCGAGGTGGATTCAGGGATCTGCGATCTTTGGCGGGGCAACGACGGATTTTCCCAAATCCACCTTGTTACCATCCCTAGTAGAGAATTCCCCCCCAACCATTTGTGGCTTGTGATATTAGCAAGAAATGACAAAATGAGGAAGAAAAATAGTGAGATTTGAGTTTCCTTTTTCATTACAATGCTACAAGTCCTTTGTTGGTCGTTGGATCATGCCAAATTGAAGGCCAATAATTTGGATTTCTTTTCAAATTAATATAGAAAACGACTCCCTAATCCCAACCCTTGTGCTACATTTATTATTTTAGGCATTTATGACATCTAAATTGATTGTGTCTAGCGGTCCATTTCGGTTTCGTTCGCTATGTTTTTCTTCAAGTCTGATAGTTCAGTTTCCTTTGCTGGTCTGCTTCCCACATAATTGGATTGAAACACTCAATGTCATAATTGGAGATTGGATATTGGATATTGGAGATTGACGATTGAAGGAGATTGGGGGTTGTTCTTTTGAGATATAATAATGAGAATTTTTTTAATGTATTTAGATTGATGAAAATGCCCTTATGTGCAGTGTTCTAAAAAGTGTTAGGCGCTGAGCGGGCGGCGAGCAGGCGCCTAGCACCCAGGGGCTTTGGCGGACGCCTAGGCGGCACCTAGGCGGTCTTAGGTTTTGTATTATAACTTTAATAATTTACAAAAGTTAAGCATAATACCTTATCAATTACATCCAATTTAATGCCAAGATACATATGCAAAATTTGAAAACATGAAAAATTAACAATCATAAACAAAATTTATTAAAACTCAAATGACTGAAGTTGGTCATGATGGGTATTTTATATAAAATTGAATTTGTGGACAAATATCCAAACCTACTCTTTTATTTTTCTTCAAATTGCATGAATAACCTCAGTCATGTTTAATAAAATCTACATTAGTAAAACTGGTACCGGCAGATCCTTTGAGAATTTCATTAAGTAATCATCATTTGCTACAATTAGACATATACTAAATAAAAAACAATTGAATAGTTTATTTCTAGAAAATAGGAAAGAAAAATAAAATAAGAACATAATCAGTCTTATTAAAATATATATATATTGCCCAGACCGCCTAGGCCGTCCAGACCCCGCCCAGCCATTAATCTGGGTGGTTTTCTACCTTTTAGCGACTAGGCCGATTTTTAGAACACTACTTATGTGTAGGGATAGGATTTATGATTTTTTTTTAAATTTTATATGGGTATTTTAGTAATATCCTATATAAACAGATATTCAGGGCGTATATGGCCAAATCTGTTATGGATACAATTTGGATTCACGTATTTATCCCAAAATTCGTGAAAACAAATCTAATTCGCCCAATTCGGGGCGGGGCGGATATCCGTGAAAATCCGTCCCACTACCAACCCTATTATCTGCCATGAGATTTAAAGAAATTGAACTTCATAAACTCATGACACACAAACATAGAATGGGTTTTTAATTTAAAATTTTAGGGTGTGTTTGATTCCAGGGAAAATTTTCTCAAGAAATTTTGCCAAAAGTAAAGGAAGAGGAAAAAAGAGGAAGAGATAATGAAAAACATGAATTTTGTGAAAAATGTTTTTTTAGGGGTGATGGAGAAAATTTTTTTTTTCCAAAGAGAATTTTTCTCATTTCCTTTACTATTTTTTCTTTCATTTCAAAATTTTCCCATTACATTTTTCCTAGGAATCAAACACAGCCTAAGAAAAAATATTGAATGTATATATATATATATATATATATATATATATATATATATATATAAACTTTTAATTTGAATAAACAAAGATATTGGAAAATAACGAGATACTTGTTTGAAAATGTTAGACAAACTAAAAATTGCAAGGTACACTAATTCTTTAAAATATTACCACACATAAAGAACACCCTATAGTGCACATACAATAAACCTAAGATTAGGACCAAGTCAATTTTATTACTATGAGGAGGTTATAACTTAATGGAGGTGTAGTTACAAAAATAAGTTCATTGCAAAATTAGGATCTCAGGTGTCGATAGTTGCAAATTACGAATGAAGTAAATCAAGAGAATAGAAGAGTTATTGAGGAATTGAATTATGGGATTCGACATCTTCACCACACTAATCCAACACATATTATTTACTCCTTAATTATCCAAATGACCAACAAGTTGTGACCACTTATTGAAGAGAAATCATCACTGCAATTAGACAAAACGAAAATGAGATAATGTTGAGGATGACATTACGAAAATACCAAAATTTTATGCTAAGAAGTTAAAAGCATTTTGGCTTCAACAACAAGATATCTATGTTCTATGTGGATGAATTATTACATACCCGGAAGCTCAAAGACATGGTCTCAACTCTAAAGAATAAATCATTATCCCAAACAACTTTAGAAAAATCTTTATTCAAAATTAAATTTTAATTACATATAGGCAAATTTCTTAAGACGAGACCTAAAAAATAATAACTTATTACAATATGAAGTTTGTTCCTATTTATAGCCAATCCAAATTGGGACAACTGTTTTTTTACAACTTTTTTTTTAGTACTATATGGAGGTTACTGCTATATAGATATTTAAACCAACAACTTTTTATGATTAGATGGACTTACCCCTTTGTAGAATATCATGATAGAGAGGTTTTACTATATATGAAAGCCAATAATTGAACTTTACTTTTTAGTTAACTATTAATTTGCACCATATATAAGAAATTCTAAGGGTGTGTTTGATTGCATGAAATCTTATGTTATGAGAATTTATGAAGGGATCACCTAAATCTAAGCTAATTTGATGTTCACTCACCAATTCACCATTAAATTTTGTAATTAATGGTGAAAATGAAAATCTCGTGAGCATTAGAACCACACTCTCTGGTCCCCAAAGCATTTGATTCTCAAGTTCATGAAATTTTCATTCCCACCATTGATCACAAATTCTATTGATGGATTGGTGAATGAATATCAAATTAGCTTAAATTTATGTAATCCCCTCATAAATTCCACACGTGAGATCACAAATTTAAAAATGAATGTAGATTTTCGAATATAAGAGTAAAAAGACTCCGTCAATAAAGCAACAATATTCTTGGCATTCAATTTTCTTGGTGAAGTCATAACGATTTTGTTTGCATTAAATTTAGATGTAGTCAATTGACAAGAGTTGAAAATCATCTATATCAACCGTGTGGTCACTTCAGTGCCAAAGAAAAGCACACAAAATAGGGGATTTAGGGACCAGTGGTTGGAAGTGCTGGATGGAAAACCCCACCAAAGAATGCTCTAGATGGATTTTCATGGAGGAAATTAAGTTTGTATTGATAACACTAACACAAACCAACATGTGTCCGGACAATTTTGCAGTCCAGGAACTGTGGATTGATCTAGTTTGACCCTGTTACAAGTTTCAAAGTTCAAACAAAGTTATCGTCAAACCTTTCATGTGTAAACCTATGGTCCAGGCGCATCTGGTGTCTGGCTGCAACTTGTGCAGGTTTAACTTATCATCCAACTAGCAGTCAACCAGACATAATATATGTAACCCGAATAAGCTTAAAATTGACTAACCTAATCAAACAGGCAAAGCAAACTAACCAAAGTGTTTGGAACTCAATTTGGACAGACCTGGGTTTGATCCTTAGGCAGACTTTAACAGCATCAAGTTCCAATCCAAACATGGGGGATAGGTAGCAAAGTCGACTAGGCCTTCCAACAGGGAAACCTGATCATTGCAGTAAAATGTATAATAGTTTTGATAAACAATATGCAGGCACATATAATAATTTGATTATAATACTTGTGTAGAATCATATTTATTGTTGAAATTCAGCACTATTGATGAGATTCCAACACAACTGCATCAAATAATGGCTGTTAACAAAGCATGAAATCTATTTAATATTTTAAAGAAAATTCCTAACCAAGTTCTTGTACAAAGTCTGAACACATAAGTGATGTTGGACAGGAAAACCTCTGAACCAAAGCCCTTATAACAGCCTCTGTCATTGCTTATGTAGCCAACGAGAAATATTTTGCTGACTAGTTTGGAGCCGGCTACTACACTTGTATTGTGTTGGAGCATCTTAGCTTTGCGGTGAAAAGGCCATAGCAAAATTCTTCTTTTTCCTGCCACATTCAGACTGAAATGCGCTAACCCCATATGTATTGCACAAGCCCTTATAAATGACATGACAGGTGAAGAAGGTTGTATCGATTTTCTACAGTCTCTTTTCTGTTTCCAAGTACGAAGCACACTGAATAATTCGGGTTTACTCCAAAGTGAGATTTTAGGATCACCAGTCCTTTCCCTGCAATAGAACCTTCAATGAAATAGGGAAACCGGAGAAGTATTGTTTTATTGTTTGCCGTACATCTGCGTCAACTTTTGTTTACATGAAACTTTTGGATCTCAACTGCTCGAAAATGGCGAGCATGGATGGCCTATCCACTAATTAAAAAGAATGAAAAGAAAAGGAAAGAGTAATAGAATGGTTAAAAGCTGAAAAACGGCCAAAACGAAGATCACTCGTCTGACATTTGATCTGCCTCAACTTGGCCAAAAATATCAGGACAAGATTCCCAATTCCCTTTCTCCCTAGCCTCCCAGTAACCACCAATATAGCGGTAAGTATCAGTTTCTTTATCCTTCACAAACCACTGAGGCTTCCAACCCCTCTCTTGCATCTTGCGGGCCTGTATTTGTTGGCATAGATCACAACAAGAGGTTAGATCTAACTGGAATAATTTCATGTAAATAAATAAATAAATCATTCGCAAGCAAACTGACCTGACGCTGCCTCTGTTCTAGTCGTAATTTTTCCGAGTTGGCCATATCATACATCCCATTCTCTAGACACCTCTGATCAGGTCTGAGCCTTGAATCCGTAGGAGGCAACTTTTCCTGCAAACAAAAATTGCTCATCTAAGAAGCTTTCTAAATTTTTTTACTAGAAGGGTCATCAACATATCATCACCATCATCATTACCTTCAATCCAGGGGTGAGCTCGTTTAGTGTCGTCGCAAAGCGAGTGAAGTTATACCGAGTGGGATTGCTAGGTGGCTTGCTTCGCTTCCAGAGTAGGTGGGAATTGGACAATGAGTCTGATGACCCTTTTCCCTTCCCGATCGAGTCCCCGTTTACATAATACATACTCTCATCCCATTTCCCAATTAAAGTTGCCACCGTTTTCCCGTTCTTATCTTGAACTGCACCTTGTACCTACATCACAATAACATCCTCAATATTCTTTATATACAGGTTAGTCACATTATCATAATTCTAATGTGAAAATAACATATCTATAATAGAACGATAACCATCATTAAAGTTCAGTATTACTGCGATGATGAAAACTGGACAAAATAATTTTATTCACAATTGGAAATCAACTAAATAGATCAATTTACTGGGTATTGTGGAAAGAATGCATAATATCTTATAACAATAATGCACCTGGTGCGGATTTCGGTCTATGAGTGACTGCTCCTTGAACTTTAGCTTACAGGAGTATTCACGATTTCCTTGTATACGCATTGTACCATAATGATCACAGTATAGCTTCCCCAGTATGAGGTTATATATTGATGTTGTGACCTACAATGAGGTAGTCAATCTTCAGATATTAAATAACTAATAAAGTTAATCTTTGGATATCATGTAAATAGCTTATTATACTTTTCTGTCATTTCAAGAATACCTTGTTCCACTTGAAGATTTCTCCATCATCAAACTCGAGAGTCAAAACACCAACGGGATCAAGCTGAATTGAACGACCCCAGAACTTGCTTTTGAGATTACTATCTGCCCAAAATTTCCATCCTCTACCCTCGCAGTGGCATGCAACAACCATTGGATGATGACTGACCTATTTCAAGAGTGAAAGAAACATTAGCTATATGTTTGAAGGTTTCCATGCTAGTAATAGCAGTATTGATCAACACGCCCAAAATAATAAAAGGATTAAAACAAAAAGGTTTATAGCTGATTGCAACATGTCCTCATATTGGAGCGGTTTTTAGTGGACGTATCTGACAACTCATATCCATGTAGGAAACCTACATACATATTGTTGGCATTGTTAAATTGCAGTAGAGATACTCAGTTGAGAAATAGAACCTTCTCTGAGAAAAAATGAAGGCCTTTGTCTGGATAATCAGCTTCATATGTCTCCCCTAGAAGTGGATTAAACGGCTTGCAGTTTCTTCCCTCAGTAGAAGCATAACCCGAGACAGCAAATGCTGCTACATTAAGAATCCTCATAAGACTATTCCCCTGTAGCATAATATCAAATAAGTGATTAGATGTCCATCCAATATAGCCAAAGGTAAAATGATCTTCTAGTGTCATAAAACTACAACCTATACAGCAGCCCAATGCAATACCAAACACATCAAAGGCTTCACATGCTTCATTTGGATATATTTTACCTATAGGGATTCTAACAATTTAGGGAATTGAAACCTTGAACCCTACATTGAACTTATTTCAATATCTTTTTTTTTACAAAAGTTAACATTCTTAATGTCCACAAGTGCATACTACTTGGGAGCATTTTTACTAGCCACCCCTGGAGACTTCTTTTTCCACACTAGGCATCCAAGTATTTCTCAGCGCTCAGCCTTATAAACAAACTCTAATGAATGTCTTCTCCTCTAAGGCTTCTGTATAAAAGAAAGAAGTTATTCTTAACAACAGAATTATATGGAAACAAAAAACTTAACTCTTGGTTACCACTCAAATTTGTGGTGCATAATCAATGTTGATCATATTTTACTCCTATGCTCAGGTTTTGTTGGTGAAAAAACATTCACGTCCTTCGACTAACTTCATTTTATTTTATCTCCCAAACCAAATACCTAATTTCAGTAAGCTCTTACAAAGTGGAAATAAACAAAGATTCATTCATATGTCTAGAGAAACAAATAGAAGAGTCAACAACATTTAACAATATGCAATATAAGAAAAAATCCAAATAATTAGTTCTAGTCAACCACCAAAAGGTAGTTACATGTGCTTATTACAAGAAGTTAAGCATGCCATAAGAACTGCATTAGAGCTGCAGGTGAGTAACAACAAAAATATTAATGAGAATAAAACACAGCCTACAGAAAATTAATACTTGCTCATATGAATTGTACGGCATGACAAGAATCATGCAGCATAAACAATGTAATACACATATAATGCAGTATGAAATAGTAACATTAACTCATACAATGTACATCAACAAAGGGTATTAGCTTCTGACTGTGTGCTTACCCTTTTACCCCATTCATATGCTCGATCAAGAAGGTAAGAGTACTCTAGATCTTCAAAACACTTTTGCAAAGAAGATAGGGGCTCATTGAAGTAAACAGGCAGACAAACTTTAGTGAGATCCTTCCCAATGTTATCCTTTATCATTGACCAAAGGCTCACCCCCTTTTCTTTTTCCATTGGGTCAGGCAATTTCTTCCGACGCTTGACGTAAGGGTAATTCCTTCCAACATCTTTAATCGTTTCATCAATACCATTTTCAGAATCAACGGTATAAAGCTCTTCGTCATCAGAATCAAGGGACGATCTCTGGAACTCAGACCCACAACTTCTAAAGGAACTCGATGAAAGAAAATCTCTTGTATCGAAAAAAGCATTGTCTTCCTCATCTGTTTCTTCTTCTGCAGCATCATTTCTTTCATTATCATCATCTGATTCACTTGCACTTTCATCTAAAATTAACATAACAAAGAATAAGATCCATTGAAATGTGCAGCTGATGGGGGAAAAGGGAAAAAAAGGTGGTAGCACACAGAAACAGTCTCACATCATAGATTCTTTAATTCAATACTTTTCAAATAACATTAGAGAACAAGGTTTTTATAAACTGATTTTCTTTAAGGATTATATATGGCAATAGGATCATCTTGGTTCCTCGTGCCTTTAGCACGTCATCGCAAATACATCTTAATCACAAGATGGGAGTGTCTTAATAGCCAAACCAAAAGCCTCTGTTCAGTATATACTTAGAATTGCAATGTATTTTTATTCTTTCTTTGTTTCCATATTTATTTATTTTTTATTTTTGTGGGGATGGGGATTGGGGGGAGGGGGGTAACATCACTAACGTCTCATAAAGATGATTAATGATTTAGGAAACAAGATACTCCAAGTGACGATGTCTTCATGTTTTCTTCTTCTTAATCACTTATTCAAGTGGGATCAAATTGTCTTACAACTAGATAAATTAAACTGTTCTCAAAACAGATTTTCTACTACTTACTTTAAAATAAAAGCAGTGAGACTAAGAACATCAGGGTAGCAGGCGCACATTGAATTTTTCTAGTGTTCTAAACCAAGCAACCAACAATAGATACTCGTCCAAAGCCAAAAATAACCATGTGCACGTCAAATACGTTGCAAATTGGAATAGATGGTTTTAAACATTTCATTTAAGCAAATATTTTAACCAAAGCTTTAAACTCATAAACACTTGATTATTTAAACACACCAATAATAATAACCTTCCAGTGAACCAAGAAACATTGTACCACTCCACATGTTCAATCAGTAAAGGATGCTAAAACATGAATCATACTCAATATCATTTAAAAACAAGTGAGTTCATACTATTAAGTAGACTCACAGATCATCCTCTTAGGACCAAGAAGAAATCAAGGAACAGCGCAAAACCTAGGTTAATAGCTTCTTCTCAATGTAAAGCTGTCACTAAAGTCTGTCTTTTGCATATGGAATCATGTTCTTTACAAAATTAACAAGGAGCCAAAATATCGTACCGCTGTATTTGTCTGGCCTTGAACTAAAGGATGTCTCATGTTCTTTTGACAGTCTTTGGCTCTCATCCACGAGCGTGTTCTCCAAATCAACTTTTTCTGTCTGCATAACATATATCAAGATAGGAGCTTTTTAGCAGTCAAAAACACTGAACAAGAACTAACCTCATCTCCAAAAATCAACTCGATTGCCTGTGGATTACAAAAAACGATTTGCTTTACTATGCTTTACGAGGCATTATCTTCTGTGCTATAAAATATGAGGTTACCTATACTAATGAACATCAATTATAAATGCCTACATCTAAGAAAAAAGTATTTGTCTACATTCTGGGTCAACATTTTGCTTAAAAACGGTATGTTGGGATCATAATGTGAAGAACAAGCTCGTGTTAGGCAATCTAGCGGAAATATGAATCATGAAAGCACCACATTGCATAAAACTATGTCATGATCATCTAGTACAAACACATAACAACTCAATAGAACATAAACACAGAGTCCACAATGCGGCTGCGTGTGAACAGCACATCCTTGACTCTAATAGCAACCATTAGCAATAGTTCTGAATCCAATATTTTACTGTACTTTCGATGAAGACTTTTTTAATTTTTACTAAAAATTTCAGGGCATATTTTGTCTCAATGATTTCCCCATTTGAGCACTGTAAAACAATATGTTCACAAATCAGGACATCACTGCCTTTTCCTTGAAGAGGACGAGTAACAACCCTTGTTGTTCATCCTCCAAAAAGAAACAAATTATTTTAAAAATATCATAGCAATCAATAAGTGACCTCAGTAAAAAGAAACATTTAAATCTGAAGCTGAGATTGAAGATCAAATTTGAATGTTGCATGATTTAAGCGCTGCAGTTTCTTCCATTTCTTTATTCTTCCTCTAACTCTCAGCATTAGTCACCAATCCGAAACCTTGGCAATCAAAGCTCATGTTCATTTTAGGTATCTTATTGATCACCGGCGTTACAAATTACAGTGTCTAATCAAATTCTTCTATAGGGTGGCCTTATAAAGAAAACCACAACGAACACATGGATTGTCCACGTTCTGATGTTCAGTTAACATGTACACTCTTTTTCCTAGCAAAAAAAACTGTAACTCGTTAAAAAGCACTCCTTTGCATATGTATATCCTTCCAAAGATTTTTCTTTACCAAATTTCATGTAACAAGATAAATAAGAAACAACCAAAATCCAAACTTCATGTAACAAGAAAATATTAGAGACAAACAAAATCGGTTATCTACGAACCAGCTCATATACCTCTAGATGCCGCAGTGTATCAATCAAGAGACTCTGCTTCTGCTTAAGCATACTCAATTGACTCTGCAACGTCGATAACTCATTCCTCATGATCTGCTCACTATCCTGAATCGCTTCCTCACTCACTCCCTCATCCATAAGCCGCTGTCTCAATTTCTCCGTAACTACAGCATCATTATCATTTGGAGCCACCAAATCACCGTTTGACATTCTCGGAAACATATCCTTCATTGCTTGCAATGCCTCCATCCACGCTCCTCTATCCTCCCTCGTCTCCGCCCTCAAATGCAATGTCTTCGTCCCAGTAAAGATAGAAAATCTCTTATCATCCGATCTACTCTCTCTGATTGACGACACCTAAATCACACAAATCAATACATCAATTCAATTTCACTAAAATCAATCAAAATCCTATCCGAATCTCAATTCATCAAATCGAACCAAAATCATCCAAATGAACTCGATCCAATCCAGATCAATCAAATCAAACCAATTCAAATCTATACAAAACCATGAAATGAACTTCAATTAAATCTTAATCAATCAAGAAATCAAACCAAACCTAAAAAAAAATGTCAATTAAATCAAAATTACGCTAAAATTTTCACATTAAATCCTAAGAAATAGAAACACACACCTTGAGATGAACTTCGCCGACAGGCTGATGAAACAGAGAGAGCGATTTCTTTCTCCTTTTGAGAAACCTAGCAGACTCATCTCCTATAATCTTGAATCCTTTCACAGACTCATGATTGAGTTCGATCTTCTCCGGTCCGTGGATCTTGTAAAACGAAAGAACACCGTCTTGAAGCACGAACCATCTCGGCCTCCATCCTTTGCCATAATTCACCCACTTATGAAGAACACCTGAGATTCCATTGCCAAAGATCTCGTTGATCTTCATGTCTCGGTGATGATCCGAAAGCCTCTCTGATGGGAATCTCGATAGCGACTCAATCGTCCTCTGGATCAACCGATTGTGATCCACGCTGCTACTTCTGTTGTGTTGCCTTGGCTTCTCTATCACGCTGTTGTTGCTCTTTGTGTGGTGGTGGAATCCATTTGACGATGTGTTTGATGACGTTGATGGAGGTGAAGATTGCCGACTTCGATTCATTGAATTGGATCTGACGGTCGGCATCGCAATTAATCTCACAACCACAACGGTGATAACATGTTGAAATAAAAACTAAAGAAAAAGGTTATTGGATTCTTGATTCTTTAACTCTTCTTGTTATTGGATTACAAGTTGTTGGATGATTTGATGGATGGATCGTATTTTGGGAGTTTTAGAGAGAGAGTCTTAGAGAGAGAAAATGTTTTTAGAAAAAAGAGAGATAGAGAGAGAGGAGGTTTTGTTTGACAGGTACTCATCTACGGAAGCGGGGGAGAGAGAGGTGTATGTAGTCTTTGCGTCTCTTCTCTTCTTCTCTTCTTTTCTTCTCTCTCACAAACTGGACGGTTATGTAATTTCTTTGTTACCGATTTTACCATTGGATATTTTTACTATTTATTCCATTCTGCCACTCATTTTCACCTTTTTTTTTTTTTTTTTTTTTAATTAATTTCCAATTAATCTTGTTTATTATATGGTCAAGGTATTGATTTTTATTGTTTTTGTAAGCCATTTGTTTTTATACTAATTTATTAATTTTTCACAATTTTTTGTAATTTATAATTTTTGAACGCGTTTAAGTGATGTAAGAGCATCTTGATTAGATGGTATCGAAATGTATAAGTTGTATAGAGGATGATTAATTAATTTCAATACAATACATATATTCGCTATCTAATAGTCGTAGGTTAGCAAATTGTATAGAAAATAATAAAAACCGGAGTACGTACTTTGAAATTATATTAGAACATATTGTAATCGTAGTAATAGTCTTTAGTGAGTGTTGAATTTTTTTTTTTTTTTTTTCACTTTTGGAGTTTATCTTCCTAGGTAAACCATGTATTCAATGTGAATTCATCTTTTACTATAAATTCAATTTTGAATAGTTAGCATTTATTAATTGAGGTTATTTCAGTCTTTGAACATTGTCAAAAAAAAAAAACTAATATCAAGTTTAGACATATTCTTCCTCTTGTTGGGAGATTCTTCAAATTTAGTTTTTGAATAAAAAGGATTTCCATGTGAAATTTTTATAAATGATTAAATAAATGATCCTTAAAAAATAGTATCAATTTAATTATGTTTATGTGTTAAACGTTTTGAGATAATTTGCATGGTTAGTGTTTTATAACATGATCATCGTACTTATTTAATATAAATTGTTTGTTTAAGAAATCACAATTGTATGCTAATGAACCGGAATGTACTCAAGGGAAGTACATGGTCACTTCGATCTAGTAGAGTTCATAATGTCTAAACTTAACTAAGTCTAATTCCTAATTTCACTTCATCGCAATGAATACTAATACTAATAGAGTGAGGTTAGGAAACCAAGTTTTGTAAACATGTTTTGCAACCAGGATGATGTGTTATCCTTAGAGGAGTTTTTTACAACCTCAAGATACACGTAAAATCTTTGAAGATTTCATCATTCTTTCCAGATCATGACACGTCATCCTGGTTACAAAACATGATTGCAAATACCTGATTTTCTAGCATTTTTGATACTAATATATTCTTCTAAACTTGTGAGTGTCGTTCAACGCACTGAAAACCCAACCGTAAGACTTGTCATCTTTTGCTCTCGCTTGGTTGTCTTTCTTCTGTATAGATTTTACGGTTAGTTCAAATCAAAATCTTCAACAAAGTAATAAGACAACTCATCGGTTACTCTTTGATCATGATTCACAAACAAACAAATTTGAAACCATAAGTTGTTTTGCCAAATGTACAATATCACATTAAATTTAACTCGCATACTAAAAATTACATGCTCTAAGACGATGAGTCAAAGATTACACTTACATATTAGATCTCAATGTAATAAGTGAGTTTGAGTACATTAGGTTAATTGCATTGCAAAACAAGTATAATTGAATGTAATAAGTGAGTTTTGGAACATTAATGTAATAAGTGAGTTTTGGTACATTAGGTTAATTGCATTGCAAAACAAGTATAATTGATAGCATAAATTCTAGCCGGTTTGGGTTTGGCGCCAAATTTTCACGCCTTGTCGAGCGTAATTACCCTTTTGCCCCTCTTTTGTTGGGATTATATTTAAAGAATGTTTAAAAATAAAGAGGCAAAAATGTAAAAATGCCAATCAAACGTGAAAACCAGACACGAGACCCAGGTCGGCTAGAAGGACATAATTGATAGGCATGTTGTAACATATAACTAATGGTAATTATGATGTGATTAGCCTATAAACAAGGGGAGTTTGGATGATGTGACATCCCTAGATCTGTATCTAACATGAACCAAACGGATGGTTGTTTCTTGTTGGCTTAGAATAGGTTATGTGGGGATTGAAAGTAATGGTTAGAGGGGGGTGATGGGCTCCTCCACTCACCCTCGTTGTTGACTTGTAATTTTATCCGTCACAAATATACCGCTAAGTTGGTACTCCATTGAAACACGGTGAAAATATTATTCCATGGAAAACAACAATTACCTGTGGTTAAAAAAAGTTACATAGTCTACATGAGAAGAAAAGAAAAAGATAATGCCAATTGAATGCAGTGAGAAACTGAAGCTGGGACGACTGGCTTTCACACAGAGGGCTGACACGTATTTTTGATTCAAACAAGAATGAATGTAAAAGAGCACAGATCTGTAAGGGAAGAGAAAGGGAGCAAAAAATGAACAGGGTCAGAATGATGAGAGACAACTTGGTCCTTCCATCTACACATCTAGGTGCCACCCAACCTCCCTTGCCATGATACTTGTTTAAGGATTTTTCCAAACTTCTTCTTTTTATTATTATTATGTTTTTTAATGAGTACTTCAAAATGATTTTAAGAGAAAATAGGGAATTATAATATTTATTTGAAATTATCAATGAGGTACCAACTCAGCAATAGATTGGTAGTAAAAGGAATAGTAGGTCTAAATTTCAAACCCTGTTGGCATGATGGGATGAATCTTTGATTCCTAAGAACTGAATTCTCGTAAGTTTGATCGTAGAGAAACCTTATAATGTCATGAATTTTCTAATGCTAAACTTAATTTTAGAGTGACATTGTTACATGAGTAGACACGCTTAATTAAACCACTTACCTTAGGAATGTAAGCTAATATGAGATAAATTATGTTTTGTAATCTAACAACAAGAACAAGAAATTTATTATGTAGGGAAATCTCGTATGGGATATATATTGAGCACATCACAATTATACATCTCGACGAACCCCACAAACATTCTTTGCCTCCCACGTACTAATCTTTTTGGCAACAATAATCTATTATTGCAATATTTTGAACCCTAGAAAACAACAAAAAGGACCCAACCTATTTTTTTGTTTAATAGTCAAATGTTACGACTCGTAGCTTAGGGATCACAATAATACTAATTTCAATTAAGCTAAGCATAAAGGATAATTTATTTAATCATTTATCTTTATGTTTTGCTAACCTCATAATACAAACCTAGAATTGTCTCTATATAAAATAAAAAAAAAAAAAAAAAAAAGGTTAATGCAATTAATTAGTCTGTCTTAAAAAAAAAAATCTAACGTGTTTTTAGTGTACAAAAATTGTCTTAATTCAAACTAGCATATTCTTTGATTCATTTGGGTCATTTTCTTATTATTGCTAGGAGTTGAACCTACACATCAAATTAAATAAAACCAATATATTATTTTTTTTTTATTTTGCAAGTTGATAACTTGATGTGCATTGGGTGGTAACTTTTACGACCTCACTTTTAGAGAGTCAGACCCTAGCGTCAGGAGATGTTCTCCTGTGTGTTTGATTAGTGAATTTTTTAAAATCTCTAGGATTGGAAGGTATTGAGACTCCCTAACATTGGCCTGACTCTCTAGACGAACTCCTTTTACGAATGTACTAATCACACATCCTGATTTTTTTTAATACCCAACAAAACCCTCGAAGCGAACATCTTAAATACAATCGATAGCAAGGTCAAAAATGTATTTTCAATAATTTTGAAGAAAAGACTGGTCAAAGAGACCAAAGGCATATTCCCCATCCCTCAAGGAGTGTAGGAAGAAGAAGTGGTCCATATGATTGATGAATAAATAATGAAATAATAAGAAAGGAAGAAGAAAATTTTTATTTGAAGAAGAATGTAAAAGAAAAGGTCCTGGCTGGTTGGAAAGGTTTTTCTTCTTCAAGGGTATCTTTCACACATCTTATTAGAAGAGGGTCTAATGAAGATGACCTAACAATCACACAAATTCAATAGAGACAATACCTGCTTCATGGACCCTAAAATGGGTTGTGTCCTTCATTCACATCCACCCATGGTTGAGCTTTTTTATCCATACCTTTTCACAAGATCAATGAACCTTTTTTCTTTTCTATTTCATCACTTTTTCCTTCTTCTCAAAGTACCAATAATGTTGGCCTTCGCGCATTGTTTCAATTAGCCTTTAGAATCATGAAGACTTTAACAATTACGTACGATCTCAAAACTTGTTGTTTTGGGAGAATCTTAGTGTATGTGCTCTACAATGCATCTGACATTCCACCACTACGAAAAAGTCATCAAAACATCGACAAGTGGTTGATGAATCAATATGTACACGGAGCCAATACAATTCTCAATCACAAAATGCAGGCATGTTCAGTTTCATCTAAAAATGATTGCTCGACAAAAAAAAGTGACATACGAGTCAGTTTGCAATGCAATTTTAGGTGTGTTTCACGTTTGCTACACAAATCAATGCGCTCGAGGAATAACATGTCAATGAGATAAGGAATTAGTAGTAGTAGTAGTAGTAGTACAAATTACAGACATAACAAGAATAAGGTATAAGCAACAAGCACATGAAGTTGATCGCGAGAAACTGGCAATGGCCTAGGAGTGCTTCTACAGTGCACTGTTTTTTTGCACTGGTTTTTTGCCTGGTGCTATCAGGCACCGTAGGATTGCATCGAGATAAGTAGCACTCGGCCTAGATATAGCAAACTAATACTTGCGCATTTAGACAATCCTATTGATTCCTGAAGGACCTTCCAAGCTGTTTCGTTGTCGATTATAAAATATTCCAGACGTTGGATTTGATAGTTTCCTACCAGCGTGCATGTTATCGACCATGGAAAAACACGGTCCCTTGTATTACTAAATTACTAATAAGTAATTGACATATTTGACAATCCATAAAATAAGTACCACAGGTTCCCATGTCCATCCATTAATCAACTACACTTTATTAACTATATAGTTATATTGGAGACGTGATATACTTGTACTGAAGAAATTTTCAACCTGACAAAGGAGATGGAAGCCACATGTGAATTGCAATTGTGAGGAAGTTTCAGTTTTTGCAATCAGTTCATCCAAGTTCAAAGGCTTTTTCTGGACCAACTCTTGCCTTTTTTTTTGGTTTAACATTTCACATGAGAAATGTGAAGCTTGGCTTCCAAGTGTAAATCTTCTACATTTTTTTTTTCTTAGAAAGAGGAGTACAACACATTGATGACCTCTCTACATTATTTATTATTTTTACCTTTTTGTTTTCCTACCCTTCTCTGTTGCTATGATCTCTTGCAGCGGATGGTCAGTGGTTAGGCTGTATTTGTCCCCATATCTTAGGTTCGAGACCCATTTACGACATGGTTTCTTTCTTATGGTTGTTGACCTGTAGGTCGCACCTCATTGATTGGTTGGGTTGAGATCCTTAAAAACCCAGCTCACTTTTCCAAAAAAAAAAAAACTGTCCGCCACTGAGATAGTATCACTTGCGCTGAAAATAAAATAAAATGAGGGCCTATTGAACACCAATCACTAACAGAATGCCGATTTCCCAAGTCCCTGAAGCATACCCCATGCTCCTATGCACCCATGATCACCCAGTGGTCACGCCGTGGAAATGCCTCAAGAACTAGCTGAGACTAGACACGCGCCCGTGCCAACTGATGGACGAGGGAAGGTAGACCAGGTGGTTTGTCCCTTGTATAGGTAAGAGTTCAGCATTTTAGTGAATTTCAAAAGGGAACCTTGAAGTTCAATTCACTATATCTCCGCAATATGGTAATGCAAATCACGTTAGGTAATAGGAAATGGATAGAATCCCTTCTAGGGGTCGAGGGAAGAGAAGGAGTGAGGATGGGTGGTAACCACCCATTTGCTTCGAGATAAGTACATTAACCTTTAGATGCACTATATCACTTATCTCGAAGCAAATGAGTGGGTTCCACCCATCCCTCGCTCCCTCCCTCGACCCCTAGAATTTTCGGTCCCTAAAAGTAACGGGTGGCTTTTGGAAGATAAAAAAGGCAACACTGGTCATTTCCAAAGGGCAATCAATTTCAAGTTTCAACAGTATGTAAAAAGAATTATTTTGATTATTCGCCATGCAATCAAATCAAGATATTGGGATTGCAATCAATAAAAGCCTTATTTTAAGATCCAATAAATACTATATAGATATTTATTGACCTCCCAAGATGTACTAGATCTTTAAATATTCTCAAAATCTTGCTTGATACTTAAGTTTGGTCTCAAAATCCCATTTTCCAAAGATACATGAGAAGGAAGCATTTCTTTTTTGGAGTTTTTGAAGTTAAAGGATAAATCTATTTCCTTCAAAAAAATCTAGAGAGCCGGCCAGCTCGATACCATCTATCATCCTAGAGATGCTGAAAATAGCTCAATCTCTAGGATGATGGATAGTATTGGGGCTGGGCCGGACCTGACTCTCTAAAAAAATTGATTTCCTTCAAATAGTATTTAAAGATAAATGCTTTGCTTGCAAGTTATGCGCTTTTAGAGAATGTTATATTCACCCATTATTGGAAAAGAAAGCTGAGTTTAGTTGTTCAAGCAATCAAGTTACAATATGATTGGTTCAATGAAAGCTAACAAATCAAAACATAACCATAATCGAAACTTGATAGATAAAGTTTCATGACTTCAATAAATCTCAAAACGCAAAACTAAAATGATCACATCTTCTGAATAAGCTTATTTAACCAAAAGAAAACATCAACCTAAATTCCTAATTGGACTTGTACTCCTAATTGGGCCTAAACATGAACCAACCTAATTATTAATTAATAATAGTAAATATGAATCATCATCATCATCATCAAAGTCCATTTCCGAGATTTTCGGGGTCGACTACATGAATTTTGGTCCTCATTTCAAAAACTCTATTAAATCATTCTCCCCCATTTCAAAAACTCATCCTCGAGCTATAATGACGTAATTCTAAAAAATGCGCCCCTATGAGTCAACCTCGAACTTTCCTTGGTAATTGCTTGTATCATGAACAATCACATCAAAAATTCACTTCAAAAATAAAGTCCGAAATGAATCTCTAGCTCAAACAAAACCCACTTCATGAATTGGATATTGTTCTAAAAATTAGTCACAAAATCGTCCCATATTGGATCATAAAAACAATCTCGCGGGGTACATGTACGGTGAATAATCTGAATATCAAAATCAGAAGTACCCAAATTTAATTCTGGTACAGGTCCATTCTGCAGCTGTGGCAGCAAAATCATCAGAACAGTGCGGTGGTACTAACTAATTTTGAGGGTGCAAATAACACCCACAAAATTGAAGTTCATCTTCTTCATCAAGCAAGTTGGAGTGATGAACCAAGGTCTGTTGAGCGATGGGAAGGGAATTGGTGGACGATTGGGTTTTTCTAGCACTTTTGTGTCTCGATGGAGTATTTCACGCATCTCACGACCATGCCAGCAAGGTCCACTAACCTGTAATGACACATGGTACTGTGTAGGAGGAGGTCTCCTGCGAATGTGGCAAGTGACGATGGGCAGTGCAATGTGATTCAGGTAAACTCTTTGTTTCTCCGCAATGATTTCTTCTACTTCATCTTCTCACCCTTTTATGGGTTTGAGTTTGGGGAAAATTGGGTTTTCAAATTGCAAATAGCAATTCAAAGATGCGGAAAATTAGGATCATCTTTTTTGTCGATAACCACCCGTCTTGCGATTTTCTCCCATTTTTAGATTTTATTTGATGTGAAAATCCACGAAAACTTGATGTTTGGCCATGTGTTTTGGCCTCACAACACAATGACTTGCGAATAACCATATGCCTTCGTACACATCAAACGCGGGTGGTTTCTACCAATCAATGGTGACTTTTTGTTGCATTTTTTCCAAGATTTTTCCAGCTCTATACCAAATTGGTAGGTTTAGCGAAAGCTAACAAACCAAAACATAACCGAAACTTGATAGACAAAGTTTCATAACTTTAATAAAACTCAAAACTAAACTAAGAATAAGCTTATATAACCAAAAGAATACATAGACTTGTACTCCTAGTTGGGCCGTAATACGGACTGACCCAATTATTAATTAATAATTATAAATACAAATAACCCAATATTACATCACAATCTAAAAAGATTTCCTACTTCAATGTCAAGAAATAAAGATTTGAAATCTAAATTAGTAAAATGATCAGAACTATTGTGACATTGACCATGACATAAAATGCACCGTGTTTTCATACAAACAAAAAGAATCCAAACAATTTTTCCATTGATGCGGGTACTCTCGTATCACTGAAAACATATGTATTTCAATTAACAAAATTTATCTCCTTCTAGCATAAATATAAATATGAATTCACTCCAAAGCGTGGATGTGGGATGGGCCTTCCGCTCAAACAGACATTAGAAAGCACATGTAAAGAGATGCAAGTTAAGATCAAATGACCTCAAGAGGTGTACTCTGTCACGATTAGCAGAATGCACTCCGATGCTCATGGTATTATTCTATTCCATTTGAGGTTGCAAAAGGTTATGCTTCGCTACAATTTTCTTCTTACAAGTCCGTGGAGGAAATCAAAGCTGCATTCACATTTGAACCATCTTTTAGTTATTAGGAAAGAACTTGTATTGACTAATGGAACCACATTTAATGGTATTTAAAGCAGTGTAAAAAAAAAAAAAAAAAAAAGGAGAAATATCTGACGACCAAAAATTCTCATGGTGAAAGTGCAATTTGCGTGGACAATTATGTGCAATGAGACTCGATGGTCATAGAATATGACCATTCCTAACATATTTTACACTAACAAAGATAAAGGACGGATGGAAAAAGTCCCTTATTCATCTGCAGTTGGGAGCTTATTGTATGCTCAAGTCTGCACATGGCCAGATATCAGTTTTGCTCCGTATACTAGGCAGATATAAAAAAAAATCAGGTTTTGATCATTGAAAAGTTGCAAAGAAAGTGACGAAATACCTTCAAGGTACAAAGAATTACATGCTCACATATAGAAGATCAAAGAGTCTTGAGGTCATTGGCTACTCAGATTCTGATTTTGCCAGATGTATTGATGATTGAAAATACACTTTTGGCTACTTATTTTTACTTGCTGGAGGGGCCATATCATGGAAATGTGGAAAAGAATCCATCATAGCTGCATCAACTATGAAAGCTGAATTTGTGGATGCTATGAAGCCACCATTCAAGCTTTATGGCTACAAAATTTTATTTCAGGGCTAGAGATTGTTGGTAACATTCATAGGCCACTGAAAATTTATTGTGATAACTCCACAACCGTCATTTTCTCAAAAAGTAACAAGTATTCTAAAGGAGCAAGGCACATGAATTTGAAATATCTTATCGTTAAAAATGAAGTTCGAAAAAAAACGAGTGTTTATAGAGCAAATTAGTACTAACTTTATGGTTGCAAATCCATTAACCAAAGGATCATCTCCAAAGACATTTATGGAACATACCCACATAATAGGCCTTGAGAGTAATCTTTGATTGTATATAATAATATGTGATAGATTATGATTTCTGCATATTGATCTTCACGCTCTATTTCACCTTTGGATATCATTTATGTGTTTCTGATAATCTTGTCTTAGCTGCTTATGTACATCGATGTGAATAAATGAATGTGGACAAGATTAGTCTCTTGAATGATTGTAGAGACATCATGTGGACTTTTATGAATCCCTCTTATTATGTTAAGCTGATTACTGATTTGTAGTACATGGAAGGAATTATGTTGATTAACAACATAAAACCGTCATGAATCATATTAGTAGTTCGTTTTCTTATGATCTTGTTATAACCGTTTGATCTTAGAATCTTATGTGCGCACCTAAAGTATTACTCATTAGACATGAATAATTCCATTATCGTTATTGGGTCAAGTGGAAGAATGTTAACTTCTGAACAGGTGGCCCAATCACCTATGGAGGTCACAAATAAATGTTTGACGGAAGCAGTTAATTGAAAGGGAATACAAAAGAAGCAGTCATCTCTCTGCCAATGGAAGTTGTTCTTCTCCACCACAAAGGAGCATAGAAAGAAAAAGGCTAGAAGAGAAAATACTGTATACAATTGCAAATGGATCCGGGTAAATCTTCGATCACACTACATTTATTGTGGTTTATCTTCGGCATTATGATGAAATCTAACACAAATTACATATCTATAGAAACTATAAGGTTTTAGAAAAGAATGTATTGAAGTAATTTGAATTATCCATAGAAACTACAAGGTTTTAGAAAAGAATAAATTTGTTATGTGGATTTCCAGGTAGCTATTATGATTTGGTTACAGAGAAAATTTTATTTGTTTAATGTTCTAAGAGTTTTAATAGGAGAAGTTTTTGAAGCCTGCATTTTATGGTATTGGCAATGCAACTGCATCTGACTTTGTAATTGTAGTTTGATGTTAGGCGTGTTTTGATGAATGATGAAGTGATTATGTGCTCTGACTTGCAGGCTCATCTAGATGCAGTCAGTGAAGACTCGGGCCCCAAAGTAGGTGGGTTTGTGTTTTGGCCTTTCACTTTTTGTTTTCTATGCTATACCATTGGGGTATTCTTCAAACTATATTATAACAGCGTAAATGAACCTTTTTTTTAGCTCAAGTCGCTAATATTAGTACTCAGTAGAGAATTATTTATATGCACCTTCCACTTTCAGTGCTTAACAATAACAATCCACTAATTGAATAATTAATTATGTTGAGATGATAGAACAAACATTATGTTATGTCCACTAATGGAATATATGACCTATATTGTGTTAGTAGAGCCAATCATTATGTGACTAATTTATTGTTCCTAACTGCTTTTAATGATCTAAAGACAAGGAATACTGGAT
This sequence comes from Berberis thunbergii, assembly GCA_003290165.1. Lineage (NCBI taxonomy): Eukaryota > Viridiplantae > Streptophyta > Magnoliopsida > Ranunculales > Berberidaceae > Berberis > Berberis thunbergii. The sequence goes on from QNQO01000886.1 coordinate 362,638, forward strand.
AAAAGAAGTACCTGTTACCATCAGGATGAAGCTCATACAGTTGATTGTCCTCACCAGTGGCCAACAAATAGCCTGATGAAGTTAGCCCCTGTACCAACAATGAATCTTTTTTTAACAATCATATATTTAAAGATAGTTGTGCTGATGATGAACAACTTCAGTTCACATGGTCCTATCTCACCTGAATAGTAACTGCAACATCTTCCACAAACTGGCCCTCACTCTTTTCTTGTATGACCACCCTCTGCCCACTGCATGCAGAAAATAGTACATGATCATGAAATCGTGACACACAATGAAAGTACGCAAGAACTTGTGACGCACATTAAGATGATGTCTTCTCTTTAACGCAGAAAATAATACATATTAACTAGAGCATGTTCAAAGGCATTTTCATGAACAATTTGAGAATCAACATCTACGGTAAACATACACAATGAAACTGCCAACGGCTTAAACCGGCATTTATTTGCAAAATGGACACACACATGAGAATGAGAGAGAATATGTTAAGTAAATGAAGATGATGGCGTTCAAACCTACTTCTATGGGCTCCCTCACAGGTCTTTTAATTTAATATTCTTTTCCCCTTCCATTCAATTTAAAACAACAAAACCTGTTGACATTTCAACACCATCTGTCTGACTGAACTTCTTCAGTTTTAGCACCACCTAATCAAGGGAATTCCGTTTCTTGTAAGAATTCCCATTGGTCTTCAGTTTTGACACAAAAATTGCTGTTACTTTTTTGTAAGAATCTTCCTATAGTAAGAATTCATGTTAGGATATCTTAATCTATTCTTCAGATAACCACAGAAACTGAGATTCTTAGATGCATACAACACAAATGGTCACACAAGTTAGATATGTATAAATATGCTTCCTTTTTAACTGTTGCTGTCTTTTTACGCACACCTCAACTGTTAGCAAACAGCATAAAGGTAATTCCTGAAACGAATGCAATAGAGGATGCAGTATGCAATTCAACAGCATGGCTTGTTCTATATGCTGTAGACACTTCACATTCATAGTGCTGGAATGCAATCATTCCAATCATGGTTATGCATATACCTCATACGATTTGTTCAACAACTAAACCACCTAGCACCTCCACTCCATAAATTAACAACTAAACACACCTAAAATATTCACGGAATGTAATACTGTTCAACAACCTTACGCATAACTAACACCTTCATCCATGATTTTTGTATTTCAGATCTCGAAAATTAACGGATGTTATGTGAACGTTAAGCATCTTCAGCCAACCATTAAGGTTGGTTAACTGAAAAACATTGAATACTACTACCATTAACGGATGTTATGTGAACGTTAAGGATCTTCAGCCAACCATTAAGGTTGGTTAACTGAAAAACATTGTATACTACTATATAAGCATTGAATAGATGATTTTCATACCTATGGAGCCATGCATTGTAGTATGGCTTTTCAAGAGCTTGAAATCCTGCAAAAAGCAAAATGATTAAATTACACTGAAAATCTTTGTCATAAAGTACAGTAATCATGTAAGAGAACCTAACGCTCTATTTGAAAGGTGCAACTACAGGATATGGGGCTTATAAAATATATAAAAGAGGGTTACGATGTTCAATCAGATGATTTTTCACACCATGCAGATTAAAACCAAAATGAACTTTTATGGTAAATTAGTGGAGTAAATGAGGCTATCCCTGTGCTTGTTCTAGTGTAGTCAAGGCAACCGCCTAGGCGCGCCTAAGAAACGCATTTTTACATAATTCCGCCTCAGAGTGAGGCAATGCGGTGCGATGAAACAAGGCATCCGCCTCGAACCACCTCAATCGCCTCACCGCCTCAACTGCCTCAGCCCAAAAATGGTTGTTGCCAGCCCAATTGCAGCCCATTTACAACCCAATTGCAGAAAAAAGAGGTTGAAACCCACTCTATAATAGGGTTTTATATTTCTCGGTGTAATATTTGATAAAAATAAGATAAGATGTTTTTAATTTTGACAAATTTGTCACTTTTTTTAATTATTTTTGGAGAAAACATATAATATTTTTTTATTAGTCTGTGATTAACATCAATCTTGATTTTTTATAGCATAGTTTAGTGATTTTTATGCTTTTGGATTACCAATAGTAATCATACTTGTGGATTTTTACCAACCATTCCAACAATTTCTTCTAACAGATGCTCAATATTCTCAAGTTCTATTTTTTCAAGATTACTGATTTTAATAATTTAGTGAACGTTTGCAAATTACTTGACACTTATGTAGTTCATTTTTTCGTTATGCTATACAACTTTATTATATTTTCATTTCGATTCTAAGTAGTTGTGTCACTTTTTGTACATATTTTCTAATAATATTTATTAAAATGATGATGTATACTATTTTGTTAATATGTTTCAATTTATTATAAAAAATTCTTTGAAAAATGTTAAGACTGCCTCACTGAGGCGTCTGCCTCACCTCACGCCTCAGGGGCCCGTCGGCCTCACCTTCGCCTCAACGCCTTAACTACATCTTCTACCTTTTCTTGGGGTACATCAATGATTCCCTGATATGCATGAAATATCCATAATTAATATCCCTAAGTTTATATAAGTTAGTCAATTTTGAGCCTAAATGTGACTTATTTATATTATGCAAATTGGATGGCATTTGTGAGAAAAAATGTAGCAAAGTTTGAATTTTAAAAGAGATTGTTCAAGTGAAGAAATATTTGCAAAAGCCCGTGGTGTCAAAATGATAACATAGGGGTGCGTACGCCAGTTAAAGTTAAGTAGATGATACAACCCATAATAATATTTGCCCCATTCATTGTCAATCTTTAATCATGCCTACTTACCACCAAATTTCTTAAACACTGCCACCTAGCATATTCACGCCCTAAGGCAACTTCTAAAAGAATTTCACTACCACCACTATTCTTACCAATTTCAAACTCAAAGACTTCCTTTTAGCCTTAATTCCTCCATAAACCAATCACACAAAAACTCCGAGCTTTCCTTATCCTAGCCAATTCATTATCTTGCCCATGATCTACGATTCTCCAAGTAAATTATTTTCACCCTAAAGTGAAAGACCCGTATGCAAAGGAAAGAAGTCTTAAGGGCATTATTTTCTACAAGGACTTGCCAAAGTTTCCAAGATTTTTCAGATCTCTAGAATTTCTCTCTCTTTGGACTCTAGTTTGTAAAGTTGTATACAAGAACATGTTGGTGGGAAATGGAGAAACACATAATTTTTAGCCATGTATTCTTCTTTTCCTTTTAGAGATGGACAACTTTTTGAGAAATTTTTTTGTATAGAAAGCTTGAGTTGAAGAACATGATCTCTAAAATCTTGCCAGTCTTTTATTCTTGTTCTTATTTATCATTGAAGTACTTGTTTATCTCTTGTTATCTTGGTAACATGTTAGGCTAGTTTCCCCATCTAGGGTTGTGGAGGAAACCAATGTCATCAAGTAATATTTAGACTTATGATTGTTACTTTCTCACCAACATATTCTAGTGCCTTAATGAGTATTAGTTGATAAATATTCTCATTGTATATAATTCTTGATTTAATGATAGATCATAAAAGTCTTGATATCCTATGTTTAGAAATAAATTTTTCAACAAGTTACCCACTTGCCCAACTGTTGGCTGATTTACCCTCTTTTGCAATCAGTTTCGCTACAACACCTGCAGCTCTCACTAATTGTCCGCCCTTTCCAAGTGTATTTTTATGTATGGTTGTGCTTAAGGGCATATCGATTGAAGTAGATTCTTCTTTTTGATCAATCAAAAGCCCTTCCCAAACTATTCAAGCTTTTTCCAAAGCATGCGGCTTTCCGAATGTATAGAGAGGTGGATCTTATATGAATCATATGATGAAATACCACATGAGTGATATTGGAATCCAATCCGCCGAATCACCCATGTTATGATCTTCTACATCCTAGGTCTCCTCGTTCCTTCATGCTTGGTTTTATTACCTTTGAGAAAGTGAGGAATATTGGTCAAACTAAGATTTACCAAACTAAAATTGGATTTTATCACTTCATCTTCCAAAGTTACATGACAACTTTCTATGTGATTTTGAGTGTCCAAGGTGAAAAAAGTAAAACTTGTAAATTAGTTATGCAGTTAAAACGGATAATGAACTCGTAACGGTCCAGAAGCGTTATAGGTTATAATGAAATATAACGTGATATTTTGTTAAATATATTTTTAATACCCCCACAAAGTATTGATGTATTATAGAGACAAATAAGTAAATCATGTTCATAATATTAAATTCAAAAACATCAAAATATTAATTAAAAAACATATTCCCTTCGTATGAGTGTGAGATCACAATAAAGAGTGCGACTGACTCTTCATCTTCTTCCCTTTTTCTCTTGTTATTGGTCAACTGGCGAGGTCAAGTTCTCTGTCAATCGATGACGGCGAGCCCTAGTCCTTCGATTGAGAATGAAATGAGTGATTTTTTTCATATATTAAAACAAAAAGTTAAAACGGCGTTATTGAAGAAAAAAAGTTATCTCAATAACGGCCATATAATAACGTAATATCAGAGCCGTGATACAAAAACGTGATAATTTAATAACGTAACGGCTCACCTCCCTTGAGCGTTATATCGCCATTATAACGTTGTTTTAATTGCACAGTATTAGCCTATTAGGTACACTTAAATTGACATTCGTGGAATCCAACAACTCTAGGGTTTCTCATTGGTTGAGTCCATATCCAAGTAGTTAAAATTCTTATATTTTTGTTTTACGTTTTTTTTTTAAGTTGTTAAAAGAATAAATAAATCCAAACACAAGTCCTTGTGGGATCGACACTTGCATATGCACACACCACTCCAAGGACTCGTGCACTTGCGATTTTAAAATAGACATTAGTGACCAAAAGTTTCTTCATCCACACTTAAACATCATTTTTAAATGATTAATGTCACTTAAGTAGGTTGTCTAAAGTTATGTTGTTTTTTTTCATCTACTAAAGCTTTCCTACATGTTTCCACCATGCAAACGATGTTTCACCATCCCAATTCGCAAGTGTCAACAAAATAAATTTCAAATACTTTTTGAGAAAGGAAAAGTGAAAACAAGCACAAAATTTACCGATTCAAGTAATGTTTAAGGAAAAGTCAAAACAAGCAAATAGGAGAAATGCATTACCGGAGTAAAATGGACAAAGTGGTCAAGTAAAAAATAGGGCTGTTGATTCACCTCGACTTAAGAAAACATCAAAAAGGTTCTCGAATCTCTTGAAAAATGCTGCAAGAATCTCTTCTCTTTGTAATTTGTATGGGACAGAAGATATCTCTCTTAGCACTGCATTCAAGCATATGGTGGGTTGCTCATTATCCACATTCAGGCCTATTCCTGCAAGAAACCAAGACCCTGACGTTTCAATAAGTTTGACATAATGCAACTTCTTAATGGAAATGCAACAAGGATAACTGCAAGCTTACGAGTTCAAATAAGGACCATGCTTTTAAGCACAATACATAAAACATAGAAAATATAACATTAATATACATAGATTTCCACGAAAAAAAGAACATCAACTATTCCCATGTTGTAATCCAACCTACACATGCTACCGCGTGATTAAATAAAAATGGTCACTCAAAGGCAAAGGTCCATTTACCAGCACTAACATTGAATTTCTTTGATTTATATGTTGAGGTGCATAAGATGCCTCCAACTTTAAGGCCATTCAAATATAGATCATTTGGCCACTTTATCTTGACATCAAGACATGGCAATCCCTGAAATGAGATGTTTCCAAGTAAAACGGATTAAATGTGTAACTGCATATAACCAAAAAAAAAAGGGAAATTCGAACATATCAAAGTATTGATATATGGCATATGTAAACTAAAACATGATTTTAGAGAAATGATCTCTTGAACATTCTGTGATTTAAGAGAGCTTTTCCATTTTGTCGTAGATTTAACATTCACTGAGAGTAATTATATTTACACCCAGACTTGGAGTCTTTCATTAATGTAAATCAAGTGTTCGGTGGAAAGTCTATGTTTAAAATAAGGAAAAGTTTCTTGCTTATTTCTAAACCAAAAGCACTACATGATAATTCGCTCCTCACACTAAAATCACTCACATTGGCATCACAAATATCTTTAACTGCTTCAGTTACTGCAAGGCACAACACATATTGTACAAGAGGCACGGTCCGCCCATCTTCCATTTGTAATGTAAAGGAAAACAGAAGGCAACCTGGTGGAGATTCCCAGACATTTTTCGACCTACCTGCAAAGCTACAAGTTCAATCTTCCAATTATCAACAAAAGTGCAAAATAAAATTAAAAATCAGGTTCTCTGCATCTAGTTTAACTATGACCTCTTCCTTTGAATTGCATATCAGCAACACAAACTGCACCAAGTGGAAGCTCGCAGAAGTTCCTGTCCAGAATAGCTCAGAGATCAGAAGTAAATAAGTGAGAGTTAAAGGTTCTGACAGCAAAATTAAGAACACTGTAAAGAACAACTAATTCTGTAAACAAGTAGTTCTAAGCTTCGAATACTAATCTCCAAGTAAACCTCTACTTTCTGCATGCTGTAGAAATTGCACGGTCCATAGAAATGAAATCACGCCCTCTCCTTTTGCAGCTATGCTGTCTAAACTTCCTCGGTTTCAAGAACAAGCCAACCAAGCTGTTGTGATTTGCTTGACAAGGCTTGCTTTTGTTTTCAGCGCCTATGACCTATCCACTAAAATTCCTTATTCCGGGAGCAAAATTTCTCAAGGATAATAGAAGGATGCATAATGGAATCCAATACTCCTCAAAAGCTCAAGCTGCATAGGATTAGCATAGGATCATATCACGTCAAAGAAAATTTTCACTTGGGATCTAACTATGTGGAGAGGTCAGACCGATTGGGAAGTAGCTAATCTGATTCCCTTGATAGAGCTTCTAGATGCGAAAGAAAATCGCATGATGACGGTAGGTGTGGGAGGATAAGTTGTGAAAACTCAATTTTACATGATCTCCTATTTTCTCGTTCTATGGATGTGTCTCAGTAAAATATTGGTGTTTTCTTCTTCATTTTTTGGTATAAAGGGGTACCGCCAATTGTCAATTTTTTGGTATAAAGTTGTTGTTAATCGCCTGTACCTTGTTTGGCCATTCTCAACTGAAATTTGGAGTAAGCTAGTTCTAGAATCTTGTCATCAAGCAAAAGGAAAAAAAATTCACTCAGTGGATTTTGTAGTGGGAATGGAGCATTTCCCCTAAAAGGGAACTGAATCTGCGACAAACTCTTGGTCACAACAATGAAGTAGAAGGAAATCTCAAGATTTTTTACGACAGAACACTCAGTGAGAAGTCATGGGGCCTTTTAGAAGATGCTCATTTCCATGTTTGTATGCTCGATCTGCTGAAGGTAAGCCTTAACCTATGTAACAACGAAACATATGCAAATATCGGTATCCAACACGAATACGAGGTGTCGGACACGTTGGCAAAAAAAAAAAAACAATAATACGGGATACGTTGGGGACATGCTTGCTTATTTTAGTATTATTTACTTTGTAGCTATAATTTTTTAAGTATAGTCATATTCATTCACTTGTAGGTCATTATTGTTACTCATGTATTACTAACTTTCCAAAATATGTTAGTAGCATTAGTAAAAAATTGAAAATTTTCAAAAATATGTGAAAAAGGTTGATGATCTAAGTATGGAGTGTCCCATGTGATTATCCATGAGTTTTGACATGAGTATCCGACACGATACGTGTCGACACACTTTTTTTGGTAGATAAGTAGTTTCGTTGTTACACAGGTCATGAGACATCAAACAATTACTCAATCACAGCCGTACACGCAGCATAGGTCAACCCTGATACAAGAAATGCTTCAACACAGTCAAGCAGTCCTAGTCATGAATTATTGTTCAACCCGTAAGTCAGGTACACGAACCCAAGTCACGCCAGCCCAAGAGGCACGAGTCTTGGGGCTTGGCCTAGAACAATAAGGCTTGAACACTGATCTCCGAGCTGTCATAAGCCTGAAATTCACTCGCACAAATCAGCTCCTAGCCCAATCAAGCATTGGGTCCTAAACAGAGCCAAGTGTCGAAGAGACTCAGTCATGCACAAGTTCTTATCTAGGCGAGATCTCCTCCCTCCATCACACCCTCGATAACAGGGACAGTTGCGGAGGGAACACTTGTTATTTAAGGTAAAAAATGGAAGAAGAAAGGTAACATACACATTGCAATTTACATCTAGTCTTCATTCTTCATTGCATCGTTACCTGACTTAAGCATTGGAGTGCCTTCGGCCACCACAACGTTGGCCCTAACTCACCGTTGCTTGTTTTACAGGCTCAAATCAGCAACGACAGATTTGGACGCATCAATAGGTATAAACTAATCCTGATATGTAGTTGTTTCTCCCTTCGCTCTGTGAGCTTCAAATTTGCATTTGCATGCATGTTTATCTTTATTGTACCTCTTTTTTACTTTGTTGATAAATAAAAAATAATAAATATACGAACACTGAAAAATAAAGTGAGATTGTGGGGTAATGAAATAGCGAGCTTTAGCAATGTAAGTACCATAATACACAGTAGGGATCCCAAGAGTTGTCGTAGAGGTCATCAAGTTTGTTAGGTAGGCTTTGCTTTAGCTTACATTGTGATTATTTTGTGTTCTGCTTCCGACATGAGGAAGCAAAAACGTGAACTTAGTTGGACCAAATCTATTTAAGTTTTATTGGGGCGGCCAATCTTTTTATGATGTTTACTCTAGTAAACAATCATCAACGTTTGGCATGGTCTACGAGGATCAATGCTCGTCTTTTCATCCAATCTTAAGATGCCTCTCACTTTGCTCTAATTGCAGGTTGTCCAAGGATTTTCATGGAGTAGATGAATCTCTTCTTTGCTGTCACGCCATTACAATAAATGAATCCTTCAATAAATACACTGTTTAAAAAAATTTAACATGGATATGAGATACTTCAACGCTAGTCAACGTGCTTTCAAAATAGCAACATACGACATCTAAGAAGGGAATCACTTCCACCTAGTTAGCTACCTTCTCACTTTCAAAGAACAATTCCTCACCCACATCCTGAATCATTGTGACAAACCAACCGGAAACAGAAGGGAGATGGAAGATGATTATAAACAATTCAACGGCAAAAACCTTTGTTATGCCAAACCATGAATCATTTTTTTCTACCACTTGCTTCACCTCCAGCACACATAACAGGTTTGCAACCTGCTCAAATTCTCAGTCATTGACTGCCCTCCTAATATGCATATTCTATTACTGACCCACCTCAGATAAATATACAAACTTACAACCTTATCAGCTTGTTTAAGAGAGAGCTATACACAAGGAAACTCAGCCATTAACCGCTGAGCGGACACCCATTTATCGAATAACATTTCAACTTTGCTCCCCTTGGCAATCTCGAATGTGATATTCAAAAATATATATATCATTATGATCCTTCTCCACTAATCACATCTACAAATCTTTAAGAGTACCAACACCACTTTCTTCAATTTTGTTACAAATCTTGTCCCAACAGATGATGTGATACTTGTTACATTTGGTAACATCTTATATTCTCCTCGTTTGAACTACCTTCCGTCCTCAAAACAATGTCTATTTATTATTGTTCACAATGCCTTAATCAAGTAATCAAACATGAAATTGTGGCAATTAGGAACAAATTCGAGTAACCAAATAATCAATTTCCCCATTAGTAAAAACATGAAATAAGAGCAGTGCAGATTAAAAATCAAAACTTGGTAAGCAATTTACAAAGAAAGAACGAAGACTCACTTGGAAACAACGTCCTGTGTAGAAGACAACCTTGGAGACCAAATCAGAAACCTCCCAAATCTCTCTGTGGAAAGCGAATTCATGTAAGTTTCCATCCCAAACGTCTCTTCACAAGGTGGTTTCTTCTTCTCCTCCTCCTCCTCCTTGAAACCGTGAAGAAAGATTGAAACTTTACCATCATCTTCGGGGAGCTTAAGAGTGGTTCTTATCGAATGTGCTAATTCGGTCTCTTGGGATGATTTTCCGGAGAGAAACAGAAGAGATGAGTGCGATGGAAGCGAATGTGAAGGTTCCATGGATGAGTAAGAAATGACTGCTCGAAAAGCAGAAGATTGTAGGTAGGGTTTATGGAGGTGAAAACGAAGAAGACGAAGAAGAAGACGAGGAAGAAAAGGGGTTTTGATGGAAATTAGGGAATGTGACATGGCATGGAGGATGTTTGTTGTTGCATTTCGAACTCTCCGCCACCTACTGGGACCCGTGTTGTGTGTTGTGTGTTGTGTGTTGTTCGAGTTCAATCAAACACAATGATCACTGACACAACAAAGCCCCGTGAAAGCCCTCCCTCATAACGAAGCATCATTATCTGCACGAGTGCTTCCAGGGAGTCTGGGTTTGCTGCCTGGCCTGCATTTTTACATCTTTATCCATCTTTTTTAAAAAGTCTTTAAATATAACTACAACATATGAGGGGCAAAAGTTTTTAAAAAGTCTTTATCCTTTTGCCCCCAGCAATCGCCGCCTCCCAATAATTAGTGAGTGATTATTGCTGGCTGGCCCCGCTGCCTGATTGTTGTCTGGGGGCGAATATACATTTTTGCCCCTCTCTTTAAATACATTTTTTCCAAAAAAATGGTTAAAGAGGGGGCAAAAGTGTACACTCGCCTCCCCAAATAGCAACATCGCTCCCTTTCCCAAGCCAGCTAGAATTGGGGATAATTATTTTATCTGCACATATCCTAATTGGCAATATGTTTTCATTGGCAGGCATGTGATCAATTAAATGTGAATCAAAGTTTCATACAATTGAAAAACTATAAGCACCGCATAGACTAGACATAATGACACACTTTTAAATGTTTTATTTTGTTTTGTGATTTTTTCTTGTATTAATAATAATAATAATAAATATTAAATAAATAAGTTCGGGATAGGTGGGATTGAAAATCTTCATCCCACTCTAGATTTGAATGAGTTTGATCAATTCCAAAATGACCCCAAAAATCGAGACGAGATCGGATTGCGGGATGGGATGCCCACCCCTACTTCCATCTCCCCTTCTTTCTCACTTTGTTTTAGTTTCACTAAGGAGGGTCGTGGGGTGGTTTTTCGTGGATATCTGTTCCGCCCCGAACCATCTGGGGCGGATTGGCCTTTCCTTAACGAATTTTGGGGCGATTTTGGATATCAAAATTGAATCCCCTATTGTTTCGGGTCGAATGCGGATTTGGCCATATTCACCACAATAAACATCCATTTATCTATGGGATATTACTAAAATACTCTTCTAATATAAAAAGGTAAATCATATCCCAATTCGGACAGAACCCAGACCCTTTATCATATAATAATAATAATAATAATAATAATAATAATTGCCATAACCCATACTAAAAAAGGAGAACTATCCATCTCCATCTCCATCGCATCACATAGGATATCTCATCGCATCTACAATAAGAGATATCGTCGCCTCCACAAATAAGAATAGGAGAAGAAAACTCTTCTAATTCTTCTTTCTCTTTTTTTTTTCTTTTTCTTCTCTCCTTCATTGGTGATTCGGTGGTGGATAAGCAACCATTGATTTCGCTGCCGATGGAGGAGATTTGGTGAAAGTCTGAGATCTGGTGGTGTCAATCGTCTTAGTGGTTCAATATGATATCTGGTGGTGGTGATGGTGGTTCGATATGTTGTTTTGCTTCTCATTCTATTATCAATTGGAGAAATTTTCTAGAGACTTCACTACACCAAAAACCCCATTTAGCCACGCCAACCTGGCCACGGCTCTAAACCGTTGGTATATTTGCCACGGCTAAAAACCGTAGCTATATTTACCAACGGCTTAAAACCGTGGGTAAAAAAGACCTGGCCACGGCTTAAAACCGTTGGTATATTTGGAACGGCTAAAAACCGTGGCTAATATTAGCAACGGCTCCAAACCGTTGGAATTATTAACAACGGTTTTAAACCGTTGCAACATAATACTTTAGCAACGGTTCTCAACCGTGGCTACGTATAGAAACGGCTCAAAACCGTTGCAAAAATAAAATTTAGCAACGGTTCTGAACCGTGGCTATGGATAGCAACGGCCTAGAACCGTTGCAACAAAATATTTTAGCAACGGTTCTAAACCGTGGCTATGGCTAGCAACGGTTCTAAACCGTGGCTAGCTATAGCAACGGCTCAGAACCGTGGCTACATGAAAAGCTGAAAAAAAATTTGGGCGGGGTATATTGGCGCTCGACATTCCCTCCACTCGCCATCGACAATTTCCCTCCTCCCCTCCACTCGACCTCGTCTCCTTCGCTGCTCCCTCCCTCGACTCGACTTCCATCGAAGCTTCCCTCCTCCCCTCCACTCGACTCGTCTCCTTCGCTGCTCCCTCCCTCGACTCGACTTCCATCGAAGCTTCCCTCCTCCCCTCCACTCGACTCGTCTCCTTCGCTGCTCCCTCCCTCGACTCGACTTCCTGCTCCCTCCCTCGACTCGACTTCCCTGCGCCTTCTTCCCTGCTCCCTCCCTCGACTTCCTTCCTCCCCTCCTTCCCTGCTCCTCCCCTCCTTCCCTGCTCCTCCCTCGACTTCCCTCCTCCCCTGGTCTTCCCTCCACTCGGCGTCTTCAAATCAATCACGCCCTCTCTCGTACAGGTACCCTCTCTCTCTCTTGTATTTTTTTTATGAAATTAGGGTTCCGAACAAATTGCAAGTCTTTGAGCATTGTTGACTAGGTATACAATTGCAAGTCTTTGAGTGATTGCAGAAGATGTTTTCATTTTGGGAAAAAATAACTAGGTATACAATTGGATTGGGGAAGATGTTTTCATTTTCGTTTTATATTTTTGTATTTAATTTTTAATTTGATACATGTATTATCCTTGAATTTTTTTTTATTGGAATAGAGAAGTAATCCTATGTCCATATGGAGAAATATTCAATTGGTTGATTTAAATGGTTGAAGTTGAAGAAAGAAATAAAACATTCTATCCCTGATGTTCTTCCATGTTCTAGTGCCATATGAATTAAACGGATGTCTAGGATGACTAGTGCCATATGAATAAAGTCTATTTTTAAGTTTGTGATCGAGACGTATTTATAAAACTGTGTTTTGCGATACAATTAGAAAACCAAACCAGTTGCTCGCTCCCAAGGAACTATAGGTCATTTTTCTTTTATTGCATTATATGTGTCCTTTAGAGTGTAGCATCCTGATGTGCTTGCAGTCCCATAACATTTCATCTTCATAATCTGGACATATGGAAACCTCATGGAGCCTCAGGCTGCATTATCAGATGGGATATTCTATTGACTAGATAGGATAATGGCTTCAACTTTGGCTTGTTTATTGAACACTGCTATAGGTAAGATACTGAGGTGAATGTTTGTTTACAATTCCATTCGGATGCCATGGATCTAGCAGTCATAGAAAGGTTTTCTTCCCATTATCAATTAGGTACTTGTAATATTTTTCTGCTTCAAGCCTTACCTTAAGGATAGTGCGCCAAACCCATGAGCTGTTTTGAGGTAGGTTTAGTGTCCAAAAATTCTTATTTTTTCTAAGGTTTCTCTTCACCCATTCTGTCCAAAGATTTGCATATGTGTCTCATCTTTGCAGGCTTATTACTTTTTCGAAGATCCCTTATGTTGAATCCACCTTTTTGTTATGAATAAAGTCTTATGGGGAATGTCTTGTAATATCATCCACCAAAAGTTACAAGGAAGCTTTAATGGATAATTTTAACTTGTAATGTGCATTTTAAAACAAAATGTTTATATGTATGTTGGTCCACAAATTCTATTTTGTTGATGCTAATGATAATGTTGCTTTATTGTCTATCTTCCAGCTACAGCAGGAACAAACAAGGCTGCCTGCAGTGGCAATCCTTTGAACACGAGGAAGCTTGATAAAGAAACAGAAGTTCTTGCTCGTGAGTACTCAACTCTTTGGATTTTGTGGTTTCTTACAGTTTAATTGTATCATCATTAGATTGCCTCTAGCTTCGACCAAGCTATTTTCTCACAATTTTATTTTGTTTTTGGTCATCAGTATAGTAATCATAATTTACTGGGTTATGAACGAGTTTCCATAGATATAATCAAAAGAATGAATATAAATAAATAAATAAATAAATAAAGATGACTAGTACAAGAATGAAATTAAACAACATCGTGATTCATTCCCAAAGCCTAACCACAGCTGGTCTCAACATTTAATTAGGGGTTAGATTCTACGAACATAATGGGATTTTTTTTGTTTGTATGGATTGAAATGAATATGGGTTTGAATTTGTTTGTATGGATTGGGATCATTTTATCAGTTTGGGATTTACAGTTTTGATGATTAGACAGACCAAAAGTTTATAACTTGGATACTGATGATCTTTATCGGAATGTCGAGTTTGGTATAGTACCAATCAAATATGAAGTTTATGATTTTTCCTTTCAGTCTATTTGTTTTCTTTTTATATTATGTGTTCTGACTTTTAATAGCTAAGATTCAATTTATTATAGGTTGAACTGGGATTTTGGGGATATTCTAATAAAGTCAACTTTAATGATACATAGGAGAACCAGTATTTACTCCCTCTGTTGTTGTCTTTGGTGATTTACAAGCTTGATTGTGAAGAGTCAACAGTGAGAGTTTCAATTTGTTAGAAAAGAGCTTTCCCTCACCTGCATACAATATTTCCATGGGCCTATAACCAGAGTACAACATCTAAGCAATTGACTGAAATAGATCCAAGAAATGGTAGGAGTGTTTAGTGAAGACATAGAAATGTGAAATTCTAGGAAGGTTCCTTAGAAATAGGGATCCAAGTTCATTGCTAGTTGAAGGCTAAAATCACTCTCCCAACTCACATTGTCTTCTTTCAATCACTGATAATGACATCTACGATGTTAACAACACCCATCCTCATTAGAGTAGGTTGCGGGTTAGAGTCTCATTATGGTCTGACTAGAATGGAGACTAATTACTCGCCGTGAATAACCTTCCAACTTTTTTAAACCATTCTATTGCAGCCTTGCCATTTCTGATATAGATATGAATAACCATGTCGTGTCTTTGTTTTCATAATGTTTTAATAAATGCCAACTGACTTCAGAGTTTGTGGTCCTAACTCCCTTTAAATAACAAGTCAAGATAATCACAAAACAAGGCCACAGATTATGAAGATAAGACTACACAAACCAGAACAGAACATATCATCATTAAGCATACAATATGATTCACTTCTTCAATGTTTCAAATCATGATCATCGTTGCTGAGACCACAAATTTACTGCTCAACTTAATTTATGATTTCAGTCATTGTAGATAATCTAGCGGACATAAGTAACACTCTGTCGACTTCCATTTATGAGTATTATTCTTTAAAAAATATATATTTAACATATTTGTACATTAGATGTGCTTCATGACCTAATATCAGAAGCCTCTGAATGTAGTACCACATATGTTGAATTTCCTTTACTACACTTACTAGTTTCCCTTTAAAAGTGTTTGTTGTTTCAAAATTGTGTGTTAAACACTATTTTTTGGAGAGAAATATTTCCTTCATTTATTCTAGGATCTTTTTCATTAGAAACCAAACACACCCTATTGTTTTGCATCCATCCGTTGACATGTCTGGCAATATTGTAATCACTTGCCCTTTCAAAGTTTCACCATCTTACAGTCAGATTGATGAAGCTTATACAAGTTGATCACAGGTGTCAGAGATTTCCAAAATGAGTTATACAAGGGAACCATCCTCATTTTCCATTTTCATTTATAAAATATCACACATTTGTACGAGTCTGTTGATCAATATTAAGATGAGGTCTTTAAGGCTGATTGCCATGACTCAAGCAAAAAATGCATGTTTGCCCCAGAGTTCACTCTGGATAACGTTTGTAAAACGACGAGAAGTTGAATTATCTACTCAAAAGTTAATGGTGACAGTGAATTCGAAATACCTACCTGGACGTGATTAAGGATCATAAATTCTGTAAATATAACCTCAATTGCACTGGTGAGGATCTAGATTCCTTCCCAACTTAGTTACATGATTTATGAAACATAAAACATAAAACACAAATAGTTACATGATATACGTATATCTAAACTCTTAATTTTTTTGTGTGTAGAAATGTCAACAATTCCTTTAGACAAGTCATGGATGAACAAACGGGGAAGTGCAATGTATATAAATGGCGTTAGACAATTCCAACAGTTTGTTGAGGATAATGCAAATGGAGAGAGTCTTTTCCTTGCCCATGTGTTCGATGTAGGAACTCGAGGGGAAACATTAGTGTTGACAACATAGGTGTTCATTTGTTAAGCCATGGCATTGATACCAATTATGTCACGTGGATACATCATGGAGAGAATATAAACAAGCATGTGATTGGTGTACCTATGACTGAAGTGGCTGAACTTGATGATGTATGTGAATATCCTAGGATGAGCGAGCTAGTTGATGATGTATTCCTCAACATGCAAACTGTGGAGGCTGATGATGGGATAAATGAAGAATGTTTTGGCGGTAATCCAGAAGGTGGTCCGGAACTTTCTCGTGAACCTGAGACAGTTATGAACAAGAAGTATCAAAAGTATAAGGAAAAAACATTGGAAGCCAAAAAAAGGGAAGAAAAATATGAAAGATTGGAAGAAAATGTTAGATGGATACGAGAGAGACTTGAAAGTGGAACTTATGTAAGACCATCAACAAGTGAGGGAATACAAGGAGTTGTTCAAAGAACTGAAGATACACCGTCATCCGGTGCACAATCGACAAGGCAACCAGATAATCCATTACCTCCATCTCCGTTACCACCATCTTCAGTACCTCCATCTCAATTACCACCATCTCCATTACCATCATCTTCTCAAGGTGTTGCGAGGTTTCCTCCTCCAAGCAATCCTGTTCCTTCAGTGTCAAGGAGATACAAAGTTTGTGATTGGGAAAGGAATGTCATTGCGATAGCATTAGAGGTTGTAGATCCTATCCATCAATTCTCTTGCGCTTGTCATGGATCATTGAACCCTGCAACAGAGATCAGACTTTCCTTGTGCTTCAAATTCAAGACTGGGGTGAAACTTTACAAAAGTGATCCAAAAGGAGACAAGATGGGGGATTTGGACGTTGGTGATTTCTTCGTATGGTGTAGAACTCATGCGGAACTTGATGATTGATAGGGGCATCTGAGGTCTATATTTTCTGAAATACAGTGGTGATGGACAAATTTCTGGGCAAGTGTTAGTCTACAGGCATCCAAGGTTGCACTTAGGTGATGTACATGTCTTGAATGCAATATACGTCAAAATATAATTTATGTTCTTGCATACCTACTGCTAAACTAGTGATCGTTATCATGGATGACTAGTATGTTTCCTTTGTGGATTTTATTGTGAAAGGTGATGTGCAACTCACTTGTTACTTGGTTTGTTTATGCAGTGAACCATATGTTACCGAAGAGGAGTTGAAGCTGATGCTTCGAGGAGCAGAACTCAGTGGGGCTATAGAAGAGGAAGAACCGGTTGCACATGTGCACTTTTGGAGTTGTTATTAGATGTGTACCATATCCGTATTTTACTGTTTGAGAAAAAGGAACTTTTCCCGTCATTCTAATATTTTAGGGCTGTTTTGCAGGATATGATTGAAAACGTGTTAGAGATAAAAGATACTCATGTCAGGGAGGTGATGACGCCTCTGGTAGATGTAGTTGCTATTGACGCTAGTGCAACATTAAATGAGTTCCATGATCTGTGGGTAACTCATCAATATTCCAGGTATAAGAAGCCATTTAGTAGTGTTAACAAAAAAAGCAGCTATTAAGTAAATTACTTAGAATGTTTAGGTTGTATGATATGGTTTGTATTGATTGAAGTCTCTTGCTTTTGTAGGTTTTTTTTTCTTTTTCTGAAGCTTACAACCTTTGTTGAATTTGATTTTGTAGATTGCACCAGACTGGAGGCAAGCCCAGACTTTGAAGAAGACAGTTGAAGATAAAATAGCCAAAGGTGACAATATCATTGCTGACTGATGTAATTGAACTGCTGACATATTTCCTTCCATGTCAAGGAGACCTAAGATTGTCTTTTATGCTGCAGATGGTGTGATTGGTATAGGCATTGCTGCAACTGCTGTGGGACTTGTTGCTGGTGGAATTGCTGCTGCATTTGCTCGTAAGAAATGATCTTCTTCTTCTCAAAATCATTGTGCATAATATATCCCTGAGGCTGTTGGTTCAAACTCATCTGAATCTGAGCATTTACCTATGAAAGGTATTTTGATAACCAATAGTCTTTTCGTAGTTTGTTATACCTTAGAAAACTTATTTTCTTCTAGAGTTTGGTCATGTTCATGGAGCCTTGATATTCTGTTCAAAATACACTAGTTGTGGATTCCTTGCGTTGAGCACATTTTCATTCAATGCAAATTTGGATAAAAACTTGTTTGAATTATTATTATTGTTTCATCTTATATGGATTGCAGTATTGCATTTATATGGTGGTATTATCAATAATAATGTGAAACTTGAGAAAAGCTAAAATTAGCAATGGACTGACATTTCAAGTAGTGTAACTTTGTAATCTGTCAGAAAAAGGCAAAAGAGTATAGCTGGTTCCATATCATTTTGTAATTTGTCATATTGGAAATCTGATTGTTTTCTCTTTTTTGTGCAGGTGCATAGTAGTCCTAAATGCTTAATTGAACCTTTCCTTGGGAAGAAAATGGTAGTACTCTATAATCGTTGCTGAAAGTTTACTTCAGTATGGAATTCGGAGCTTGTCCATGTGAATTCTTGTCTCAGTCATGCACGATTTCTTTCTGCAAGTGGCATTTCAGTGCGTGCAAGCAGGCCTGTGTAGTAGCTAACAGGTGATTAATCATCATCTAGGTAACAATAGTTTCAGAGTATCATTAGCAAATTTTTTTTTCAGGAAGAAAAGAAAAAGAAAGGGAAAGAAAACATTAGTAAGGAAATCATTTCCATGTCTCGTTTTTTTTTCTTCCTCTCATCCATGGTGGCATAGAAGTATAGGCAGGCGCATTTGTCTCGTACATTTAATGGGCACTTATTTTTGTGTATGTCGGTTTGTATTTCTTGGCTTTAGTTTATCTGCACAGTTTATATGTTTGGATTCGTGTTGGAAAGAAAAACAAACTGTATGTTAATCTCCCATTCACCTGACATTTATGTATTGTTGTTGTTTGATACAAATGGTTGAGGCTAATGTCAATAAGTGGACCAGCGAAAAGTAGATTAATTCTTTGATTGGAAAAACCTATAATGCCAAGTTCTAATAGCTGGTTATGTTTCATATTTACTGTCAGTTTGATGTTCTTTTGATATTACTGAAAAAGTAGGAATAGATGAAGAGAGGTGGATGAAGGAAGGAAAGTGGGGTAATCGTATTTACTATCAGTTTGATGTTCATCTATTACGAGTGTTGTGTTTGTTTTGAAGTGCTTCATAAAGTACAACTGCTTGTTTGCAATGAGGAAATACACAAGTCGAATAGGCGAATACAAATAAATGGTATGTGTTGTGGATGTATAAGCCTTCCTTAGTGGAAAATGTAAAATTTGGGTTCGTGTTGTAGAACTTCATTGAAAACAAATAATAAAGAGTGGAGCCATAGAGGAGATAAATAATTCAGAATGGTTGATTATGACCGCCTTAAGCTCACGTGTAAATAAATATTCTAGGGGAATATCATCTACATCATATGTGAAGTTTTTTCTTTCTTCAAAACATTTTGGATCCATAATAATAGGTGATTTATAAGTTAACTAGTGTAGTACTCATGTTGTTGGTAAGATAAAAAGTGTTTAGTGATATTAGTGTTTATTTTTGGATCATGCTTTGCTGTTGCTGTTGCTGCTTGGTTTGCTGCTGCTGCTGCTACGCTTTGGTTTGCTGTTGCTACCATTTTTATGAAACAAGGGGATTATATGTTCTTTGTGAGCTTGGGTTTTATGACCATACACCTCATTGTTGTCTTGAAGTTGATTGAGATGTGGGTTGTTCCCATTTTTGGTCTAAAATGATTGGGTTTCTTAGTATTGATTCAATTGATTAGTTGAGCTTGGACATTGAATGTATGAATGATTGGATGTGTTTTTTCAATTGTGGAAGTCTCACTGTTCACTAGTTATTGAATTGGCTAGTCAAATGGGATTTCATTAATGAGCACAACACTGATGACAAAATTGTGGAAATCTCTTGTTGTCTTGGTTTCTGTCTGTTTGTTTTTCGAGTTTTGACCATCTACAGTTAATTGTGAAGAGTTGATAATTTTTGGATTTAGTTTCATTGCATACTATGCGAATATTAGTGAGAATGTGGAAAATATTTTTCAAGTAATAAAAGGGATTTTTGAACATCATCTTCTATGTAAAATTGATGGTCTAACACTAAATTGTGATATAAGATTGTAAATTTTGAAGTTCGTGTGTTTTTTCTGTTTGTAGGATCTGAACAACCCGATTTTGTTAAATGCTGTCAAAGGTAAGGGTTTCTCAAGCAAATTTAATGTCTTTAGCAGGATTTTGTTTGTTTGATTGCATTGTGAACTCTGTTTGTGATCTTGTTTTCAACAATTACACAGCTTTTTCACCATTAAAGCTTAGACTTGGGGGTACCTTGCAAGATCTCGTCATATATGATGTCGGAGATCCCCATCCTCGATGCGAACAATTCAGAAAAAATACCTCGGACACATTTGGCTTCAGTGGAGGGTGCTTACATATGTCTAGATGGGATGAGCTGAATAGTTTCTTCGAAAAGGCTGGGTAGTTTTGAATCTGATCTTCCCATTCGGCACAGTTAGCATTTGTCCACTGTAGGCCTTATGTTTGTTTATTTTCTTCTGATTTTTTTCAGGGCTAAGATCATTTTCGGATTGAATGCACTCAATGGCAGAAATATTAACCCAGATAAGTCAGCAACAGGACCTTGGAATTCCAGCAATGCTGCCTCCTTTATGCGCTATACTGTTAACAAAGGCTATAGCATATATGCTTGGGAACTTGGTATGAACCGATCTCAGTTATTCAATTTAACTGTTCTACTAGGATCATTATAACTCACAATAAATGGAACTTCAGTACTAGATCAATACAAACTGATATGATTAGTTTACAGGCTGTTCTCGTACTAAAAAGCTGCCTGAGGAACATCTGCCAGACACGAGAACCCCACTCACATGTTTTATCTGAAAATCTTCATTTTGTAACTTGATTTGTATATGGTTTAGTTCTTTACTGTTGTTTTTCTTGACTGCCTTAGAATCAGTCCGGACATATATCTTGACTGCCACACATTGTGCGAATGTGCAACCCTGTTTGCATTATTCTTGGCAATGAACCAAGCTGCCAGAAACCATATCTTTTATCCCTGCATTGAACCGAAAGACAACAAATATCTTGGAACAACACTTGCATCGCACCAGTCCATAATTCCTGCAGTGAACAGAAATACAATATACATGTTCAGTCTGTATTCTTCCAGAATTTCCTATTCCCTTTATTGTCTGGATTTTTGTACAAAATCTGGTTGGAATTATGTGCAAGGAAAAAAAGTCAAGAGTTCGATTTTTTTTGGATTCAACTGTCAGATGCAATTTCAAAAAATCCAATTTCAAAATGAGGCCCAAACGGCCTCTAATAAGCTGTCTGACCTGAAAAATTATACTTTGCTATTGTGGCAGATTGAATGTATAAACTTACACCATGTATAATGTGTATATGATGTGATTATCTCTAGTTCTCTGCCTACCATAATTTATGTGATTATCTCTAGTTCTCTAGTTCTCTATTAGGTACTTAATGCTTAACTCTTAGAGCTGATATCAGTATACTATTGCTTCAAGTTTTTCATGTTTAATCTTTCTTCCTTTATATATTCTTCCAAGGATTTGTTCCTACTGAAGTACTGATACTTATCATTGCCTTGGCTCTTTCATATTAAGGGGGGGAAGCCTTTGTGATATGCCTTTGTTAGTTTAGCTCTGGTATCAATGTGGTAATTTAATGACTGAATTTAAATTTATTGCAGATATCACAAAGACTGTATAAGCCATACATTGATAAGGTGTCTCTTTTCAAAGGGTGCTCAGCAGAACTGATAAATCAGATGGTAAGTGCTCCACTGCATCATACTTCACTGCTAGCTGCTGTGTTATGGCTGTGTTCACATGGACTGCTGCTGCGATACTGTGTTCTGACTGCGATGACATGGCCTGACTTGCTGCGTGGTTGCGGTTTTTGATATTCTGCGGCTTTCGATTGGTTGTCGAAGCAACTTTCTGGACTAACGGACTCATCTGATGCCTTACAGTTATTGAAGCCGACTACGTCTGCATTGGTGGTATGTGAGCATATGACATAACTTTTTAAGTTTCCTAATCTACTTCGAAGTTGACCTTGGTATGTGAGCATATGACAAGATAATTGAATTGAATTGATGGGACTCCCTTTTACTCTGTTTTGCAAATAGATCATTGTTTCCATCATACAACACTCCTTTGTGTTTTCACCAAATATATCTCATTTGTTTGCAATTCTTTCTTGTGATGATGAGTGGATGAGCTAGTAGTTTAGCAATGATGCCTGTCCCTTGAAGAATGTAATTAATAAAATTATTTGTCAAGTTATACTGAAAATCCAATCTTTGTTAACCATAATCTCTAAATGAACAATGACATGGCATAAGCTAAAACCATTATCATCAACTCAATGTTGCTTTTCATTCTCATCTTTGTTTTCCATTTATTTAATAGCTTAAACTTTTAAGCACAGTTTTCAAGAAGCAAGTTGAGAAAGCGATGCTGCTGCTACGCAATTTCAAGTCTGCAAATGTTCTCCTCGATGATGGACTGGCGAGGAAAGCGACGTGGGTGGAGAATTTTTTTTCTGCTGCTGTTTCATGCGGGGGCGGACTGGCGTACTTGCTGTTTCTGCGCTCTGTTGCTGTTGCTGATGCTGATGCTGCTGTTGCTGTTGCTGTTGATGCGCGGCGTTGATGCTGCTGCTGCTGTTGCTGTTGCATCATGTGTTGTATCATGTGCTCATGTTCTTCAAGGATATGGAATCTTATCTACGTGTTGTATCATGTGTTCATGTTCTTCAAGGATATGGTATGCATTCTTTTGAGAACTTATGGATATTAACTATAAGTATCATTGTCATCTATAGTACTCTCACTGGCCAGTCAAAACATTTTATTATGGGTTGGGTGTATTGTTAAGTCAATGTCTTATTTCACATTCTCGTATACATATAGGCTAGGCATTACTTTAGTTTATGGTGATCATCATTACTGAGAGACTTGGTCGTTTTAATACTTTTTTCCTCACATTAATACTTTTTTCCTCACATTAAACCACATGCAAGTATAGAGAGATTACTTGATCGAGTGAGAATTGATTTGTCGCAGAAACGCGCGTGTGATACGTGTTCTACGGTTGAGAGATTGCTGCGTGTTCTACGCGCGTCTGCTGTTCTCCAAGTCATTCCATATGTGAAGGTTAGTGTCCATAGTATTTATTTGAAATAATTTAGACAACAATTATATCATTTCAAGCAGCCTTTCAATCAACCCATAGACTGAAAAAGGCCACCAAAACCATAACAATAGATCACTACTTGCATTTGCATGCAATACCACAAAAAAGGAAGATAAAAGAAGAAGAGCAAATGCAGAAGTATATTGGAGGAAAAGAGAGCCTACCAAATGGAAAATAGAGAAATGGCAAAGAAATGGAGAGATTGAGATGGAGAATCTCTTCACCATAGAGGAAGAGAAGAAATGCAAGGGAGAGGGGGGAAGAATGAGTGGGGTGGTGAGGGGGTTTAAATAGGCCAGGCATCCCTCCTTTTTCACCTGTCACCTGTTCAAAAGGTCTTTTTTGTAAGGTCTGCCATTTGTCATAAAATATAAGTTATCCAAAAATCTGTACAAATCTATAAAAGTTTTTTTTTTTAATTCAAATCTTTCATAATCTCTTGTCATAAAAGTAAAACCTTAAAAAAAAAAATGGAAATGTGATTTGTAAACTCATTATAGTGAGTCTATATTTAGATTATAGTGTGTTGGTAGGAAAGATAAACACGTGTAATTCGTGTATATCTTGTAATTGCAAAGTTTCTATAAAAATGGAAATGTGATTTGTAAACTCATGGTGGTTTTCAATGCCATTCTGATTTTCCTTTTTTATGTTCTTAAATTGATTGATTTTCCCATCCCGCCACCTCCCTCCCCTCGCTTATTTCCTCGCCCACTTCCTCGACATTTAGAATTTCTGATTCAGTTTAGCAAGCTAGTAAACTTATAACCGGAATCAATATGATGAAAAAATTGAAGTGATAACTTCACTTCCTCGACATTTAAGCATAAATGACTCTTTCGTTTGTGATTTCAAGCAAATAGGATAAAAAATCTTATCTAATGTAGTAATGGTGCCTGTATTGGTGGATTTGTGGGTTGACGTTGTTTTGATAAGTCTGGGACTCTTACATCGGACGACATGGTATGTTATGATGTCACATGATCAAGTTTTAGCTTATGTAATTGATGATATATACTGTGATGGATGTAATGGATATATGGCAATGTTTTTTAGGAGTTCCGTGGAGTAGAATTTTTTTTAGGAGCATATAATCTGGTCTAGTAAAATGTTTTTTTCAGCATGAAACCTATATGTTGTTGATGATGATACTTCTACTTGTGCTTTTGCTACAACTTATTGTTACACCAGGTCCAGATCATATGCAATAAAGTACTTAAAGAGTATCTATGTTGTCTTGTTTCAATAACTGTGCAATTATAGGTCATGTTTGTCTGTCATTGGTTTATTAGCAATCTTTATAGGTCATGTTTGTCTGTCATTAAGTACTGACTAATTTTTATACTGCACGGCTCTGAAGGTCTGAGCTAGTACGGGCAGCAGTATGTTGGACAGGAGAATGCGCATACATTGCTTGTTTCTGGGGTGCAAAGTGTGTCGTTGTATCAACCATCACCGGTGCCATATACAAGCAACTACCAGGTGCTGCATTCTCATCATTTTCAGTATATTGAACAAGCAACTACCGAAAGAAATGGGGCCTGTTCCTAAGGGCATCAATGTATTTTCTTACATTATAACTAGGGCGATTTGTATTGTTGGAAAAAACATAGAGAAATTCTTTTGTTTTAGATGCGAGCGAAACCTGATATAACAAGCTATGTTCCATTTGTTCAGGTTAATCCTGTTATTGTACATTAATTAATGCTATTTGTTTACATGTTTTTGTTTGGCGTCAAAACTTGACAAGTTCCTTTTTACGGTTGATTTTGTATTTATCTAGCATATAGTTTGGTGGTTCTTATTCGTGTCGGAGGCATGACACAAACTATAGTAAGGACTGATTTTGCAGGTGCCACGGCTGTGATTTTGCTGCAGCAGCAAAAAAAAATATAAATTTTTTTTTCGATTATATTAACTTGCAACGGTTTTACACCGTTGCAACAAAACATATTTTTTTTTTTTGAATTTTGTTTTAATTGCCAACGGTTTCACAC
The DNA here is from genome assembly GCA_003290165.1 of Berberis thunbergii. Taxonomy (NCBI): domain Eukaryota; kingdom Viridiplantae; phylum Streptophyta; class Magnoliopsida; order Ranunculales; family Berberidaceae; genus Berberis; species Berberis thunbergii. Next base: position 388,213 of record QNQO01000886.1, read on the forward strand.
CGTGGTTCCATATTACCACGGCTAAAAACCGTTGCTAGTACCTTTGCCACGGTTTAATTTACACTATTTAGCCACGGTTTATAACCGTTGCCACAGTTAGCCACGGCTAATAACCGTTGCTACTTTTAGACACGGTTTAACACCGTTGCAAATACATGTGCATAGCCACGGTTCACAACCATTGCAAAGGTTAGCAACGGCTAGAAACCGTTGCTACTTTTAGACACGGTTTAAAACCGTTGCAAATATATAAACTTAGCCACGGTTAAAAACCGTTGCCATAGTTAGCCACGGCTATAAACCGTAGCTATCTAGTTAGACACGGTTTATAACCGTTGCGAATATTTACACTTAGTAACGGCTTAGAACCGTTGCTAAATTATCCACGGTTTAAAACCGTTGCTAGGTTTATTGCAACGGTTTATTACCGTTGCTAATTTCTGCAAATAACGCCCCCCCTCCACCCATAAAACCGTTGCTACAATGTTTAGCAACGGTTTTTAGCCGTGACAAAAAAATTTGCGACGCCCCTGTAGTCCACGGCTCTTAGCCGTGGCAATGTCTTACGCCCACGGTATAAAACCGTGGCTAATGGGGGTTTTTGGTGTAGTGGCTTTCTATGGGGAACTTCAAAGAACTTGAAGAGATATCATTTGGTGAAATGGAAGATACGTGTAAAGCTAAGGACAAGGTAGGTTTGGGCATTAGAACACAAAATTATTTTCAACACAGAGTTGTTGTCTAAGTGAGTTTGGTTGAAAGTAATTTCACAGTTGAAAAGAGAGTTTCTGATGCAAGAGATCTATCGTTGCATCAGGTTCATAATCATATACCCTTTAAAATAGGCAATGAGAAGAAAACTGAGTTTTGGCAAGATAAGTGGATTATAGGTAATCCTTACAACAAGAGTTCAGATCCGTTTTCAAAATTGCAAAGTCATCCCAAGCCATGGTGGCAAAATTGCTATAAGCATAATGAGGACATAGAATGTTGGAATCTGGGATGGAGACGGACATTTAATTATTGGGGTTATGAAGTGGGCAAAATTCTACCCACTATTGAAAAATGCGAGTGTACTGATAACCCAGATCAATGGATCTGGAAAGGTAGTTAGCATCAAAATTTAGGTAAATTTTGTTCGATCTGAGATCTGGTGGTGATGGTAGTTCAATTTTGGGAGATCTGGTGGTTTGATCTATTGTTATGCTTCAATGCTTATCACTCTGTTATTTTATAATTTGTTGTTGTGATTTTGTGATGTGGCTTGAAAGAAAATAAAGTGTGATGTTGATAAGAAGACTGTTTTTTTTAACGAATATTTGGGACAGGGCAGACATCGGCCAATCCGTCTGGAGTGGGGATGGTTTTTGAAAAATTGTATAAATGGATATACGAGGCAGATTCGGGGATTCGCGATCCCCAACGGGGCGGGGATGGATTTGCCCAAATCCACCCCCGTTGCCATCCCTATGTTTCACACAATGCTCCGCCATATAATCATACCACCAAATTCACTTCCTTTAGCACATCCTTCCACGCCCCTGAGACTATTCCCCTCATATCAACGCTTTATTCACCGAACCTCCACCTTCACTCAAGTCACTCACTCAATTTCCACACTCACCTACATCAAACACTTATAGAATCACAATACTCCAATCTGTAGCTTGATGCGAGCTTAACCAACCTAAAATAATAGGTTAATTTAACCCACTTGTAATAACCGCAAGTGCACGGTGCCTAACTAATAGACAACGGCAAGTACGGGTCGATCCCACGAGGAAGGTGGATGCAATTGAAATTTACGATTTAATTTAAATGAAAAATGGGGTTACAACATTTTAAAACTAAACTAAAAATAAATTTAAAATAAGAAAAGTAAAATAAAATAAAATAAAAGGATGGGCTTTGTGGGCTTGGACTCACAAGTGAGTTAGCAAAATTATTTAATCTCAATTACTGAATTTAAAAACGAGAAGCTTTAGGGATGAGAATCCCTTGCTTACACCGAATATGTGATCGTTAAAATCCAATTAAATTATATAGTGTTTCTATTAAACATTAACAAATTATTTCAAGCAAAAGCAATTTATCAAAATTTTCAGAAATAAATTGTAATTAGTAATTGAGCACACAATTCGGTAAAATCAATCACAATAACTTATACAACCCATTTAGTTTGTCGCAAACTCGATGTGGTAATACTCAGCAGTTGGTCCGAACACCAATCCCGATAAAATGAATTACAAAGCTCTGTGGCAGTACAGAGAGAAACGGGGGTGCAAATAACGGAAATAAAATTATGTTATTTCCCGCTAGAGCTACAGTACTGCTACAGTGTGTCGCTATAGTGACACCTTCGATCCGCCTTCTTCTCCAGCGCGACAGCACCGCTCGCGGCCTCGTTCTCGCTCCTCGCGAGGATCCTCGACCTCCAAATGCTTATAAAACCTGAAAAAAAAGAGGGTGAGGAAACAATCGAGAGAGATGCGGACAAAAATAGATAAATCGAGAGGGGACTCCCCTATTTTTTTTTCGCTGTCGAGGTGGTCGTGCGCCGCTTCCACTATCCGCCTTGTGATGGTGGCCGTGAGGGAGGGAGACAGGAAGGAGGTCGAGACGAGAGAGGCCGACAGAGGGTGACGAAACAGCGTCTGTGGCGCCTCGAAACAGAGTCGCGGTGAGACTCTGTTTCGCGGTGGTTGTGCTAGTGGTTCTCGGTCTGTCGTGGCCTCTCGTACGGAGGTGGTGGATGATGTTGGTTGAAGGATGATGGACAGGGAGAGGGACATGGACGGTGAAGATTCGGCGTGAAACAGGGTTGTCACGCCCCTGTTTCACGGTGGTGGCGGTTGTGGGAGGCGGAGCTTGGTGGTGTGGCTGATGATGGATGGGGAGGGTGATGAGAATCACTCAATTGAAGAACAGAGGATTTGATTCTCAACTGATATTTTTCTTCCCTTCTCTTCCTTTTCCCCTTTTGTGAAGGAAGAGGATTTTATCTTCTATTGTTTATCTTCCCTTATCTTCCTTCTCCTTTCTCATCCATTGAATTTTTGTATTTAAAGAGAATTAGGAGAACATGAATGTGGACAGGTTCAAGAGAGTGTTCAATGAGTGATTTAAGGAAAAAAATAAATCGGAATCTTTGGTGATTGAGGGAATGTGTCTAGGGTTTGAGTGGGCTTAGCATTGGATTTGGATTTAAGTTATGGGCTTAGGTTTTGGTTTTGGGTTTAGGTTATGGGCTTAGGTTTTGGGTTTAGATGTGTGACCCTCTACTTTGTACCACCGCTAAAATCGACTAATGATCGTCCTTAACTTGTCGCCTTAATATGATTTCATCGTTTACGCTCAAATTCCTACAAAGACATGAAAACGAAATAATTAATATAAAATATAATAATCGAAACACTAACATATATAAATTGAGGGATATATTATGTAATGATTATGTGAATATCATAGCTATATTTCTATTTACTCAATTCAAACATTTCATACAATTCTACATCTCTCATCCCATATCTCAACACTAACCTATTACCCATCCTCTTCCTTGCCACCACTTATTCCCTCTTGTTGACCACCATCATCTTCTACCACCAACTGATGATGAAAACTCAGCCCAGGTTGCATCTACTAATGATCCTCAATCTTGGCTGCCACAACGACCAATGCTTGACGGTGGTCTAGCCTCAATGACCACCGAGCCACAATGTCTCTGCCTCCCACAATACGGGTACTTTTACCATGGAAATGGACGTCACAACGACCAAGACTACACCTTTCTCGGCAAACTCAGATCATGTATCCAACCCTCTGAATGTGGCTCCCACTCGAGACACTCTTGTTTAACTTACAAACATAGTGCTAATTCTCCCACTATGATCCTATCCACTCAAATAAAAGCACAAGGAAGTCATCAAAAGCTAGCAATAAGGCTAGCCTTAGGAGGGAAAAGGCCCTCTTATTGGGCAAAAAGAAATGGAAGCAGTGACTTTTGAGGCAATCAGTGAACTCCCAATCAGGAAACGTCCCCTAATTGTGCAGTCAGGTACCAAACATCAACTTAATCTTGAGACACTCCCAATACAACAACCCAAGTCTCCGCCAATAAACACAACATCTACATGCAAACGGGCACTGCACGTACAAAACAAAGAATTCATGCACAATATTCTCACTACTACAGTGGATGCCCATCCAGTTAGATCAGACATGCGTTACAGCCTAACTCCTATCTCTTCATCCTCCTCAAGGGTTCCAGCAATCGCCACTGAAGGGTTGCCTATCATCTTCATGACCTCCTTGCCCTATCGATTGATAACTTTCCCCATTCAATCAAGTGTATCTCCATCTTCTCACTTTGTGCAAAAAAGGGTGCTATTGTGGCTTTAACTGTCAGGTGGTGTTTGTTTTGAAATAAGAAGTGATCCACTTTGACCGAATGTTTGTTTTATTTCTAATCAGAATAAAAAGATGTTAATAGATTCTGAATTTTTTAACAAATTTAATAAGAGTTATTCTATGCGTCGAGGGAAAGGGCGAGGAAACCAGCGAGGTAAACGAGGTGGCGGGGGGTGAACCGTTCACCCCCTCGAGATGCGCGCGCGTAAAACATCTCGAGGGGGGTGAACGGTTCACCCCCCGCCACCTCGTTTACCTCGCTCTTTCCCTCGACATTTAGAATTTCCCATTTAATAAACACAAAGGAGGTCATTAGCATTTGAGCTTGTCTAATTGTCGAGGAAACCAGCGAGGAAACGCGCGGGGGAGGGGGTTGTTTTCTTCGACAATTAGAATTCCCCTTAGCATTCAGTGCCGACAGCTGAGTGTTGCGTGTTGAGTACTGAAAATAAGTAATAACAACACCCCCATAACTTATTTTAGCACCCCTGATTCCCTGAGAGCACTCACAAACCTTGTCTGAGTAGAAGAAGCAGAGAGAGAGAGAGACCGTTACACAGACCCTTCGGCATTATTGCCCCTTTACGCTTCGCCTTACTAAATCTCTCCAATAGAAACCTAGAAACCCGAAAAGATCCCATTTTTTTTCACCATTGTTACGATTCGAAGCTGTCGATTTCCTCTAAGATTCACTTTCGATTCGAAAATTTTGGCCAGCAATGATGGCTGCCAGTGGAGACGAAACAGAAGAACAGATAATAGCTCGATTGGGCAAAACCCCAAAAGAAGGCGAGAGGATATTGGCCCCCACGAAAAGACCAGACGGAACCCTTCGAAAGCCGATTCGAATCAGGGCTGGTTATGTTCCGCAAGATGAAGTCGCTATTTATCAATCCAAAGGGGCACTGGTGAGAGGTTTTATGGGAGTTTTTTGTTGGAAAGTTTAAATTTTTATGATGTTTGATTGGTTTGGTTGATTAAAGTTGGGTTTTTTTTGGGCGTAGTTGAAGAAGGGGATGGGAGGCCCTGAGGTTCCGCCTGGATATGATCCGGTGGATGCAAAGCCGAAGACGAAGTCGGCCAAGAGGAATGAGAGGAAGAAGGAGAAGAAACAGCAGGTAAATTGTCTGTCAGTGTTTCTCTAATGGTTTATTGTTGTGTTGAGGTTAAAGTTCTGTTCTTTTTGCTATATTTGAATTAAGGGAAGAAGATAATGTATAGGCATTGCTGCTAAAACTGTTCGGGTATAGAGGTGTTTGGATGAACTTTAGGGGATTAGAAAGCTAAACTGGGAAGTGCTCAGTGGTTTATTTCCCATATGATTTTTTAGAAACGAGGCATTATTTGAAGATTTGAATAAAAAGACGGTCTCTGAAAATTATGGGATGAATCGTGGGGAGGAACTAGGATGACAATTGCGTCATGAACCTCGACCCATTAAAAAAAACCCAACTCCAAACATCTCAGCTTTGTGCTTTTTGAAATTTAGAAACCCAAAACAACCCATCGCTTCTTAGAATGAGGATTAAAAGATGAGAACTACTCCAAGTGAGTGTCTTGTTCATAGTTTGCAACTGCTTTTGATCACTCGCTTAGATGGTAGTGCTGTCTTGTGGAAACAGGGATGCTAGGCTTCTTTAGTCCTGGAATTTGTATGAGCTTAAAGCGGGTAAGAGGCACCTTATTTATTTTATGCTTGATGCTTAGGTTGGCGGGAGACCTCTTTGGGCAGTGTTTCCTAGATTGTATTTGGTGTCCTCCAAGAGAAATGGGGGGGTTGTGAAGCTTGGTTTTAGGGTGTAGGGTGGGTATGCGTTGGTTCTAGGTTTGTGAGTTGTACATATGAAGATTAGGAGTATCGATAAGCAAAGGGATATCAAACAAAAATGGTTATTGAAGTATAAGTAAAAACTCAAAGCCCAAAGCCATCCTCTTTATTCAATGCACACCAATTTAAACTGGATTGTTTAGTTGTTCCTTTACTGGTTTCTTTCTTGCTTACAGTATTGCAATAGGGTTTTACTCTTCAACCTCTCCAACTTCTCAAACGTCAACCCTTTCATTTTGGGTTTGTAGAAATAAGTGTATGTCAAATTAAATGCTAAAATACAACCAATAAGAGGAGAATGTTAATGCAAGAGAATTTTAGTTTCCCAATTCACTATAACCTAGACTACAAGTTGCTGCGACTATGTCGCTCTTTGTCTCCAAATTGATTTAGTTATAATCTCACGAACTGCACAAACATCACTCAAAACTTTCTCAACCCATTTCTTGCATGCCATATTATTAACAAGAAGATCTTCATTCATTGCCCCGTTCCTAATGTAAGCTTGAATGAAATAGAGTCACTTTGAGGTTCCTATGAAATGAGGCATGGAATGGAGCCACTATGAAAAGTTCCGGGAGTTACGAAGGAAGCTTCAGGCCTGTGCAGTTAAAACGGCGTTATAGCGCTGATATAACTCCGATATAACTCTTAACGGGGGTGAGCCGTTACGTTATGACATTATCACGTTATAGTATCACAACTCCGATATAACGGCGTTATATGACCATTATTGAGATAACGTTTTTTTTCCCCTTTTCCAATAATCCCGTTTTAACGTTTTGTTCTAATACATTAAAAAAATAACCCATTTCATTATCGATCGAACGAGAACCTTAGACTAATAGGAAAGAAAGACTTGAGCTAGTCGTCACTAATCGACAGAAAACCATACATCACCATTTGATAGAGAACGAAAGTAGAAGATGAAGAGTCGATCACACTCTCTGTTGCGATCTCATTCTCATACAAAGTGAAGGTGTTTTTTTTTTTTTTTGAATTTAATGTTATGAACATGATTTACTTTTTTGACTCTATAATACATTAATATTTTGCGGGAGTATTAAAAATATATTTAAAAAACTATTCTGTTATATACCGTTATAACCTATAACGCTTTTGGACCGTTATGGGTCTGTTATCCGTTTTAACTGCATAGCTTCAGGCTCATAGTGGTCATGGGTTGAGAACGAGAAATTGAACTCTATGAACTCTAATTTGCCGTTGTTCCTCAGTGGTAGAGCGGTTGACTATTAACTGATTGGTCGTAGGTTCGAATCCTATTTGGGGAGATTTGATTCATTATGAATTGATTAACATTATTAACCTTTAGCTATGAAATAATCCAATTCCCCCCTCTTCTTCTAAGCCCCCTTTTCCTAATCTTCTATGAATTTGAGAATTTTTATTTTTAGAGATTGAGAATTACCATCTCACCCATTTTGTATTAGGTGACATATGATTCCATTTTATGGTTCTCTTTGGTGTGGTTTGGGACCTTTGGGTGATGTCTGGCTCATTGGAGGCTCCTTTGAGTTTTAAAGGAAGACTTCTCAGGAAATTTGATCCCCTACTCCATATGAAGCAAGGATCTTCAACAAAATAAGGTCATGGACAGTAGAGGTGTTGCTATGGAAGTTTTGAGTACTCTTTGGCATTGGCGTCTCATTTATGCGTGTGTCAAAGGATGATATTTGATTCCTTGTATTGTAGTTGGCATATGATTGTTTTGAAGCCTTAGTTCATGTGAGGATTTCATTTTGAGTTCCCTTTTGTTTTTCACTTATTGTTGCTTTTATTTCCCCGAAAGGTGAAATCAAAAGTGTACTGTATCAAAAGTGTACAGTCTTAGGATGAGCTCCTTCCACCTCTCTAAGTTCCATTCTTACAAATGCACAATGCCAAAAGAAGCATGCAACTTCCATGCATTTTTTCTTTTCAACAGTAAAAAAATACATCAAAGATCATCTTGGGGACCATGATCCAGAAAAAGTTTTTCAAAAGCTTTATATTTAGGTTTTATAATTAATTAATTTTTTTTTCAAACTTTCATAGAACTCCCAATAATCCATTTAGGAAAACCCAAGAAAACCAAGAGTTCCTAAATTAGCAAATAAAGTGGTTCCCTGATCTCAAAATAGATGAGTATAAATATCCTCGCCTTTGTGACAGCCCAACCACACAAGTTCCACTTCCATTCGTTTCAATAATACTTTATTGGGAAGCGAATTGTGGCAAATACGTTCCACTTCCACACTCATGCTTCTCACTTCCTTTTCCTTCAAGTATGTTGCCACTTGAAGAAAAAAAACTTTTAGAACAACTTGCATTTGATTTGTTGGAAAATACTAAGGTCTATTGATTCTATTTTATATTAACTTATTCAACTATGAATCATTAACAATTTTGGTTAGTATAGATTCCGACAAAGTAAGCATGACATTGATTCATAATTTTATAATTCACTTATAATCGTCGTCTCATGGTTCATGTGATATTAGTATAACCTTAAGCAAGTCCAATAAAGCAGGGACAACTTGCAAAACTCAAAATGCATAGAAATCAGTAAATTACTGAATAATGTTGGCCACTAGGAGTTGTCCGACTTACACAGTGACACTCTCCGAGCTATCTTCGAGATTCCAAATTGAGAATTGTCTATAGAAATTAGACTCATAAAGCTTTTTAACAGTATAAGTCATGTACCCTAGTTAGTTCCAAACAAGGAAATACATACTCTTCGGAAAACTTGTCATATTTATGTTCGACACCGGCACTAGCTCGACACGCCTTCGACACGTATCCGACGTGTCCGACACATGGTCAATATAGTCAACATATCGACACGTCTTCAATACACCTAGAACTTGGTCAGGATATAGTCAAGACTCGACAATTGACTTCGTTTTATTTTTTACTTTTAGATGTGTGCAAATAATCACCTAATTTAAGGATTATTGATCCATTTGAAGTGAATGAATATTTCAATTGATATTCAAGATAAATAAGGCAAGGAGACACTAAAGCATAGTGATAGTCTATGTTTCTTCTTAGTCTTTGCTTTTTCTTCTTCTTCTCTCATTTACTTCTTTTATGCTCCTATATTTTTCTCTACTTTCTTTTTTCTTACAATAGAGTGTCGTCTTCTTCTTATCTACGTTTTTTTCTTTTTCTAATTGTAATAAAGACGAAGGCACCCTAGAAGGCACTTTATTAGATTATTGTTTATGTATATATGACTTTTATTAAAAGAAATAGTATGACATGTCAACGTGTCCTCAAGTCGTAGTTTTGAAAAAATTTCGAGTTGATGTGTCGTGTCCGACACGACGTGCGTGTCCATGCATCCTTGGTTATAAAATAACACAGTTTTCATGACAAAGTCAAGTCATGCATTTTGTTCGCAAATTCATATTCATATGCTATTTAGGTCCTAACTTACTCTTAAAAAATTGGAATGTGACACTGTAAAATGCACTAAAAGCCAGACTCAAAGAAGAACCCAGCAAATTGGTCAAATCAGGCTCAACCCCAAAATCAGATCATTTCGGGATAATCTTGATTGTCAACAGTTCGACACCATGTTACTCTACACTTCTTCATAGAAATTTTGATTTGCATACTATAAAAATATCTTCTTCATAAAAACTCTTATTTGCATACTATAAAAACTCTACGAACCTAGACAACAAGAGAATACTTTTGATATAATCATATACGAATATCCCTTCAAAGCCGCACGTGTAAACTGTACAAAAGTTTTGTCTAGAAATAGGGCCCTTGCAACTTAGTTTTTAGCTTCAATTCGACTTTGGTTTCAATTTCTTTCCCCTTCTTGAATGCAATATCGCTACAAACCATTCTCAATAGGGATTTTAGCCCTTCCATCCATGGAAAATAATAAATTGGAAAATGACTTTTAAGGTCTTCTTTACAAAATAGACCATTTAGTTATCTTAGTTGATGTAATGGCTAATTTGTGCTTATTTTTATACTTTTATGACCAACAAAGACTCTTTTATTAATTCAGGTTAATTCATAAAATTATAGGACATCTTTACCCTTCTTAAACAAATAAAAAACCTAATTACTAATGATTACTCTTTCTCTCAAGTTTATTTTCTTTATTGAATCTTTCAACACGTGAAAACCAAAGACAAAATCTCCCATATTTCCCCAATATTTTTGTTAATTGATCTCTTTGAACCTTGAGGTATGGTTATGATTCTCTTTTTTCATCTTCTCTTTATCATTGAAATTGCTTTCATATACTCATGCTCGGTAATCAACTGTGCAGAAATCTCTTTGGTTCTTTATGTCAAGTTTCTTTTCTTCCTTCAATATTTTATTTAATTCCTTCCCAGTAATCAACTGTGCAGAAATCTTTTGTGTAATCCATGAAATTATTTTTGTTGCTGAGTACTGGGCAAAAATTAAATAAAACATTGAAGGAAGAAAAGAAACTTGAGATAAAGAACCAAATATATTTATGCACCGTTGATTACCGGGCATGAGTATATGAAAGCGATTTCAATGAGTTTATGTAACCAAAGAAAAGATGGAAAAAAAATTCATAGCCATACCTCAAGATTTAAAGTGATCAATCAACGAAAAATATTGGGGAAATATGAGAGATTTCGTATTTGGTTTTCACGTGCTGAAAAGATTGAATGAAGAAAACAAACTTGATAGAAAGAGTAATCGTTAGTTAATTAGGTTTTTTATTTGTTTAGAAAGGGTAAAAATGTCCTATAACTTTATGAGTTAACCTGGGTTAATGAAAGAGTCATTATTGGTATAAAAGTAGGCACAAATTAGCCATTATATCAACTATAGTATCTAAATTGTCTATTTTGTGAAAAAATTAAGCCTTAAAAGTCATTTTCCGATAATAAATTACATCAACAAAACACTCAAAGAATTTTAATTAACAAGGTTTTCATGAAGTTCACACATGAACTAGATTTACACCGACCTTGATCTTGCACATCAATTGAAATTCTACAAACATGCAAGTCGGAATAATTGAAAAGGAAGCATAAAACTCAGAATTACGGGCATGCAATACACAATAGAATAAACCCACATGCAAGAGTGAATCTCAGAAGACATGAATTTAAGCTAACATACAATCTCACTCACCTCATCCGAATTGTTTACAACTTTCACGCTTCTATTGTATGTTTAACAGATTGTTTATAGCATTATTATACTGAAAAAGGGGAAAAGATAAAAGATAGGAACCAAAGTCGAATTAAAGCTAAAATTTAAGTTGATCCCGCTATATATCTGAGCAAAACTTTTTATACATTTAGACGTATTCGTGCATGTAGGTGGTTGTATTATATATCAAAAGTTTTATTTTGTTGTTTACTTTCCCATATTTTTATGGTATGTATTTGAGAAGTAGTGTGCATTTGAGAAGTAGTGTGCATTTGAGAAACATGTGTCTCGACTTGTTGACAACCGAGTTTATCCTGGCTGCTCTGATTTCAGAGCTTAACTTGATTGATTTCTTTTCAGTAGGATTTTTTTATATTGTTGGATTTATCTGTGTATCTCGTTTATAATGCTTTTTACGGTTTGTAGAGCAAGTTTCGACCTAGATAGCGGTGACTTTGTCACGAAAACAGTTTTGTTTAGAACTAACCAGGTACGTGACTTATAAATTAGGAAAGCTTTGTGAGTCTAGTTTCCATTCCTTCAGTATTTCTAGTTCCGTAGATAAAGTTATGGCCCAGACAGTGTCATTATGTAAGTCGTACAACTTCCTATTGCTAACACTAAGGCAATTTCTGTGCATTTGAGTTTTGTGTGGCTGTCTTCAAAATATAATGGAATTGTTTGCGGCTATACTGATATTACACTGACAATATTATGAAATGACATTACAAGTAAATTTTAAAATGATGAAATGTTATCACGTTTTCCTTGTCGAAATCAGTATTAAACAAGAATTGCTTATGTTTCTTAATAGAATCAATAGACCTCTAGAACTTTTCAAAAAATCAAATCTTGGCTATCAGATATATATATATATATTTTTCAAGTGGCAAGGTACATGCCATAATATGCTTGTAGCTTCGGTTTCGCTTTCTTGGAGCAGATAGGGTACATTGGAAAAACTGTCAGATAGCATTTCATAAAGAAAAATTCTAAAATTCCATTAGTGGGTTTTTATTACATCTAGTTGGTTACATCAATTGCCACAGAAGAAAAATCCCATATTAGTTATTATCAGCCAAAGGAGTTATGGTCGAGTGGTTAAGGCCTTGTGGGATTTATCCCCAGGTCCTTGCTTCGAGACCCTCCGGCGGCAGATTTTCTTTCGGGGTGATGTTGGCCTATAGGCGGCACCTCGGGGGATAGGTTACGGATCCTATAAAACACCGGCTTGCCTTTCCAAAAAAAAAAAAAAAAAAAAAAAAAAAAAGCTTCAATTTGTATTCTTGCTGGAAATTACAAAATATATTTTGCCCATTATTCAGATCACAGTTGATGTAGCTATATATCAGCCCTGGAGGTTACAACATTTTGGATGGTCCAACTATATATATGGGTCTGGATTCAGGGACTTAAAACTATTGCCTTAAAATATATTAAGGATTCAGATTGGAAACGTTAGTTTTGTCAATTGGATCTATCGACTTTCTTCTGTTTTGAGTGATCTCGTATTTGTTTCTAGTTGTTTGATATATTGATTTATGTTTAATTTACACGGTCTTTTGTTTGGTGGGGTGGGTATAGGAGGTCATGTGGGTGAAGATTTTGATCTTGATATCTATGGTAAAATAAACAAAACCTTACTGGCTAATGAATCGGATTAGTGTACTGTCTTTGACCTATATAATGTTTTGAAGCTAGTATCTAATGCCATATAAAAGTTGTCTGTCCGTTTGTTATTCCATTTCTATTTCAGCATGCATTTTCTAATAAAATTAACTGTTCCAGGCGTCTCTTGATAAGGGAAAAGACTTAGATTTGAATGCAGCTGTGGAACCGAACATGGACAATTCACATTCTCCTGAACATGAAGTACACAGATCAGAAACCGTTGAATCAGTTGCAAGTCATATGAACAAGCTAGCTCTATCTGAAAGTTCCTCAGTAGTTGTTCCTGACGATTCAGTAGAGAGTTCAAATCATGGACCTGATCTTGACAAAAGAATACGAGCACTAAGAAAGAAGGTATTTCCCCCCTGTTTCACACAAATTAGTGCACTTCTCTCCAATATTCTGTTCTATCAATAAATGACATAAACTTTCCGAGGAAGCAAGAATAGGGATGGACATCAATTGAATAAAATTTTGGATAAGAAAACATAGCTCTCCAGGACAGTCTTAAAACATAAATACAAAAACAACTCTGCTTTAGGCTTCATTTGTAATAGAAAACCATAATAAAAAAATACTAAATAGTATTACGGCTTTGAAAAAATATTTTTGAAATATAAGCATTAGAATTAACCCTGCAGGCGTGTATCCTGAGGCTAGTGTCCACTTCAGATCCCCAACTTGAAAAAGTTTTGTCCATGAGCTTAGAGAGAGAACTCCGAAACAATCACAATGAAATTATCGTCTGAATAATTTTAGCAGCTTAGAGAGAGAACTCTGAAACAATCCTTTACTTGCCTCTATAAGGGCTCATCACAATGAAAATGATCATCTCAATATTTTTTATTACTCTTATTAGGCGAACTGATACCTTTTACACCCGACGAGATCATGCAAACAGGGTAAAGGGTACTAATGACCAGTTTTTAGAAAGTTCAGGGGCTGGTCCTTGCAAAGATGAGATTTGGTTTGGGCATTTAAAAGTCACTTGAGAAAATGTTGGTGGGGCTTATTAGACTCGTGTCCAGTGGTCATTAATAGGAGTGGAAAGCCTCTACGGCCTTCATTACACAGTTAAAATAGTAAACTCTTATTTTGGTGAAATGAATTTCTTATTCGTAAATAAAAATATTATCTGTCAATGATGCTTTGGGGCCTTGGGGTCTTGTAAATAGTTTATTTTCCTTTGCTTTCAACTAAAATTTGTACTTTAAAAAAAAATAGTTACTATTGCACTCCCATTAGTTGATTTTTCTTTCTCAAACTCCAGTTCAGCGAAGTAACGGAATCTTTTGGATGAGATGAATTTTGTCATCTGACAAAAGAATAAAGACCCATGAGTTCCTCACACAGGTATTTAGTGCCAAACAAAGATCCTCCCAATACCTACTCCTATCTGCTCTCCATACTGTGAAGCACACCCTCTCTGTGAACTTCTCAATCCCCTTGATAATAGTCTTCCACACCTCACACCCACAGTGACCCCTCACCTCCCTTCTCTCCTCCACCCCATTCCGCAGGGTCTGCAATGACTTTCTTCTGTTGCCTATTCTCCATAGGATTTGAGAAATTTCGTTTTAGTGGTGTTCTCTATAGGTGAATCGTGTTATTGCAGTCTTGTAGTTGGTACATCTAAACATTGTTGAGCATGTTTGAAATTGCGTGAAATATAGTATTTAAGTCATCATCTTGATGAGGCAATATGTAAATTTTGCAGATTCGACTAACAGAAGCTCAACAACAGAAAAATGAAAGCACAAATATGAAGATGGAACAGTTAGACAAGGTAGCTAAATTAGAAGGCTGGCGTAAGGAGCTAAAACTTTTGGAGGATAAAAAGGCAGAATTGTCAGCATCTTAAGGTAATGTTTATGTGACACATGCAAGTTGTACAGTATTTATCATGGTTAGGTTAGTCCTTGTTGATCGTGAACACTTGTCCTGGTCAAATGACTTGTAAACGGGATTAGCATCTGGAACAATCATTTCACATTAATTGATCTTTTTCTTAGGGTGAATTGTTTGTTTTCTCCATTACTTTATCTTTACATATGGTATTTCAATTGTCCCTCCTCCTCCTCCTCTTCCAATTATGCTGTACCTATGGATTTAATACTTGGTCTAGTGTCAGAAATTTGTTTATAAGGGTGTTAATATCCACATGTCAGCTAGTCACATCCCTCCTGCTGGGTCGAGTTCTTACCCTGTTGGCTTTAGTTGAACATAATAGGAGTTCTAGACGGCACTTTGTTCATTCTAGACGGCACTTTGTTCAGCTTATCCATTCATTTTTCTTTTCTCAAAAGAAAAAGAAAAACTTGCGTGATTTTGTAATACTATTGAATCAAGATTGAATTTTGCAGTTCAATGTTCCTCGTTTTCCATTCTGGTCCTGTGCATGAGATTGAGGTGGAGTCCATCATTAGTTACTGTCTCATCTCTTATGAAGCAATGCATTTATTTCTGGTTATGTCGAGCCTTCGATTCATCTCTCTGAACAATCCTCCATCATGTTGCCATTCTTCTTAATTACTCAGCGTCTATCTAAATATTCATTTTATTTGTTCTATAGTGCTGTTTTGAATTAAGTGGTCACAATTTTTCAAAACACCTCCATTTTAACCATCGTGTTTGAATTCTTTGGGATGCTCTCTAGTCTCTGTTATCATGGACAATAGGACATTATGATTGCTTTGACAACTCTTGTGACCGTAATTCATGGTCGCTGTTATCTATTGTAAAATTTGACTTAACACGTTGTTTATATTGATTATAGCAGAAGTAAGATAGTGATAATTTGATACTGCTTGGGATGCTTAGTTCTAGTTTGGTATGGCCGTATGGGAGACCCATAAATATCTATACGTTTCAGGGTTCTGCAGTGCTGAACAGAGACCACTCACTGTTCTCAAATGCAAGGATTTTCCCCTCATTAGGGTTGTTCATGGTTCGGTTTCAACATGAAATCGCAAATCAAACATATCAATTGGCTTGAATATACACAACGCAATGTCTCTAATTTGGTGGATACTTGAATATACACAACATAATGTCTCAAATTTTGTGTGCATTCTACCTGATGTACCAGTTGGTTTAGTGGTGTAAATTGTCAGGGTCTTCGAGTTTGTAATCCAATCATTAGTTTACTAATTGATCTGATCCTTTTCTCAAAATTATAGAAGCATGCTTAAAAGCTCCACAGCTTTAGTACCATGAACCATTCACTCTATCTCTGGTTTACAGCCATTAATACCAGTACTTTATTACTTTTATGAACAACATGCCTGGGGTTGAAGGACGAACATTTAACTATATATGATTATATGTGTAGCAAATATAAGAAGGGTGATAATCTAAAGGAGGGAATCGATGACGAGTTTCAAATCCTCAAGACTGATAGCTCCGTCCTGATCGACATCCATGGCTGCAGCAAGAGCTTGACAATCCTCCAGAGAAAGAGAAAGACCGATGCAATTGTCTCCCAGAGCTTCGTGCAACTCCTCACTGGTCACAGCCCCATCCCTATCAGTATCCAGGCCTTCCAAAACCATTTTAAGGGAAGTCACTAGGTCTCCAGGCTCCAGTTTATTGGTGGTCATCTCCAGAAACTCCTCGATGTCCAGCAGGCCGTCCCTGTCAGTATCTCCCTGCTGCATCATCGCCTTCACATCTTGTTGGCTCACCGTTTGTCCAAGTGAGCTTAAGATCCCACCGAGCTCGTCGGCAGTGATGGATCCATCATTGTCTGAATCAAATGCCCTAAATGCCTCTATCATTTTAAAGACTTCGCTCAGAGTCTCAGTCTGATCGGAGAGTGATCCAACTTGAGCCATGGATACTGTCACTGATACTTCTGCATTCTTTCTGCTGGGTTTCTTCCTTTAAATAAGAGATTAAAGCAGCTGCCTGAGATTCTTGATTCCTCCTTTTTGTGAACATAATACAAAAACTAGAAAAGACATAAGGTTCTTATTCTCCTTTATTCATCTTTCCCCTTTATTCTCCTTCATCCTGAGCAGCTGTTTTGGGGATAAGATGCCTGTGAACGTAATAGAAATTATAGTTGGATCTGACCCTTTTGTCTTTTGAATGTGCTATCTTTGTGTTGTCAGTTAATTTGCTACTTTTAAAATCATAGATTGCTTTATGATTTCTAAACATGTACCTTCAAGTCTTGTGGATGTTTGGTTTCTTTCTGGGTCTGCGATAGATTTAGAATCCAAAACTTAGGGTTCTTAGATGACATTTAAGTGGTCCTTTATGCAACTTTGGCAGGCATATTCAAGTTACACCTTATCTGTTCCAGAAACAGATGTAGTCCGAAACCATTTTTCTTGATCCGCTTTCTGCCTTGGTGCAGAATAAAACCTTGCAGTTTTGATTTTGCTTATGATTGCACCAAGTTCCAAAGATCCTTCATAGAAACGGTCACCGACTAGGTTTGGACGTTGTGAAAATAAAAGCTCATAGGCACATTGGACAAATGTTTGCAGTTTCGGTGAATTACATATTGTGGTTCTGTTTTAGTTTTTGCAGGTTTACGACAGCAAAACTATGCTTGGCATCAGTGGTAGATGCTGCGTTTTCTTAAACCTGCTGCCTTTATTGCTTCTGCACATCTGTGCAGGTTAATCTTATGTTTTCACTTCAATGAAGTACTGAAGCTGAAGACCCAGTTTTGTTAAGTTTTCCCATTTTCTTACTATTCTTCCCATTTTCGGTTTCCTTTGAACTTTGAAAATGTCACCGTTAATGGGCTAAGCGTGTAATGGGTTAATGGGTGAATTTACAGTTTGGTATTTGGATTTATAGTTTGGCATTCTTCAAGTCTTTTTAAATTTTCTTCAGCTGAATGTCCAGATGAGTCCTTGTTTAACAGCTATAATGGAATATATATGGGAGGGAATTGGTCTTGTGTATCCAATTAATATGATATCAGATGTTACCAAAGTCTGTTTCGACGGCCAAGCTTACAAACCTGTTTACAAGTTTGTCGGGTCATATCTGTTGGAAATGTTAGCTCGAGTTGAGCGTATAAATTTAGTTCCCCATTGGGTAAGGAGTAACATCATGTGAGTTAATATAGGATTGGACATGCACTCAATAGTGACAAAGCCTTTTGGTTGCGGTAGGCCCTAATTCGTAAAAACCTCACACTCAAGCGAGTGCGGCGGGTATATGAGTTGAGGACAATAGGTAGTGTCCGAGGGCTTCACGACCTTCACCTTCGGACCTAATAAGAGGTATTAGTGTCTATGGTTCAGTTTTAAACACATCGAGGTGGAGTTTATCCCAGCATGTCAACTCACAACAAGTTGAATGTATATGATAACACGTTGAGGTGGAGTTTATCCCGGAGTGTCTATTCACAACTGTCGAGATTGTGACGTAGAGAATATATAATACATGTATAGCTAACCAACATCCAAGAGTGTAGAATTCCATCTCTATGGGCAGCCTATGTTGAAAATAATCCATTCTTTTGATTTTTTATTCAATTGATTGAACATAATGGACTTGGCCACTCTTTTCAAGCAACCCTTTCACTTCATAAATCATTATCACCAATGATCAGACACGACCAATACCTTCATCACTTAATTTAATCAAAATCTAATTTAAGTAACATCTTAAAGTGATTCCAATGTCATTGGAAGACATGACAACACTTCTCAAACAAAACAATTTGAGTTGTTGAGAGAGCTTTTGTAGTCTTTTGATAATTACATTGTGTTGGCTATTTAATGACTATTGGCACAAATGTTACCAACCACACCATTATGAACTGAAAAGCAATACATAGAAGAACCTTTTTTTGGTCTTCAATGCGACACATCATTTGAAGGTTATGCTTTCATCCATGTGTGACAATGACTCAAATGGCTTTAACTAGTACCATTCCATGTTTGCGAGTTGTTTTCGGCGAAATACATAGTTGAATAGCAATTAATGAGTTATTTTATGAAATAATGTACAATCGTGACGTTGTTGGAAAACTTTGTGCAGTCGGGTAACCCTGATTTTACATTCACATCCACACAAAACTAAGGAAATCTTGAAAGAATATACATTTTAGGAAGATCCACATAATAGTAACACATGATCTATCTTATGCCTGCCTATTTCCTACATTATTTTTCTACAGAATTGCGTTCTTCGGTGTACCATTCTAATCTAAAACACCAGTAATGAATTCTTAACATCGTAATTCATCTTCTCCAAGTTTGGTCTCACTGCAAACTGAATCATCAATGATGG
Organism: Berberis thunbergii; assembly: GCA_003290165.1. Classification (NCBI taxonomy): domain Eukaryota; kingdom Viridiplantae; phylum Streptophyta; class Magnoliopsida; order Ranunculales; family Berberidaceae; genus Berberis; species Berberis thunbergii. Next base: position 407,543 of record QNQO01000886.1, read on the forward strand.
TCCGCAAGTCAATGCCATTGTATCGTCTGAACCTTCAGGGATGTGCTCTCTCAGTATATCATCCGTAATATGCCCAATGCTGTATTTCCATCCTTCCCTCACTGTCCTCCCAACCACATACCAAACCTTCAATCTTTCGCACTTCTTTGACCATGCATCTAATTCCTCTCTCAACATTATATCATCTTCAGTGCGATTGGCATAGACAACGTACATTTCTGTCTCGTCTTCTGGGTCTTTTAGGATGGCTTGGATCACTTGATAAATGGGGGTAATGCCAGTTCCTCCGGCCAGCATTGTGAGTTTTTTGGCAAACTTGTGTTTGTTATGGACTGTGAAGTTGCCACGGCCTGTGTATTCAATGTGGCCTAATGGTCCCTTAATGTCGAGCGAAGAGCCTAATGGCATTGAATCCAAATGCTGTGACATGAGTCCCCCATTGGGGAACTGAGGGTGGACATCCTTGAAGTATACCTTGATCAATAGTTCAAAGTAGCCAGTTTCATCGGTGGAGCTTGTAGGAGTGTATGGCCGCATACACAATTTATCATTTATGGTCGCACAAAGGAAAATGTGTTTCCCCACTGGCAGTCCAAGGACTTGATCTGGTGATGGTAGAGCAAACTTGAAGATGCGGACATCATGAGATATTGTGGTCTTGGATACTAGCTTGCATGGGATTTTCTTTCCTGGTACCAGAGCAGGGTTTTTCGCTACCGTGGTTTCATTAATTGGAGCAAGATGAGTCAGGTTTGTTGCACCATGGACTGAGTTGTTTGGTGAAGCCGAAGATGAGTCAGAAGTGTACCCTGTTGTAATGAGTTCTCCTATTCGGTAAGTTTCCAACATTTTCTTGGCCTTGTCGGAGTGAATTGCATCAAATTCTTCAGTACAATCTGTTCCTGCATTGATGAGGATACTATCCGCGCCTCCAGGATGATCATTGAGGAATGGAGTGCAATCATAAACATGGTCATGAACAACAATCCAAGCTGACTCGGCAGAGTTGTGTTTCTTCACCTCAGACATGTAGTACATTTTGGTAGAAGTGTTCATGAAGGGAGTGGAGAGACTCTTCTTTAGTGTGTGCTGAGCATCGGAGGAATCCACCTGCCTTTGCCGAGCCATCCATCCACCTGATTGGTTAGCAGGCTGAGTCGGGTGTTCGAACACTAGGCCGATTTCACCCTTGTACGGCTTGCACACATATGCCTTCACTCGGAACCAACAATTGTTCATCATCCCCTGCACATAGTAAATATAAGCCTGTAAGTTACTACTGTCTTCTGTTACTTAACAAATAACTTTGTTAGTTTGATAAAAGGAAAGTGTGGTGTTTTACAAATTCTAAGCAAACCAAGCCATAATCCATTACTTAACGCACCCATTTTGTATTGAACTTGTAAGGTTGATAATAGTGACTGACCGGTACCTTTTGAAAAACCAAAACACTTCAGCTTTTATGTATAGTGACATCCACTTTGGACCAAAATGCAATGGCATCGTGGATGTCATTGCAAAGGTCATGATCGATAATTGCCGTTGATATGACTATACCTTAAACCATTTCAGGCATTGTGGATCGTAAAAAGGTTGTTGTTAGTCACTATTGTTGATATGTTTTTTTGTCTAAATGCAATGTCAAAGTAATACTACGAGAGGAACTTTGTGTGCAAAACTCCAATAAGACTAGTAAGTGTACATGCAAGTGGTGGTGATTTGTTTGTGAGTGATAGAGATTGGGATTGAAGGCTCACCATGAAAGATTGGATCGACTCATTAGGGTTCCACAAATAAGAGTGAAATAACTTGATGTCTATCCGTTTCGTAACTTTTAGTTTTACTTCCGTAACTTTTAATTGTTCCCTATGTTAGAACGAAACATTTTTTTAGTACTTACTGGTTTCAGAACTTTTACTTTCCGTTATAATGAAAATAAACATGGAACTCGTGACCCATTTCTTATCAAACAAATTTGATGGAAGTGTGTAAACCCCACTTAGGATTCAAAGGTGATGGCTTTTTTTTGTATCAACATAAACTAGTAAGCGTACATGCAAGTGTTGGTGACTTATGAGTTGAATGATTGAGATGGGATTGAAGGCTCACCATGAGATTCCAGATGAGCTTTTCTGGTTGAGTGTTGTGGGTCTCATCCCAAGCTCTAACAGCAATCTCTTTGGCTCCAAGCAGGTCTAGAACCTCAACATCCAGTGACCAGAAGCACCAACACCAGTACTTGCCATACTTGTTTGGTTTCTCTGGTTGGTCCAAGCTGCACACTAGCCATGTCTCCCCTCCATCCATTGTTACTTCGACACGCGTCACTTTATTGCCTCCACCTGTGTATTTAGGAAAATAAAAAGCAATTAGAAGATAAAATTTATAATAAAAATTTTATGAAAAAAAAATAATCTAAATTCATTGAAAGGTTTGTGGGTCTAACAAGCAGGCAATCCATATACCCCAAGATACAAAAAAAAAAAAAAAAACAGTTGAAGTTGCAGGTTCTTCTTGAAACAAGACCAAAACTTCCTACTAAATGTTGAGCATGATAGGACTTGCAACAAAAATGAACAAGATCAAAGCATTTGGGTTCCATGTGATTAGGGCAAATGGACAATCTTGTTTCATAGCCTGCCTTGGGTTAAATTTAAGCCGGATACAGGTATCGAGGGTGCTTCCATCATACCCATGACATTTCCTAATGTCACAGCTACGACATGGTACAATTATTTGAAATATTTCGAAAGTATTTTGCTAGTTTAGTTTTATTTATCTATCGGATGTAATCTTTAGTCCTCCAAGGCATGTGATTTTTATGTTCACGAGACTTTCATTCCTATCATTAATAATAAAATTAAATAGTGCATGTGAAGTTATACCTCAAATTAGCAAAAAACATATAAATCCCTTCATAGATTAACAAATGAGTCCAAATCGTCTACACCTAAATGAAGTGTGTAAACATGAAGCATGCCATTTTACATCTAAAAATATTTCATCTGCCACACCTTTGACAATGCTTGACATATTCGTTCGTTTACTTTTATGCTATGTGCCTTACCTGACTATAATATTGAGTCAACCTAGAGTTTTTGTTTTTCTAGTTAAGATCAATCACTATCCCTATTGTGGTGCATGACATTTTTATGTTTGTGTTTTAGCTTAATCATAAAAAGTTGAAGTGGTTCATCACTGCTCAACCACTGAATCATCGCACCTTTGATTCAAAACCTGCTACTAAAAAAAGGTTAGGCATGTTAGGACTTGCAAATGCCACCCACAAATTCATGCACCTTTCTCATTTCATAGCCACATGCAACCATATATAAAACAAGCAAAACAAAGACGCCCCTTGTTTCACCCCGCCATTAAGGGCCCCTCCCTATGTTTCCAGGTTCAACACATGCCTTTGAATGAAAAGTTTTCCTTTTTGCTTTTTGCTTTTCTTTCCTTTTGTTTATGTATAGTTGGCCAACTTGGCCTTAATATATGTCAATGGTTAGACAAATACTGTACTACAACCTATATTGGGGTTGAATACTAAAATTTTTGCACCGTGCACCAAGGTGTAGGATGTAAATTTTTCTTCGGGTTCGCAATAAACCCAATCATGTATTACGAACCTATTCTATAAATCGGATGGTTAAAATCAAGGATCATATATTACACGGGCCGGACAAAAACTTGTTTAATAAGTGGAACGCATTAGTTGTATGCATAATAAGGATCGCAGAAGGGTAATCACTCATTCTGGACTCAATCAACAATTACTTAAAAAACAAGAATAAAAATTTCATAATAATTACTTACCGGAATAAGCATAGCCCCTCAAGGTGTATGGCCGTTGAGTCGTGGCAGAGTTAATCGGTAAGATCTCCTCGTGACACGGAGTCGTGATCACTGAATTGATGTTCAATTCATTGATGATGTGCTCCGGCTTATACCACCAAGCTGCACAGAATCAATCCACCAATTAATATACTAAAAAATATAATAAAAAATGAAAGAATCCTCCAAGATTCTGAATAAAAATATTTATTTACCCTCAGTGTTTGCTAGCTCGGCATCCACATGTGACGGAAGGACCCTATTGTCATTGAAATGGTAGTAATTTTGTGACTCCGTTGGAGTTACAATAATCCGTCGCAACCATTTAACCATCCTTCCACCAATGAATCCGGGGATAATTATTCGGATCGGGTACCCATGATCCGGCGACAAATGCTCCCCGTTTTGCATGTAAGCTAAAATGATGTCTCGCGAAGGATCCATTGCGACCTCCCTTCGCAAGGATGTCCCGTATTTGGACCCGCCACCACCCGGCAAGTCTTCGGCACCTTCGAAACAAACATTCAAGGCACCTTTGCGACGGCTCATAATCCCACATCGCTTGAGTACATCGACTAAGGCTACTCCGGTCCACACCGAAGTGGAAACTCCCGCGGCACCCCAATTGAATCCTATAGTTTTTTTCACCATATTTTGCTCTTTTCTTCGGTTTCCAGCGCACACTAATGTGACCGGAAATGATCGGATCTTAAATTCGGAGATGATTTGCTCCATTGTAAAGTGGGCTGGTCGATTAACCAGCCCGCAAATTTCCACGGTCCAATCCTCCCAGATTCCCTTCGGGACTGAACCGTGGTTACGAACATAGTGTAGTGGGACGGGTGTGATAAAACCATGGTGCATTAAACGAGTGAGTGGTGGCTCACAATTAAATGGGTGTTTTCCTGTTAGACGGATTAGCGACGGATTCCGCTCGATCCAATTATCAGCCGTCGCTTTATCCTGCGGGTCCAAACCCGACGGCTCTAGCTCGTTGTTTCCCTTTCGGATAATTTCGATCAAATGGCTTGTTTCGCTTTCGTCTTCGCTCGAAGAACTGTCGTCTTTATCCGGCTCAGGCTTTGACGGTATCCGTCGCGATTGAATGGGAGAACTGGGACGGTTTTTAGCCGTGTAGCTATTGCGACCCATGGGAGATAAACTGGGTTCGTGACGGATGAACTGCCGATTCTCCACGGAAGTCGCCATTAAAGACTCTTTTTTACAACACTTTACGACGGTTTCTCTGTCTCTTTTTTTTTAGGAATTGAACGAGAGTGAAAGTGAAAGTGAAAAGAAGTGTTAGGGGGTTTATATAGTGTCACGAAAAAACGTGAGAAAGGGTTGAAGCCTTAAACTGCGGGGTGCGTGGGAGCATGCAAAACGTGAGGGGGGCCCCAAAAAATTTAACTTAAATGTAAACCACTCAAATATTATTTCAACATAAAAATTATGTCAAGATGTTTATTTTTCTTTAATGTGATAATTAAGGTATCTCCAAAGATGAATATGTATAATTAATTGACTATATCTTAAAGAATCCATAGGGTGATGTATCTTTTAATGAAAACTATGGGTTTGTTTTGGGGGACAGGCGGCGATAGCTAAGAGCATTCACAGTCGTCGTTTAAAAGTCCAAAACAATGATGGAAGAGGTCTTTAAATTATACTCGATGATATTAATTCTATTGACGGACATATTTGGACAACGCGCTAAAGGGGATATAAAGGGGTGTCTATCTTTTCTTTGGATTTAAAATAATATGGGTGAAGCGAAAGTTCTTAAATAAACACATTTGCCATTTACGTATGTTTTTGAATTCTGAGTGCTAACACAACTCCGATTAGAGTTACACATTTGTCCTTCATGGTGTTTTGGCATTTTTTGATCTAGGAATGATTCTCTTTGTATCTTGTTTCTTCGTGTTTGACCCAAAAAAAGTAAAAATTTAAATTACTAAAAGAAAAATAATTACATAGGTAGCGTAGGTACATACATCTCAAGTGTTTGAGACCCGCTCCATCATTAATGATTATGCATGAAAGATCATGATGGCGTGATTGACAAAAATTAGCTTCCCTAAAATATTTTGCAACCTTAGATTGGACTATTTCTTAGCTCATTCAAGGACTACATCAAAGGCTCAATGATTCTTCATTTAAATCTTTCCATTCTGTATGAAAGTGTAAGGTCATATCATGTTGTAAAAGTGTTTTTTTTTAGTGATTTTGTTGGACTTATTTTCATTCTTTTTTATTACATTATTAATAGACAAGATCATATGCTTAACTAATATTCCCGTTTTGTACAATTAACCATAAAAAGTTGAAATATAATTATTTTTTTATGACTAGAGACTGAAGTTCTACACTACGATCTCACGATCTAAAACTCATTCCTTTAATCATGTTTATCGATCCTTCGCTTGTGTTTGTACCGGACCAAAATCTTTAGCATAATTTATTATAAACGGTTTGAAATTGGTTTACGGTTTTGAACCGACCGATTAATTAGATATATATAAATAACTAAATAACAGGTAGGTGTCAATACCTGATTAGTGTAACAAATGCACTGCAGTACACCCTGTTGCACTGAATCACCCAATTCTCTCAAAGTTTTCAATTTTGGGCTAAAAATTGGGTCTGTAAAAAAATTAGGCATGTTTTAATGAAAGTATTTCAAATGCTTGAGCCTGAAATTTCGACCTAACCGAACCGAACCGATCCGAAATTCGGTTCAACCGAATTCATCGATTTACAAATACAAAATTCGATTTCGATTTAGGTTTTAGACAAACCGAATGAAATCGATTCAAAATCAGTTTGGAGCTCAAAACCGAACTGAACCAAACCGACATTGCCCACCCCTACCCTTTAGGCAAATGAATCATGAAGGTCACCGTTCCCTAATAGGAGAAATCATTTGCTATGAATAAAATTATGAGATGGAATTAATGTCCTTGACTGTACTTGCTCACGTAATTAGGGTTATATGTATGTACATTGGTGATGATATCGGTACCTTCAACCATGACTAATATATATTTCTCTAATACAACATTATGACTAATAGCTGTTTCCATCATACAAAATGGAGACGAAAACAACATTATGCGACAAAATAAGGCACGCATCTAAATTATAAATAAAAAATATATATATTTGTGTTAAAAATATGTATAATACAACCAAGATTTCGCATCGATATTAGGGTTCGATTAGGATACTTAATCAGAGTTTTAAATTGTCATTAGACTATAAAGAAAAGAAAAAGAGGGTACTTGTTGAGGAGGAGCTAGTCAAAGGCAATTGGTAAGGGGTTGCATGAGGGGTACTGAGAAGTGGCGGATGGGAGAGCTCAATGGCCAATGAGATGAAGAGATGGGTGTGTGTTTTGGGAAATGTTGTACCATTGATAGCTCTCCCTTAACCCCAAAACCTAAATGTGACCCAATGTTTCACCTAAGGGCCAATTTGCCTTCCATTTTTTTTTCTTTTAACCCAATTAGCCACCTACCTCACTTGTGGCCTTGACAAGAGAAAGTGGTCAATACCACTCAATCAAATAAGCACTCCTTCTCTTTCCCCTATCTTAAGTCATTGGATCATATTTTTCTTTAGGTTTTACAGCCATAACAAGTTGCACAAAAAAAATTGTTGTCAAACTAAGAATGGTATCATCCCTGAATTTGAGAAATTTTGTTTTTATTCGTGAGCAATGACGTCTAAATTAAGAAAAATATGTGAGGATGCAGTAGTCGACGTTAGAATCATAAGTGGATAGAATCATAAGTGGGTTTGGGGATAAAATCCTTGAGTTTTTAAGGATGCAGTAGTCGACGTTAGGAGGTTTGCCACATTGTGTTTTTTTTTTTTAAGAAAAGCAAGCATGGTTTTAAGAACCTCTTAATTTTTATATTAATAAAAATAGTAAAACTTGATTACAATCTGATGAGGTAAGTAATCCATAATGATTTAGACATAAAGACAAAGCTCCATATTTCTTGTTTCTTCCCGTCTTGTGGATCTCCGAAAATTTGCTACATAAATTTCTTCATTAGCTATTAACAAAGCTGCGACTCTCTCATACTCTTCACTTTCAAGAACTTGTTATGTCAGCTTCAAGAGTCCATCATACTCTTGAAGCTCTGCTATGTCAGCTCCACATGCATTTTGGCTCTGACACTTTCCGCACAAATTATCATCAAATTTGCATTCTCTTTCTGCTAAGTGATTTTCATCATTATCTTCATCTCCTTTCCTGTCACAAAAAACATTTTGAGGGACCTTTGTGTTCATACTTGGCTCATGGAGAACCTCGTTTAAGAACTGATCTACATTTGTATTTATTATAACATATCGAAAGAAGATATTATATGTTTTTTTGTCAATCCTACTTTGCTATTGATGAAAATTTAAACTAGGAAAGGGCTAAATATCCATTTTAAGATGACTCTGAGATCAGAAATTTTAACTGTCGAGGAAACCAGCAGGGGGGGGGGGGTGGGAACCCTCCATCCCCCTCGGAATGGGTGCCTTCATTCCCTTTTCATGCATCCTGAAGGGGATGGAGGGTTCCCACCCCCTCCCTCGCTGATTTCCTCGCCAGTTAGACAAACTCCTCTGAGATTCAACAAAAACCCTACCTTGTTTGCCCTTCCAAAATAAAATAAAAAATAAAATGCACGGCCGAAGTTTGTGTCTATGGCACGTTCTTACCAAGGACTATATGTTTCCTTATTGCATTACACAAATGTATTTTACTTTATTTTAGAAGAAAAAAAGTTTTATCAGCAAAACACTAAAAACCAAGGAGCTCTCAAACAGGATAGAACATAAATCAGGGAGATAGACATCAGACACAAGACAATCCTTTAAGATTCCCTAAGGTATACCTCACTGCCAAACAACCAACTAGTAGCTGGTTTCCCAAGAGAAAAGAATAAAATAAATAAAATAAAAATACTTATAATAAGAGTGTACTCTCACTTATTATGCAAAGTTTTTTTTTCTTTTTCTTTTTCTTTGGCAGATAGACATCAGACACAAGACAACCCTTTAAATTTGTTAACTCATATGCTTCGTCATAGCATTCAGGATCTCCAGCATCTCTTAGTAACATGTAGTTTAAACAATTTTTATCAATGAGTTACAAATAATTTATATAATCAGATAATACATATTTTCTGTTCGGTGCAAGTGCAGGTGTAGGGGCTAGAGTTGGACTCTGTGGGGTATCATTTTACCGTGGCATTTTTTTTAGTGTAGTACCCTGTGATTGCAAACTCTCACATGTTTGTTGTACCACATCATTATCTAGCATACCTTTCAATTCAACATACTCAGGATCACTATGCACATTTCTAACAGGTTGTGCTTTATCTCTATCCTTGTACATTAATTTTTCATTAAATATTACATCCCTGCTTTTAATGACTTTTATGTTTTGATCATCCCAAAATTTATAACCAAAGTCATCACCACCGTATCCAACGAAAAAAACATTTACGTGACTTGGAATCAAGCTTGCTCCTAGAATTATCACTTACATGCACATAAGAAACACAACCAAAAACTTTTAGTCTTACTAGTCCACACCACTTCTAGTATCCTTTGCTCCAAAGAAGATGATCTCTTGTTGATCAAGTAATATGTTGTACTGCTGCTTCTGCCCAAAACTGTTTTGGAAAACCTGTTTGCAAACGCATACATCCGGCTCTCTCAGTCAATGTTCTGTTCATCCTCTCTGCCACACCATTCTGCTGTGGTGTTCTTAACAAAGTCTTGTCCATTCTTATTCCATTTTCAGTACAATACATTTTAAAACCATCATCCATGTATCTTTCACCATTGTCGGATCTGAACTTCTTCACCTTCAAACATGTCTCATTTTTCACTAGTGTCTTCCACTTCTTAAACACATCAAGCACCTTTGATTTATGTTCAAGAAGTGTACCTACACTTTCTTGCTATGATCATCAATGAAAGTTACAAAATATAACTTCCCACCAATTGATGAGACTTTGGTTGGCCCTAGCTCAAGCTTTTTCTTTTCTGTAATTTTTCAACACTTCTTGAAACTAATCATTTTCTGCTTCCCAATGATGTAACTCTCACACAAGTCAATATCAATTGATTTCAGTTCAGGTAGTTTTCCATTTGACTGCATGACCTTCAGTCCTTTTTCACTCATGTGGCCAAACCTCTGGTGCCACAAGTCAGGATTTTCTTTTATTTAAGCAATAATTATTGACCCACTTACAATTTCGAAATACACAAACACTTTGGAGATTTCATCATTTTTTCATGATCATGCCACATCACCATGATCGTAAAATTTGGTTTCTGAGTATTTCCATTCAAACAAAGCCGTGAGATATCTGCTAGGAATATCTATTCCCTCACTTGGATATCATAATACAAACTAGGAATATCTGCTAGGCATCTTCTAGTGATTGCCCCCAGCAAATATGCAAGAATAGAAAGAGAATCCCCATTGAAAACCTTAGTCGTAACAAACTGAAAAGGTCGAAAATTGGAAGTAATATGTGCAAGCTCCACAACTCCCATACTAGAAAGGAGTTCTAATTCTGCCATAACAAATTAATAGAATTCTTTCAATCACACGTATCATCAACATTTTTTTTGAGGTTTTATCACTAGTCATAAGTGCATCTAAATTGGGTGACCAAACGTAGTGGTTGCCTGGTTGGGATTTGGATTTTTATAGAATCTCATAACATATCAACAAGGTGAAACCTACAAATCAACACTATAAAAAAGTAATTATGCCACCAACGGATCTCAAACCCAGAACGTTAAAGATAAACTCACACAACCCTAACCACTCTACCATAAGACCATTGGCATATCACATTCAAGTTTGTCAGATGGAAGATCACATTGTGTTAGTATTTGCTACCATCTAGGAATTCGGAATGTGTTCCAAGAAGAAAAAAAACCCTTGCAGCAGATGGAGAATTACTGCCTGCTGCCGAGGAAACATTTTGCACAATACTGAGCTTACTCGTCTTTCGCAGGTATGTTGCTGATGATTCGAATCACATTGCTTCGAACTCTATCGATAAACAAGTGATTTTAGCAGGAAGCTTACAAGCTAAGGGTGAAATCAGAGCTCTGGAATGCCTATTGGTGTGGATGCTTTTTCAGAGATTTAACGGAAGGAAACTGCTTACAAATTCTTTAAAGAAATCAAACTTAGCAAATAGGGCACTGCAATACCCTAATCACCAAGTCTGCGACTTCAAAATTTCTGTTCAACATAGTAGTGTACCTAAAACGGGGAAATATGAAGTCCTATAATCATATCCTTGAATTAGCCAAAAAAAAAAAAGGTAAGAATACAATACCTGACCCCCAAAATTTCAAGTTAAACTGAGTGCATATCTCATATAAGTATGAATGAAGCAAACAAATAAAGACTGCATCACTAAGTACACATTCATCCGAAAAGAAAACAAAAGAGGGGGAAAAAACTTATGAAGAGTAAGTTTAGCCAGCTTTTTGCCAGCGTGGATGGCTTTTTTTACATTTTTTACTTATTCTCGTTAAAATACAATCACAAACATCACTTATGAAATGGATGAAATTGTAAAAAAACCGGCCAGGCTAATTACAATTTCTCCACGGTTTCATCTTACCTTTATGAAGACATGGAAACTCACCGCCCGAGAGCTTCCATCCTTGAAGCAAATGACCCTAGTGAAATCAAATATTACAAATTGTCATTAGACTATATAGAGGGTACTTGTTGAGGAGGAGCTAGTCAAAAGGCAATTGGTAAGGGGTTGCATGATGGGTGAGAAGTGGCGGATGGGAGAGCTCAATGGCCATTGAGATGAAGAGATGGGTGTGTGTTTTGGGAATGTTGTACCATTGATAGCTCTCCATTAACCCCAACACCTAAATGTGACCCAATGTTTCACCTAAGGGCCAATTTGCCTTCCATTTTTCTTTAACCAAATGAGCCACCTACCTCAGTTGTGGCCTTGACAAGAGAAAGTGGCCAATACCACTCAATCAAATAAGCACTCTTTCTCTTTCTCTTTCTCTTCTCTTTCCCCTGTCTTAGTCATTGGATCATATTTTTCTTTAGGTTTTACAGCCATAACTAGTTGCACAAAAAAATTTGTTGTCAAACTAAGAATGGTATCATCCCTGAATTTTACAAATTTTGTTTTTATTCGTGAGCAATGACGTCTAAATTAAGAAAAATATGTGGTGTTTGCCACAATGTGTTTTTTTTTTTTGGGAAAAGCTAACATAGTTTTAAAGACCTCTTAATCTTTATATTAATAAAAATAGTAAAACTTGATTACAATCTCTCAAGGTAAGCAATCCCTATTGATTTAGACATAAAGATGAAGCTCGATATTTCTTGTTTCTTTGCACCCCGTGGATCTCCGAAGAATTGGTACATAATTTTCTTCATTAGCTTTTAACAGAGTTGCAACTCTCTTGTACTCATCACTTTCGAGAACCCGTTATGTCAGCTCCACATGCATTTGGGCTCTGACACTCTTTCCGCACAAATTATCATCAAGTTTGCATTCTCTTTCTGCTAAGTGATTTTCATCGTTATCTTCATCTTCTTTACTGTCACAAAAAAAACATTTTGAGGGACCTTTGTGTCCATACTTGGCTCATGGAGAACCTCGTTCAAGAACTGATCTACCTTTGTATTTATCATAACATATCGAAAGAAGATATTATATGTTTTCTTGTCAGTCCTACTTGCTATTGACAAAAAATTTAAACTAGGAAAGGGCTAAATATCCATTTTAAGATGTCAATCTAATTTGTCTTCCTCACTAGGAGAAAGGAATGCATTTATTTTTTTCATGAAATGTCGTTTGAGTGAATAGCTTAAAATGCAGTATTGTTTGCTCATGTAACCATCAAAACATGTAAAGGCTTCATCAAAACATGTTAATGATGATGAATCAAAAAACTTGCAAAGGCTTTCAATGACTGAGATTCAACAAAAACCCTAATGGCCAATTTGCCTTCCATTTTTCTTTTAACCCAATTAGCCACCTACCTCAGTTGTGGCCTTGACAAGAGAAAGTGGCCAAAACCACTCAATCAAATAAGCCCTCCCTCCCTTTCTCTTCTATTTCCCCTATCTTAGTCATTGGATCTTTTTTTTCTAGGTTTTACAGCCATAACTAGTTGCACAAAAAAAATTGTTGTCAAACTAAGATCCCCTAAGATATACCTCACTGCCAAACAACCAACCACTAGCTGGTTTCCCAAGAGAAAAGAAGAAAATAAATAAAATAAAAATGCTTATTATTACACTCTAGACTCTTACAATAAACACTCATTCATCAAAAATAAAAATAAAAATAAAAATAAAAAGAAAAAGAAAGTAAATTTAGATATTAATACTTTTTACAATAAATATTCAAACAAGAGTGAGACCAGGGAATCAGGTTAGGTTTTGCAGTTAGGTTCTACAATCGGATCATAGAGGAGGTTTTTTACAACTTCGAAATACTCTAAACACTTTGAAAATTCCATCATTATGTCAAGATCATGCGACGTCACCCTAATTGCAAAATCTGATTTCTTAGTATTTTCGTTCAAACAAAGTTGTGAGATATAAATATCTGCTAGGAATATCTATTCCCTCACTTGGATATCATATCACAAACTAGGAATATCTGCTAGGCATCTTCTAGTGATTGCCCCCAGCAAATATGCAAGAATAGAAAGAGAATCCCCATTGAAAACCTTCGTCGTAACAAACTGAAATGAAAAATCAGGTCAAAAAAGTGGAAGCTAGGCAACCACGCCAGAGAATCCCATGTAAGCTAGGAAGGTGTGCCCAATAATAAGTTCCGCGATAGGCATAGCCGTAGAGGATTGCTTGAAATCCTTGACTTTGGTCATGCGTTCTTCCAGTAGCTGCACTGCTGCTAATGGATAATTGCGTGACCAAAGTCAAGGGGTTCTGATTAAAACCTTCTCCTTCCTAGATGAGGTGATCAATGGCTGACAAGAGGCGGAAATTTGAAAATTCCCTTGGAAGGCTGAGCACAAGGGAGTTTGCCAAGCCTTTTTTTTTAGGCAAACCGGAAGACCAAAAACGTAATCGAATCTGTTGCAAAAATGCCTACTGGGTGAGAATAAAAAAAAAAATAGACTGCCTTACAAAGGCACTCCTGGCGTCAATCCAAATAACAATGAACTATTATAGCAATGAGCTGCGCTGGTAGCTCAAATGGCTCGAATCAATCAAACCCAAATTTGAATTATCACATTCAAGTTTGTCAGATGGAAGATCACATTGTGTCAGTATTTGCTACCATCTAGGAATTCAGAATGTGTTCCAAGAAGAAAGAAAACCCTTGTAGCAGATGGAGTATTACTGCCTGCTGCGGAAGAAACATTTTACACTATACTGAGCTTACTCGTGCGAGAAGGCAAAGCTTTCCGAATCTTAATCCATGCAACTAGTTTATAATCCATCTTTCGCAGGTATGTTGCTGTTGTTCAAATTGGCTGGTCACTGTGTTATATAAGTTTCTGATGATTCAAATCACATTGCTTCCAACTCTATCGATAAACAAGTGATTTTAGCAGGAAACTTACAAGCTGAGGGTGAAATCAGATCTCTGGAATGCCTATTGGTGGATGCTTTGTAGAGATTTAATGCTTACAAATTCTTCGAAGAAATCAAACTTAGCAAATAGGGCACTGTAATACCCTAATCACCAAGTCAGCGACTTCAAAATTTCTGTTCAACATACATAAAACGGGGAAATATGAAGTCCTAATCATATCCTTGAATTAGCCAAAAAAAAATGTAAGAATACAATAACTGACCCCCAAAATCTCAAGTTATAGAACTGAGTGCATATCTCATATAAGCATGAATGAGATGAACTGAATGAAGCAAACAAATAAAGACTGCATTACTAAGTACACATTCATCCAAAAAGGAAACCTATCCACTGGGGGCCAGCACAGTGATCCGAATCGCAACCGATCTGATTTAAAACTGTATGAATATTGAGAACAATGTTCAATTTTATATTTCTTTTCACATTTCTTTTTTCCCCAACACAGTGAAATAAAATCCCACATTTCTAGGAGATCTAGAAAGTAAAGATGTCAGCAATTTTCCAAATTTACAAACCCTAAATTACATAAACACGGTTTCATCTTACCTTTACGAGGACATGGAAGCTCACCGCCTGAGAGCCTCCATTCTTGAAGCAAATGACCCTAGCGAAATCAAATATTACAAATTATGAAAAAGAAATAAATGATAAGGTGATCCTTCGCCTTTCTTCTGTCATATTGACACATTTGATTGAAACAAATCCAAGGCAAATCAATGAAGTGCCTGCTGCGAAAATAACTACAAACCTACAAAGTAACCGTCTATATTACTACCTGGACCACCTCGCTGGTTTCAGTTGAAAACCTTACCTTGGTAATCGGCTAACGCTGGCTTCTACGCCTTCGCCTTCTTACTGACCTCCCCAGACCAATCTGCTGGTGAATGGCAGTCGACTCGGTGTCATTGTCTCCTTCAGAAACAGTCCCATCTTGAATTGCATCTCTTGAGGGGACTCCAACACGAACCCCATCATTGAGTGAATGGTGGAACCCCCTTTCAAGCCTCCTAAGGCGTGTGTTCATGCGTCCATTGCCACCCTGGCCAATAGTTGCCTGCAAGAGGAGTAGGACATTCAGAACATTGCCGTCGTCGAAGTCCATCTCATAACCCCCATCATCATCATCGCCTCCTTCCTCATCATCAGTGTCGAAGTTGTGATGATTATTCCTCTCTATGACATAATCTCCAAGGACCATTGCTCCTGGCATGGATGATCTTATCGTGCTGATCACATCATCACGCTCTCTCTCATGCTCAAGCCTTCTCCATTTCTGTTCAAGTACGGGATCCACTTCCCGCGGCCGTGCAGATGGATGCTCTCGTCTTACATGCTTTCTGAGTTCTTTGTACGTCCCAACAAAAGAGCAACTATCCTGCATGCATGCTCTCTTCTTGGCATTGAGATGCTCACGTGCAGCTTCAACGACTGTCCATCCTTTCACCTGCCCTCGACATAGGGGGCATGCAAGCTCCATAGCTTCACACTTCTCAGTAGACCAAACAGCACCAGAGCCTGAACCAACACCTGAGAAGTCTCCTGATGCAGGCCATGGTTGCTCACTGCTTGGGGTCGACATTACTTTTGTGTAGGCTTTCTCAAATTGATCGAGGCAATTTGAGTAGCGATAACTGGTCCCACACATGTAAGGTCGGCAACCCTTGTCATGCGAGGAGCAAAGGAGGAGAACGGCATTATGAGGGTACTCTAGACACACAGAACATGTTGCATCTGCCCAATCTTTCTTCCCAGCAGTTTTGGAGCATTTTTTCTTCGAGTGCACTTCATCAGTCAAGGCCTCATATTTGCAGGAAGGTAATGGGTAAGGAGATGACCTATACTGACGGGAAAAGACTCGACGTCGGCTTCTGGTACCTGTTGTCATTCTCAAGCTAAACCTGAAACTCAATAAGAAACATGTTGTTCTTGGGGAACTCTAAAAATTAAAAGTACAGTGCTGTCAAAGTCCATCTACAAAACAATCAAAGCTTGAATAACTGAGAATCCATGAGTAGCATAGCATAGGATATATTGCATGAAAAAAAATATCCATGTCTTTTATTAAATAAATACAACACTGGTGCATGTTAACTAATTTATGACTTATCTCCAGCATATAGGCTCTGCTTGGTACGCGGTAAAATAATGCATAATGCAAAAGTTTACGGCGGTTACATAAATTTGGGGTTTGGTTGACTTTACGAAAAATAGTTATTGAAATTTGAATTCAAGACCTTTGCATCTCCCATTTATAAAACTTTGCGGGACAAAATCTCCCACATTACTTTGCAAAACTCTCATCATCTCCTCGAGTACTTTCAACTCCATAAACACCCCAACAATCATCACTTTCACAATTACAATTGTTGCCACTACCATAACCATCACAACCACCACCACCACACCACTACCGCCGCCACCACCTCCACCACTACAACCACTACCATACCATAATCACCACTGCAGCCACCTCCATCATTATTACTACCATAGCATAATCACCGCTGTCGCCGCCACCACTACCACCGCCACAATCATCACAGCCGCCACCATCACCATCACCACAACCAGTGGCACAACCACCACCATTTTAACAACTGTCGTCACCATCATTATCCACATCCATAGTCACCATCACCACAATCTCAATCACATCCACGATGACCATGCTACAATTACAACTACCATCATCAACACCACCCCCAATCATTTGTCTCATTTGTCTGATTTGCATTGATTTTCTTTAATTAATACCAAACATCAATTTGCGAAATTCATCATTTTACAGTGTACCAAGCGAAGCCATAATTTCATTAAGTTACCTAACTTGAACAAAAAAATGAAACTTTCCATCATAATATAGTGAAAATATTGCCAACAAGCTCTTTTATAACAGAACCTTACGTGCCACAATATGCCACTCATTAAGAAATTAGGACCTCACAATTTGGAAACTCTTTAACGGTGTGTTTAATAACATGCAAAAGAAACCAATGGTTATTTTCACTAGCCTCAAGAATCCATTTGTTGGGGAGGGGCGATGTGGGTTCTATGTTATTCAATGAGTGATTAATCTCGATTAATCTATTCTCACTAGTAGAGCGTTACGACGATTTTCGAATTAATCGTGAATAATTTCTAACGATTAATCGGCAAAAATTGACGATTTATTGCCGAGTTACCAATTAATCGATCCATGACAATATGTTAAAAAACAATTTATATTATTTTTTTTAACAATTTTCCATAACGTCATCAATATTCTACCATAGGGCAATACCAAGAGGGTTTGAAAAGGCTATAAAGACAAATTAAAAGACAATAATAAATAAATTTATCTAAGAGAAATTCGACCAAAGAAAAATATCAACCAAAACTAGAGAATATGGAAAGCCGCACATTTATCTAACATTGAATTTTTTTTTATTTTCTTATCATTTTCCTCAAGTTGTGAGATGTGATATTTACTACAACAATATTCATTTTTAATTTTCAACTTTCAAAAATATGTTTATAAAATACATGTAGATTAATTCCAACTAATCTGATTATCCCGATTAATCTCATAGTGTAGTTTAGGAACATGCCTTAGCAAATCAACATTTTTATCTCGACTATTAACAAAAAAACGCTCAAGCGATTAACGTGCCACACGATACTCCAAACATCATACGCCTGCACTCACAAGACCACTTTTGGACCGCCTACCTCAAATATGGATAAGCTTTGTACAACATAAATGCTATATTTATAGAGATTTCCCTTATCCTAAGGGATCAAGGTCGTCCAAATAGGAACTACTGCTATTTCGAGAAGGAGCAACGCTTAACAAACTCTATCTAGAACATAAAAAACCTATAAAGTCAACCCCACCAACCCTTGGATCCCACTTAGAGAACACATCTATTCTCGAGTCACCCAAATCTATATCCTCCATGTATCATAGATGCTATAATCAACAAATAAAGGATGAGCTTTTTAATAAATATTATAATAATTTGGTCCCTTAACCGATGCCGACGCACCAACAGACACAAATTTATTGAACTGGCACCTAGGTATCAAGAGGATGAAACTTCCATTGGTCTATCGAAGAAATTTTCATGCCAAAATGGGTGTTCTAGATAGGGTTGAACAAAAAATCGATAAAAATCGAACCGATTGGTTCGATTTAAATTCGGTTCGGATCAATTTAGGTTTTAAAAAAGTCAAAACCGAAGTGGTTGGTTCGATTTTCGATTTCTATGTGATTTTAACCGACCAAACTGAACCGAACGAATATATATAATAAATAATATATATTTTATATAAAAATAATATAATATGTTTAAAATAGTCGGTTGGTTCGGTTCGATTACAGTTTGCATAAATTAGAATCGATTCAATTTCGGATTGGTTTTGTTAATGGTCGGTTCGATTTCGGTTTGAAAATTTTAAAACCGACTAAAGTCGATTTGGTTCACGATTTAAGTGAAAAACTGAAATGACGGTTCAATTTTCAACCCTAGTTCTAGATTAGGTGTGCCCCAAGTTGAAGTCAATAAATAAGTCCACATGTCGGATGCTAATAAATCACAAGGCCAAAGCTTTAAATGAACGCAATAGGCATGTAACAAAAATAATTGGAAAACGGTTTTACAATTATGATTTAAGAAAATCCACCACACAATATCATGAAATACTTGTCCAAGTCTTGACCAATTAAGCTCAAAAGATCAAAATAGAGCATCACCAATTTAGCAAACCAATTCATATCTAAGTTGAACTCGAAACCACTTCTCAGTGCAAGTGTTGCTTGGCAGTTGTATCCTTTTCTTTCGCTTTGTGGCTTTCTCAGTCACCTAGCAGGTTACTGATAATGTGGGACTGTTTCATAGAAGAGTTTCATAGCAGGCTTTGTTGTCTATCCTTATCTCCTATGCTATATGGGCCTATTTTCTCAATTTATAGTACATTCCATTCACCTCATCTAGGTTACCTCATGTGAATCTTTAGTCCCACATCACTTTTAATTAAAAATAATGGAGTCTTTATAGATGTATTTCTTACGGACTCACCTCCATGGATTGGGATCAAGGTTCCTATATGAGGGCTTGGGCTAGGCTTTGAGCTTAGGCTTATGAATAGGGATGGCAATGGGTCAGGCATGCCATACCAGACTCGAGCAGAAAACAACAATACCAAAGCCAAACTGAGTACCATATTGTTCAGTCCAGTCTAGGGAGACCAAACCCAACAAGCGAGTCTGCTGGGCCTGACCAGCAGACCTGATTATATTGAAACAAATCAACTCTTGTTATTCAAAAAAAAAAAAAAAAAAAAGATTGTCCGCGTTTGAATCCACGATCTTAATGTGTCAGATAGCCCAGAAAATTGTTTTCCAAGGAAAATGACTTCCTGGAAAAAGGATTGGGAAAGTTATTTTACTAACAAAATGATTTCTAGTGTTTGATTGCACCAGACAGTTATTCTCGAAAATATTTTTTATTAGCATATTGGTAATTTCAGTGTTACAAAACTTAATCTTGAATCAGGTTTTGTTATTTATGAGTTTCTGAGTTTTTTTAAGCAACTGTTTCTGGTATATTTCCCATGCTTACCCTGAAAATAGTTTCTTGGGGGAGGAGGTCGGAAGAAAAAGTCAGGAAAATCAAGGGTATCTGGAAAACTGTTTTCCTGATTATATACTTATCAAATACCAGAAAATAGAAATTTACCAGGAAAATGATTTTCCAACCAAATTTTCCAAGACCCTTAAAGTAAGCAACATAATCTTTCACATTGTTACCACTACACAAAGAAATTTTTATTTTCCCTGCAACAACATAACATACAAAATAAAACATAAAAGATACCAACAGTGCAACACACAACTGACCGAGTCTGTTCAAGTCCTCATATAACCAGACCTGAAACGAATTTGTTATCCAATTACCATACCCAATCCGTTTCCCTTACAAGTGCCCACTCCCTTAGTTAACTGTATCTCATTAGCACCAATTCAAAATGAGGTCTGACACATCGAGGCTTGCACTAAGCTAAAATGTATCCAAATATCATAAAGTTGTGAATGATTTATCTAGACTTCAGTTCGTGTATCTCAGAAGTTTCAGATTTTGTGTTGCCTCAACTAACATGAAAGATAAGATCGGTATCTGACTATAAAAGCATTTAGGCTGTCTATGAAATCCAAGCTGGGGTTTCCAGGAAGTGATGCCGAAAATGACAACAATATTTTCCAACATAATAATGGCACACATAATCTGGTTACCTGAAGGCAAAGAAATCCTCTCCACCTGATAACGTGACAGTGATTCTAATCAAGCTGAAAAATTGGCCAACAACGAAAAGCTATCAATACAACTAAGCATGATGAACATATAAAACCAAATAGCTGATAGATGCATGCAAACTCCACTGGAATAAAAAGGCTTTATTTTTTTGTCAGATTAACTGTCAAAAGTTACAATTTAACTTCCTAAGACACTAACAGTTTTTTGTTTCCTCTAACAATCCTCTCTCCTTCCAATTACAATATTTACAAAGACCACGCCTCCCATTACCCTAATAGTGACAAGTGAGTTTAGCCACCCTGCATCAAATCTCTCATTCTTGAAGATTATAATCCATACATATCATAAGAAATATCATAAGTCCAAAGTGCACAATTTTTTTCTAGCCCTGATCATCAAGGCACACACTTCCATTGTAGAAGCCAAGTCAAGTTTGTTTAAATGGGAGGAACTTATATATACATATGTTCAGTAATTTAAAGCTTATTGACATTCTATTCTAGCAGAAATAAGCAGCCCTAGATATCAGTTGTGTCTTCGTGCTGTAATCTCTCATTGATCTGGCTTTAAAGGAAGCTCCTGTAATGATCATGGAGTTGGTGGAAAGTAGACAAGGCATTGAGACAGTCCTCTCATCATTCACTCTCGCACCTTCAAGTTCACTTCTCTGCCTAAATTTGAAAATTTGAGGCAATAATCAAGATGGGTTATAAAGCAAATCTTAGAAATTTTTTATTGTGTTTTTTCTCCATTTGCACTGATTTTTTTCATTTTTTTTTTCATGTTATATTCTAAATGAACGAACAATTAATATGCTAGATCCATGTCGTGGAAAGTCCAACCTTAGTTTTAAATGTCCAAACTGAGCATTTTGCTAAAAAAAAAAAGTAAATAAATTAAATCTCCGATCACACTCGGAATTCTCCTCAATAGATCTATTTCATAATTAATCTTTTCTAACAAATCATGGCTCGACCGGACACAACCCAACTCTTTCATTTTAATTCATGAAAAAGTTAACAGATATTAAAAGAAAAAAATTGCTATAGCATTACAACGTGACGACAACAACAACAACAACAATGAAGTTCTGATACAAAAAAGATATCCAATTAAGAAAAAGAGCCTTAAATCGAACTTTCCTGAGTCTCTGATGTGCCAAACTTCAAAAATAGAAAACTGTAATGATTTCCACATCCATCAGGGTCAGATCCTTCTTTGTGTCGAGCCCTCTAATATGCTTATTATCACTATCAAGGCAAGTACCCCCAAAGAATTGAGTATGGTGTAATTGATCCCATCCCCTTTCTCCTTCCGAACATAAGCTTGACAACACAACTTTTTGATGGATCAAAAACAAAAGAATCCGGAAGAACTCAATGAAGCTGAATCCTTTCGAAAATTGTTACCAAATGGCCATTTAAAACTAGGGTAGGTCCTACTCGTTTTCTATTCTTTCAATTGTTTTCTTTCCAACTGTCTCGCTTCCTTAAAGAGTATCTTCTAAAAAAGAAATTGAATGTAAATGGCACCCCTTCAACCCAAACCAGTAACCACTACCGTTTCAAAACATGAGACGGCCATGAATAATTTTTGGTTCTTTTTTTCTTTCAAAATGATAAGTTTTATTGAAAGCCAAAACTACATGCACTAATACAAACATTTCCAAAGAGAGATTTGAGATCATCAAACAATTGTAGCACACTTTACAAGATATTCAGTCCCCACCACCCCTCTGAATTAGGCTTCAAGGAAGCCCAAGTTCAAACACGAGCAATAACATGAACATCCACAAGTTGTCTTCAAAGGATCACCCATTTAATAACACATGACATCAATTAAAAATTATATAAGTTTTATAGTAATAATACATGATACCATCATACCAGTAAAACAATTAAATTAATGCAAAAGTGAACAAACTTATAAGATCTTAAGTTTGATATTTCAAACACAATGAAGGTCCAAAATCTCCGTAGTTGGATCTATTGGCATCATTCAAAGTCAAAGGAGGCTACAGTAACAGATGTGAAAGAGTTATCTTGTATCTCAGTCAATTCTTATATGCATGTATAACTTTGAATCAGCAGTAATGAAGTTGATAGATCATATCAATCATACAATACCTACCAAATACGATGATGCACAATTCAAATTCTAAAGTCTATGCGGAAGCATTAAGTTTGCATCCCAATCCAATTCTTCTACGGTGGGTAACTAACCTAATTGATGCAAAGAGGCAGACATATTTCTCCCCAAATCCCATTGATCGTCCTCCCATACCAAAGATAACTCAAACACGCTTGTTGCATACTTGCATGTGCGTATGTACAAAAGGAAAGTTTCTGCCTAAACCTAATAAGTGGTTACTGGTGACTAGTGGATTAAGCACTAATGAGTGAATAAAAGAAAGATCATAAGACTTCCAACATAGCTATCCAGCAACAAAGAGCAACCCACAAGCTTCTATCAGTAATTCATCTTAAACAGGACCAAGTTCTTAATCATTTCTACAATTAAACCTTATTCTAAACCAAAAGCTCACCTAGATGTCTCTTCAGCAACTCCCAACTCCAGACCCTAGAACAAGCAAGCTAGCAATTCACATAGATCCCAAATGTCTTTCTCTCCAACAACTCACTCACTAAAAAACCAACGTGGTTTCCCAGATTCACACACAAACACATCAACGAGATCCAACAAAGCGTGCCAAACAAATAACCCAACAAGTAACACAAAGCAAATCAAGTAAAGCAAGCAAAGCGATAATTTATATAAGATTAGATTAATCAGATAACACAACAGATTCCACAAAAATTATAAACTAATTCAAAACTAAATCACAACCACATGGGGGCCAAAGCAAGGCAAAGACTTTAACGCGAATCTGAGATGCACAATAATAAAAATCAAAATTTTACAATAAAAAAAGTACCAAAAGTAAAATTGGAGAAATGGGGTCGTGGGAAAACCCTAGAAAAGATGAAATGGGGTGAAATTACCTGGAGATTGGTCTCCTGAAATGGCTATTGGATTGGATTGAAGGGTATAATTGGAGGCGATAGAGGGAGAGACTTGAAGAGATAGAGCTAGAGGAGAGAGAGTGGGTTTCGGCGGAGAGATCGAGAGGTGTGTGTGTATGAAAGAGAGAGAGAGGGGGGTGATGGTGGTGAGATAATCTCGGGAGGAGTGGAGGGACACTTTTACGCCATTGTGACGAATTGAAGAGAGAGCGTTGCGTCTGGCGGAGGCTCACATGGGGATAGCGTGAGCAATAGGATTCGGTGATTCTAGCTTGATTAAGTACTTTCTAGCGTTGATTAAGGTGGTGTTTATCTACGGGGTATGTTTGATTAGCCATTTTTCATGGGAAATAAAATTTTATTTTTCTTTTTATGTAGATTTTCGTTGTTTGGTTATCTATTTATTGACAGAAAATTAACTTTTCATAAGATTGTTTTTCCACTATTCATGAGAATCCAAGTCTGAGGGAGAGGTGTCAAAATCGATTCATGGAAACGGTTTTAATTTTCATGTCTATTTTTCGCACAACCAAACTAACCCTTAGTTTTTAGTTGAAATACATTCAAACATAATAAATAAAATGGTTAATTTCATTTTTCCCTCTAAAACATATAGCCAAATCAGTTTTGCCCCCAATTAACATCCATATTTGCACTTTCCCCCTCAGACTACCAGTCAACGTACTTTGACTGGCAAACACCTCACGTGTCACCATTGTTCCTATTTTGCATGACGAAAATGGCATTCACGTGCTTATCATACCTGATGTTATAGCATGTCATTATCATCACATCATGCATGTTATCTCCATCATCATCATCATTCGTCTATCTCAATTTTATACTATGCACTCTCACCACCTTACAGACACCAAAACAAAACACATCCATAGCTAAAATTTGGTTTTGTTCCAAAATTACCCCTATCACCCTCTCATGTTTCCTCATCCTCATTTCCTCCTCCTTCATTAACATCATCATCCTCCTCTCGTCACACCCTAACCTCTCCGACTTCACCTCCTCCTCCATCGCCTCAGATATCTCCCAACGCTCCTCCCTCGCTCTTTTCGTCGTCCCTAACACCTTCCTCCGCTCCTCCTCCAACACCAATCTTATTAACCCTTCTTCTCCTTCCTCCATTGCTAACGTCCTCTGGTATCATGTCCTCTTCCAGTACTTCTTTTGGTCCGACCTCCGCAAAATCCCCACTTTCGGCAAGCTAGTAACCACTCTCTACCAAACCACTGGCCGCGCCATCGGCAATCTTTGCGATGTCAACATTACTCACAACCCCATTGATGGACCCATCTAAATTTGATCCCTAATAGCATATTTTAGCTCTTCAAATGTCATAATCCTCTCGAGCGAGAGGAGCACAGTGAGTGGCCCGCAAAACTAGTCGTTGATGCGAGTCATTAGGTATTCGTTGTCGTCGGCTTCGCTGATGAGCACTCGTGGATCCGAAAAATAGCGCTTGAAGAGGAATAAGGTCAGCACGCCTTACATCATGCACTAAGCCAAAGCCATACTGAAGTTGCTAATGACAAGGGAGATCGATCACTTATGTGTGAGTTAAGCTATCAAAGGTGCTAGGAGAAGAAGAATGAACAGAAAATAGAAAAAATATACAATCTTCAAGCTTTAGTAGATGGGCAAATACAATCTTTTCAAAACCTCTCTTAATCTCAAAATCAACCCAAGATTTCAATCATTTCAGAGGCAGCGATTGCTCTACTCTGCTCTACAGAGCCACCAATCCTCGGAGTCAGACAACATTCGAAGAAGTTTTCCTACTGTGCCAAGATCGACCTCAAGAGGGAACCTTTTCGAGTTTCACTGGAGGATGAACAGTGACAGTTAACTCTTATTCAACTCAAATCAGGTTTTTCTCATCTCTATCGATTTTCTTAGTTTTCTTGCAATACCATGCAACGGGTTGATAAATTTCAAGAATCGATGAAATGTTTCACGTTTTCTTTCTAAAATCGAATCATGTTTCAAATTTGTGACATCTTTTGGTCTTTCCAACACCCCCATGTTTGGCCCTTTCAAGTAATTTCTTTGATCAACAAACCCCTTTCATGACTTTTGGGGTTTTGCATTCTAAATGTTTGATGAAATTGAATGGGTTTTACGATGTTGCTGTTGTTGTTCATTATCGATTGAGTACTCGCCCCTTTCTCAATGTTGTCGAGAAGAAGTGGTTGGCTTTTCAGGTACCCTTTTTGTGAAAAGTTGTGTATTTTGATGTTTTGGGATGAAATTGTGGTTACCCATTTGTTTTGGGATGTTTGTCACGGTGAGTTCTTTTGTTGGAAATTCTTAGGGCTTGTTTGGTTATTCGATGGAATGGGAATGAGAATGGGAATGGTAATAGGAATGGTAATGGTAATGGGAATGAAAATGGAAATGGAAATGGTAATGGAAATATGTATGTTTGGTATACTTTTAAAATGGTAAGGTGGTAATGTAAAATTTATTTCCAAAAATACCCTCACTTATTTAAAATGGGGGAAAGTGAGGAGGGTAAAAATGGTCATTAACTAACTTTGACCATTACAATGGGAATGGTAATGGCCATTCATAGGGGGGGAGGTAGGAATGGCCATTACAACCAAATCTGTAATGGGAATGACCATTACGATGGTTTTATGTGATACCAAACACAGGAATGCCTTTATTCCATTACACTGTAATGGTCAAACCATTACATTACGACGGTCAATGGGCTAACCAAACACGCCCTTAATGTTGTTTTGGATTTGAGAAAAAGTTTAGTTTGATAAGTTGTTGTGGTTGGTGTAGGTGATATTAAATGCGAGAATGTATTGGTTACATCTTGGAATTGGCTTTACCTTGCTGATTTTGCACCGTTTTAGCCAACTCATATATCTCATGATGACCCATCATTTAAGCCATAGTGGTTGCGCTTCAGATATCAGAATTTGTCAGGTTTTCAGTGACAATAAGATTCCTCCACCGGTCTCCCATTGTCGCACTGATTGCATCATCTTCCTTAACAGTTTATATCTGTCAGAATGGAATTGAATGCTTGTAAATTCGGGTTGGTTTTGTGCAAGGATGCAAGGATGTCAGACTTACCGATGCTTGTAAATTTAGGTTTTTGCAAGGATGTTGTGTCAGGTTGTAAATTCAGGTTGTTTATTGATGCTTGAAAGTGACATTGTTATGTCAGGTTTTGAATTGCAAGGATGTTGAAGTCATTTGAATTGCATTATGTTATATATTAAGTTTTTGCAAAGATGTTAAGTCATTTGATTATAATGTACTATTAACATCAAATGTACATCAAATGAATTTACATTGTTGCAAGAACATCAAACTTTATTGCAAGAACATCCAATGAACATCAAATGAATTTACATTGTGCTTTAACATCCACTGTACATATACTCCTTCAAAATTTTGCCTATTTCAAACCTCCTATTCACTTGTTTGACTGTGTTTGTGACACCATGGGATCTGCAAGAAAATCAATTAAGTGTTGTTTATTAGCCGTAACTTAACCCCTTAAAATATATTACTAGCAGTAACTTAACCTCTTAAAATAAAATTGAATGTAATTTTGCCCCCTGCAACAGAACTGTCCTAACAGATGATGAAGATGAGTCGCAACTCAAGTTTGCCATTAAAACTTGACAAACTTTTCCACTTATTGATGCTTGAATATTTAATCTACAGTGAAATAACATGTAGATGTAGTAGTAGAATCAAGTGTGAGAGTTCTTGGTGGTGAATGGAGACGGTGGTGGTAAAGTGGAGACCGTGGTGTGAAGAGGGAGTTGGCGGATTATCCCAATGTCTTAGTGGAAGTTTGAATCTCAGTCTTCGATTTTAATTACTTCAACTTTGAATCTCAGCTTTCAGATCGTTAAAGGGTATTTTGGCAAGTAAAATATGACTTTTTAAATCTAGCACGTGCTTTGACAATCAAGTCACGTTAACTGTTAGTCTGATGGGGAAAGTGCAATAAGAATGTTAATTGGGGGTAAAGTTGAACTGACTATATGTTTTATGAGGGAAAATACAATTATCTCTAAATAAAAATAGAGTAAGAGTGTCATTTATATTGTGCTTGATTATGATATGAATAACATAACAAAATGTGGGGAATGACCACGATGATAGCAATTACGAATGGTTGTTGCTGTATTGGTAGACTGGCACTGGGTGCAGTGCGCTAGTTTTTTTTTTTTTTTTTTTTGAGATCTTTACGCATTGTGGTCATATTGTTATAGGAAATAAATAATTGTAGCGAAAATGCTAGGAAACCATGGTGATGTAGCATGATCTTGAAAAAATGATGAAATCTCCAAAGTGTTTACGTATATCTTGAGGTTGTAAAAAATCTCCTCTAACGAAGCCACGCCATCCTGGTTATAAAATCTGGTTGCAGAACCTGGTTATCTAGCCTCACTCAATTGTGGGTTGAAGGAAACTGTGGTGGGAATTGGAGAAAAGACTAAGAGGTAGAGAGGGAGGGGTAGAAGGTATGAAAATTGAATAGAGAATTTGAGAAAAATATATGATGGCAGTTTAACAAGTTGATGATTATAGATCTGAAATAAAATTTTATGTTAGGGGATTTTTGATAAAATGAAATCTTTTAATGTTTTAAAAAAGCAAGGAGATCAAGTAAATTACGATGGCTGATGGAAATTTACTGAGCTTGATTAGGAGATGCAGCTAATTTACCTTTTTTTTTTGACAAAAAATATACAAGTGAACTAAGCAACCAAAACGTCTACTAGGAAGGCTCTATCAATTTGCAACAATTATAAAGCCTAGACAGCCAGGGCAACCAACCATTTTTTTGTCAGGATTGAACTCATTTACATTTTTACCCATTCTTTTTAAAATACAACCACAAACATCTAAAGGTAAAAATGTAAAGAGCCCCAACCCCGACTAAAAAATGACTAGTGGCCATGTCTCTCTAGAATTGGACAACAATTATATATGGTACAAGGTACTATTTAAAATGTTAGCTAGATGTATACTATCAAATGCCTGATAATATATTGGTGTTCTCGTCTCAAAAGACCTTTTGACTCCATGCAGGATGTTCAGTTTCTCACTTGAACTACCACTAAGTCCATGGCATCTGATTGGAAACGAAAATTCTAGGGTTCGAAGGAGGGAGCGAGGGATGGGTGGAAGCCACCCATTCGCCTCGAGATAAGCGTCAACATGCATCTCGAGGCTGATGCACTTATCTTGAGGCGGGTGGGTGGTTACCACCCATCCCTCGCTCCCTCCCTCGACCCCTAGAAGGGCTCGATTGGAAAATAAGCTTCTTGGTAAGCTTTGTTAACATCATTTAGTTGATTGCAAATCAAAACTGCCAAAATTTCAACTTCATAACTTAATTGGGCCAAATCTTGCAAGAGTGATTCTAGCCCGCGAGGAAATGGGCGAGGAAAAGAGAGAGGGAGAGTGTGGGCCGCTCATCCCTCTTGGGATGCATGTCAGTATTTTCATGTATACATCCCGAGAGAGATGGACGATCCCCACCTTCCCTCTCTCGAAACCTCGCTGGCTTCCTCAATATTTAGAATTTCTCATCTTGAAATATGCCCTTGTTACTTACTAGCCTTGCTCTATATCACTAGGAAGTTTTCTAGTCACTAACAACATCTTTCATATGTCATAATCCATGAATAATAACTAGAAATAGTTTAACAATGTTGTTTCTAGCTAAAAGAAAATTTCTTTGCTTATATGTTATCGCTCCGTAAGCATTTCAGCAGAAAAATTGGTTGATCTACATACAAATCGACATCTTATCCAGTCTAGGAGTGTAGGGGGTTTAAATAATTTACTGGTGAATTGTCAGAGCCATATTTACTCTCCTCTTTGAAATGCTCCTAACTTGCTACGAAAATGAAGATCATCTGACGAGAGAGTATCCATTGGCCTAGAAATGTCACTGTGAATGAACGAACATCAGTTCAAACATTTCAATTTATTAGACGATCCAAGTGAATTAGAAACACGTTTACCTTAGAAAGAGTTTTGATTAATACCTCACAACCAATTATCATATGAACGGTCTTCTCCATGAAGCACGGTAAACAAAAGACCAAGAAAACACTTGCAAATGTGTCATGAGAAACACGCGAGCACTGCATGAAGCATGGTAGAGATGGAGAACAAGTCTGATTATATGAAAATAAAGTTCAACAAATAACAAAATAGTAACTACCAAAAAGTTGGAATAACTTAAATAATACATGTCTGATTTAACAAATCTCATTTTTACAGGCTTCTGCTTCCCAAAACAAAACACACTGTATGGGTACCTCTTTTGAAGAATTACATCATGTCGCCCATGAACTAGCCTCTGCGGCTCTGCCTGCATATACATCGGGGACCCTTGTTTATCAGCTACTCAGCCGTTGATCCTAGTAGTCAAGAAAATATATAAGCTCTATCCATATTGGGGAAAAAAAACCTTCTACCCGGTACCCCTTGAAAACTATTTAGATTGACCCTGTTAATCAAAAAGTCTGATTACTTTTCATTTCAGTGCACTCTACATTGCAAACGAGCAAACAATCACCACCTAGCAACCTGCTAATTCCCCTGGAAGGATGATTACAACTTTGTTTGGCTTCAACAACTGCACCATTCTTGCAAAGTTTTTGACTGCCGCTTTGCATGCATCAATCACTCTAGCAAATGGAAACCCATATCAGATCTAATGAAAACTAATTCAACATAGATGCAAATAATTTAGATCTGGCCAAAGCATCTTCAAAACTATAAAAGGAATCAATACAACATATAACTGACAACATGTCACATTTGATCCAAATGTAACAATGACACTTCATAGATGCGAGTATTCAACATGTGTGCAGATATTTCAGATCGGAACTAAGCATCTTCAATCTATAAAACAATCAGAACAAAAAAAAATGATAACATGTGAACAGATTCACATTTGATCCAAACTGTAACAAGGATGCAAATTTGACATGGGTGCAAAAGTTTCAGATCTGAATAAACATCTTCAATATATAAAAGAAAGCGGAACAAGCTAAAACTGATTACATATACAAATTTGATACAAACTATGTAACAACTAACAAGACTCAAGTGCATGCGTAGTTGACACTCAGATCACAAACACGTGTTTGTCTACTCCAATGGACACGCAACTCTTAGGTATTAGTGTTGCGAATATATACTATGACAAGATAGTAAAATTTCTAGGTGGCAAACATCGATCTACAAGAGAAAGCATATGATTAACAAAATGCACTTAATGAGAAATAAATAAATATAAACACAAAAATAAAAGTAAACCATAGTATAATGTTTCGCCGCATCCCCACTTTGGTCCATTGGTCAGGTTTTAGTCAATGTGTTTGCAGCTCTCCCCTCCACCCACCCGCCCGTGTAAGACACCGAATCACCAAGGGTTTAAGCAACTTGACCTTTATGCCTTATCTTTAATGGTCTCAATAACATTTTACGCCGAGAACCACCAGGGGGGGGGGGGGGGGGGGGGGGTTCACCTTTCACATTTGATATGACCTCTAAATTAAGACCGACAACATTTCAAATTTTTTTGACACGAGTCTTGATTATATATTTTATGTTGATAACCGCCACCTTACACCCCACTTCTTTCATCTATCTCTGAACCTCCTTGCTGACTTAAAGTGTAGGTTGGTTTCAGTGATGCCATTGATTCTGAAACATGAAGGCATTTTTGTATGTAAAGTCTAATGGCAACGGCGAAGCCTGGGTGAAATGAACAGCAAGATGGTTAACTAGAAAATTAAGAATCTCTCTAAACCAACTTACTTAAAACATAAATCAATAGCACAAGAGGCAACACTCTTGAAATATAACTGTAACAATGTCAAAAAATAACCAATAAGACAGAAAACTCAAGAAAGACGAGCTAGAAATCATACCTGTCAGCAAGATTTCAAGGTTTCAGTAGAGGAACCCATGGAAGGCAAAGCAAGCATTTTCAGAGGCAGAATTCCATCCAGAAACAACTAGAAGGTGGTCAGAGTTACAAACGATGGAGTCTCCCACATCCTGCCTGCCATGAAGTGCTTGTTTGCTTGTTTGGTAGGGGATAAAGAGATTGCAGCATCCAAGTTCCAAGCACTAACAAAGAGACAAGTTAGTTTGGCTTCCTGACTACAAAGGAAGATGATAGCATGTGTGTCTTTGGTTTCTTAGGTTCCTGATTCAAAAGGGAACAACTCGGTCTGGGAAGGTAGTATATTTCCTAGAACTAAGGTCAAATTGTGGCCGTATATGATGAAAGCTCTTCCAAAATTTGACTGAGAAGGACTGTAATTTCTACTTCACATTATCTTTCATACTAACACCTCAGAGGGCGTCTCACATCTTTTATGAATGCACCTTCAGGCACACATGATGCTATATGGATGGGATGCTCACCCAGGGTGGATAGTAGCAAACTTGGATGGCTCCTTGGCTCAACAGTCTGCCAGGTGTCAGGGTTGAGAAAGGAGACACAATCTTGTGCTTTAGTGCAGGTAGCTGTTGAGCTTGGAGCGCTCTTAGAAGGTCACAGAATCTGGTATCAATATGACTCTGAGAATGTTATAAAATGTTGAATGGTCAGAAGCAACCCCCTCAGAATGCTCAAGTTTGTTAGAATAGATGGAGAACGTACTTGTAGTTTTTACGATATTAGGTACTCTCATAATTGAGGCCCCGGTAGACTCTCTTGCTAGGGAAGGTGCAGGTGAGCTCGTCAGACCAGTCTCCTCCTCTTAAAGTCTCGGGGGAGATGGTGGGTTATGAGTCTTGAGACAAAGGCTAGTGCATCCTATCCAAGATGGTCATAGGCCTCTTAAAGTAACACTGAGTTTGTTTGGCCGTTGATAGCTTCATTGTAGTTGTTTGAGACTTTTGAGTTGTTCCCTTCATGTATAGGCTTAATAATTGTATCTCGTTGAGCTTTGCTTTGTGCTAAGGTGTGAACATTTCCTCATTTTAATTATTTAAAAAAAAGGTGTGAAAGAAGAGGCAGTTCTCTAGTGTCACACGACATTAAGACGAATGATGGAATACAAAAGAAAATAAAAAAACTAGAATTATGTCGAAAACCAAAGCAAATCCAGTAAAATTAGATATCAAACCACCAAATTCTGGGAAAGAAAATTCCATTAATTACCTCTACTGATTCCAAGTACTAAAACTAGCATACTCCACTAAGAAAGTAATGTAAAAGTAACAAATGTATGGAAAATTAAAAGAATTTACAATAATACACAACTGGAGACAAGTTAATGTCGGAAACCAAAGCAAATCCAGTAAGTATAGATATCAAATCTACCAAGCTCTGTAAAAATTAAAATTAAGTGAAATTTAAAAAAAAAAAATCCAACTTTACCCCTTATGATTCTGAGTACTAATAGTATACTCTGTTAAGAAAGCAATGTAAAGTAACAAATAAAAAGAACTTACAATAGGACACAAACTGGAGACTAAGTTGAGGATCTCTCCACATTTGGGGGAGAACCCTTATAGAATAATCTCAACTCTCAAAAAACACACAAATGGATCAACAACCATTCTATGGTCATAAAAAACAGTCTCGGATGCATTCATCTTAGTGACCTAATGTAGACGAGTATAAAAAATTCATCAATTTGATTTAGAGGAACTTACAAGATTCTACTTGAAGTAGATCCAGAAGAACCCATTGAATCCCATTTCTTTTGTCAGGTGAACGTATTTCACTATGCAACATTTCTTGGGTCAGGAGAACGCATTTCACTATGCAACAACTCTAGTGATACGTAATCTGGTTAGGTATGATACACAAGACCAGAGCTAAACCAAGTTGATCCCTCTGCTAGGAGTTCTTTGCATGAGCGCAAAGAAAGCAAAATTTTTTGTTTCCAATACTAAGTACGGGTGCTTGAGTTTAAAATTAAAAAGACATGGTGAGTCGTTTATTGAAATTGTAAGAGGGGTTGTACAAGTCTTTACTTTTAAATGACATAAAGGAAGTTTTTTGCTTTTGAGAGTTGATTGTGTTTTAGCTGGAAAGGGGAGGTGGCATTGCAGATTCCCTTGTCTCTGCCACCAAATTAATTTGTTACTTCCTGTTCTGAGAATAACAAATTTTAGAAACTCCATGTTTCTGTTTTGAACTATTTTCTTTTAAGAAATCAGGTGTACATTCTCATGGATACAAACATCTGTAATGAGACTTGAACCTAATGCTAGGCAAGTATCTGCAATAATGAATAGTAAGATGAATCAAACGATACAATGAATTCTACTTTACAAGATAATTTTACCTTTTCAATAAATGTATTGGAGATTATGGACAAAATGTCAAAGTTCACTTAGCTTGATCGGTCGCTTTGTTGATTTCATAAAATTTCTCTGCAATCCTCTCTGCCACTTTCACTTTCCCATGGATCTTACATGCCCCCAACAACGCACCCCAGAGAGCAAAATCAGGCTCCATCTCCATACCTAAAATCAACACTTCCGCTTCCTCCACATGTCCTGCTCTTCCAAGCATATCCACCATACATGTGTAATGCTCTAATCCGGGCTTCACTCTAAACCTACACTTCATCATCTCAAAAAACTTTCTCCCCATGTCCATCAAACCACTGTGACTACATGTCGTCAAAACTGCGGTGAACGCTATACCATCAGGAATCACTCCCTTACTCAACATTTCTTCAAACAATTCAAAAACCTCACTTGAAATCCCATGCATCCCATATCCGGCAATCATCGCTGACCATGTAACGACATTTCTCTCAATCACTTTATCAAACACTCGGCGCGCAATGATCAAATCCCCACACTTTGAATACATTGTAATCAATGCATTACAAATTGTTGTATCTGATGAAAACCCATGCACTAATACAGCTAAATGGACTTGACGACCCATATAGAGTGCAGACATTCTTCCGCAAGTTTTGAGAACAGCTGGAAAAGTATGGCGATCAGGTTGTTTACCCAACATAAGCATTTGACGGTAAATGTTGATAGAGTCAAGAAACCGGTTAAATGAAGTGTAACATCGAATCATAGTGTTATAAAGAAAAGTCGATTGGCGATTAGTAACAAAGAAGATATACTCAGCTTCACGCATTTGCTTACAAGTGGCATATGAATAAATGAGTTTGGCTCTAATGAAGTCATGGTGTGAGACACCTAGTTTCAAGAGTCGTCCATGGACTCGTGTGAGTCGACTTAGATTCGTTGTACAAGCGCATGACTCGAGCATAGTAGCATAGTACTCAATGTCATTAATCCTACTCTTTAGAGAAGATGCAATTGATGTAACACGCATTGAACTTAACATAAGACCAATTCGAGCAAAAGTTATGAACACCTAACTCAAAAATGGGAAATCTTAACAACAATACCCCAAGATCACAATTGTGGAGTGTTTCTTTGGTGTTATGTGGAGGAGATAAGAGACGGATTAGTGAAACGCGGATAGATAACGGACAAGAGGGACGATGATGAAGTTGATGTCTTTCTTCAAATTCTAAATTTTCAGCAACTTCTGCATATAGGGTTGTTGCAATAACTCTACATCAATAAAAAAAGAAGCACCAATTTAGCTTTTTTACACAAATGGTCATATCTATAAGTAAATTGGCAAATCAACCTCTATCATACATTTGGAACTCACAAACAAATATTCAGGTCTATACCTTGATTCTATTTTCGACACAATTTGAATAAATGCCTCATACGCTATCTAATTGGCCTAAAACAATCAAATAATGTTTCACACTAATATCATCTTAATAACCCCTAAAAATCTTTCTTAGTCTCCTCGTCCAAACCCACGTGGGGTGCATACACACCAATGACATGCACTATCTCTAGTTCTAAAGCTAATTTAATACTTATGATTCTATCCCAAAACCTCCTAACGTCGACTACTGCATCCTTAAAAACTTTATCTGCCACTATTCTCACCCCGTTTCTAGTTTCATCTTTACCAGAATAGAAGAATTTGAACCCTCCTCCTAATTCTTTAGCCTTGTTCCCCTTCCATTGTCTTTTGAAGACAAACTATGTTTACTTTCCTCCTACGCAGGGCAACCACTAATTCTATTGTCTTTCCCATCAAGGTTCCTATGTTCCAAGAGGCTAATCTAATCATTCTATCTCTAGCTCTAACCTGGACTAGCTTCTTTACTCGCCCCCGGTCCAGAATGGTGCGAGAACCCTTGCCTATTTGACACTACAGCCAGGCGTCGCTGCAGCGCACTTTGCTCATTTATCACTACACCCGAGCGTAAGTGCAGCGCATCGCTTATAGCGGGGGACGCCCTATCTTCTGCATTAATCTTTTTGAACCAAATTCCATGAAAAATGATGTGATGGATTTTTTTACGGTTGACTATCACAAGCCTAACACCAACACTCCTCCTTTATCCGGGCTTGGGACCGACCGTTGCAACGGGTGAAGTTACTTTGTTAACACTATATAAAGATATTTTATATTTCCCTTGCAACGGCAAAAACATACATAATACAACATAGAAAACCAACTTTGGTCAAGAGCTCCTATAACCCGACCTGAAATTTGTTATACAATTACTATACCCAATCAGGGACCCGCACCAGACCTAACAATAGGTCGGATAGGGCTCTGTGATTCATCTAGGTCTATCTAAGTATCCATTAGGTTGGAGCAAAATGCCATTGAAATAAATTATTTGAATTATATGGGTATAGCCGAGTTCCCATTGGGAAATTCCTACCCCATCCTCACCCCAATTTAGTCTCGGTGATCAAGTACAAAAACACTCTAGGAATGCAAGATGGTGTTCTTGGTCATCGACCAAAAAGGCTCCCATTTAACCAATTTGTCATTCATTGAGTCCCTATTAAGATGTTGTGAGTCACAGTCTGGAAAGTTAGCCTATAAAGAAAGGTAATCAATACAACTAAGCATAATGAACATGTAAAACCAAATAGCTAATAGGTGCATGCAAACTCCATTGGAATAAAATAAAATGAGCAGTTCTACGCGTCGAGGAAACGAGCGAGGGAAATGAGGTGGCGGAGTGAGAGTCGTTCATCTCGCTCAGGATGCGCGTGTGAAAAGTCAACACACGTATCTCGAGTGAGATGAACGGCTCTCACCCCGCCACCTCACTTCCCTCGCCCAATTCCTCGACATTTAGAATTTCTGAAATAAAATAAAAGCTTTACTTGTCAGATTAATTGTTAAAGGATACAAGACACTAAAGAGTTTTTTGTTTCCTCCAACGATCCTCTATCCTTTCAATTATAATATTTACAAAGACAACGCCTCCCATTACCTATTAGTGGCAAGTGAGATAAGCCACCTTGCATCACATCTCTCATTCTTGAAGATTATAATACATACATATCCCAAGAAATATCATAAGTTCAACGTGCACAATTCTTTTCTAACCCCTGAACATCAAGGCACACGCTTCCAATCTTAAAACATCCATTGTGGAAACTAAGTCAAGTTTGTTTAAATGGGGGATCCTATATATAGATATGTTAAGTAGTTTAATGCTTATTGACAATTTATTCTAGTATAAATAAGGAGCCCTCGATTCAGTTGAGTGTTCATTCTCTAATCTCTCATTGACCTGGCTTAAAGGAAGCTCCTGCAATGAACTTGGTGGAAACTAGACAAAGCATTGAGACAATCCTCTCCTCATTCACTCTCGCACCTTCAAGTTCATTTTTCTGCCTAAATTTGAAAAATTGAGGCAATTATTACGACGAGGTTACAAAGAAAATTTCAGAAAACTTTTTATTGTGATTTTCTCCTTTAGCATTGTTTTTTTATTCTTTTTTGATGTTATATTCTAAATGAATGAACAATTAATATGATACGAGCCATGTCGGGGAAAATCCACCCTTAGTGTTAAATGTCCAAACTAAGCATTTTGCTTAAAAAAAAAAGTAAATAAATAAAATCTTTGATCACCCTCTCAGAGTTCTCATTAGATCTATTTCATAATTCATCTTTTCTAACAAATCATTGTCCGGACACAACCTAACTCTTTCATTTCAAATCATGAAATAGTTACAGCCAACACCCTTGGCATACCTTCAGATCAAATATTAAAAGAAAATAATTGCAATAGCATTACAACGTGCCAACAACAACAACAACGAAGTTCTGATACAAAAAAGATATTCCAATTAAGAAAAAAGCCCTTAAATCGAGCTTTCCTAATTCTCTGATGAGCCAAACTTCAAAACTAGAAAACTGTAATGATTTCCACGTCCACCAGGATCAAATCCTTCCTTGTGTCGAGCCCTCGAATATGCTTATTATTACTATCAAGCCAAGTACCCCAAAGAATTGAGTATGGTGTAAGTGATCCCATCTTCTTTCTCTTCTAAACATTCATAAGCTTGACAACAAAACTTTTCGATGGATCAAGAACAATGGAATCCGAAAGAACCCAATGAAGTTGAATCCTTTCGAAAATTGTTACCAAATGCCCAATTTGGAAATAGGGTAAGTGCTACTCGTTTTCTATTCTTTCAATTTTTCTCTTTCCAACTGTCTCACTCCCTTAAAGAGTATCTTCTAAAAAATAAATTGAATGTAGGCGGCATCCCTTCAACCCAAACCAGTAGCCAAAACCATTTCAAACCTTGAGACGACATGGAAAATAATTTTTCTGTTTTTTTTCAAAAAAATACAATAAAAATGATAATTGAAAGCCAAAACTACATACACTAATTACACACATCTCCAAAGAATGGTTAGAGATCATGAAACATATGTAGTACACTTTACAAGAAGATATTCAAACCGCACCACCCCTCTGAATTAGGCTTTAAAGGAAGCCCAATTCCAAACACGAGCAATAACATGAACATCTATTGTTAGTCTTCAAAGGATCGCCCCTTTCCTTCTGATTTTTTCTTTTTTTTTTCATTCCAAATGACCAAAAATTGGGGGAGGAGGGGTTCATAGCACCTTGGAAGGGATTTTTCCTCCACCGAAATGCTAGAATACTAAACCATTCTTGGACCATTTTCAAATTGTTACTCACGTTGGAGTGTTGGACTTCCATGCAGTTTTCCTCCCATGTTTATACTTTCATATGGTGGCCCACAAACATTTTACTCATCTAGGTTTTCTATTTTTATCCATAGTCCTCTGTTCTTTTTTCAAAAAAAAATACAATAAAATGATAAGTTTTATTGAAAGCCAAAACTAAATACACTAATTACAAACATCTCCAAAGAATGGTTAGAGATCATCAAACAATTGTAGCACACTTACAAAAAGATATTCAAACCGCACCACCCCTCTGAATTAGGCTTTAAGGAAGCCCAATTTCAAACACGAGCAATAACATGAACATCCACTGTTAGTCTTCGAAGGATCGCCCATTTCCTTCAGATTTTCTCTATTTATTTTTTCATTCCAAATGACCCCCAAAAAAAAAAAATTTGCGGGAGGGGGGGGTCCATAGCACCTTGGAAGGGATTTTTCCTATACCAAAATGCTAGAATACTAAACCATTCTTGAACCATTTTCAAAATTTTGGTACACATATTGGACTTCCATGCAGTTTTCTTCCCACACTTACACTTTCATATGGTGGCCTACAAACATTTTACTCATCTAGGTTTTCTATTTTTATCCATAGTCCTCAATTAGTTCCATGCATGACTTAAATTTATGCTTATATTATGTTTGACTTTCACTCTCAATACAAAATTAGGGACAGCCAGACAAGAGAAGACCAAGCCAATTGCATCTCTCCCTAATTGATGATAATTTTCTAACATACAAAAGTTTTATAGTAATGCAAGAAATCAATTATAAATTACATAAGTTTTATAGTTACAATACATCACTACAAGAAAAATTGTGATCCATAGCGTTTAAAAACCGCTATGGTAGGATACCATAGCGGTTTAGTAACCGCTATGACAGCCGACGCTATAATAGACCCAGGGGATATTATAGCGGTTTTAAAACGTTATGGTAAGTTTGGCTTTTATAGCGTTTCAAAACCGCTATGGTATCCTCTTCCATAGCGTTTTAAAAACGCTATAGTAGACTCTAAAACCGCTATGGTAGACTTTACCATAGCGTTTTAAAAATGCTATGGTAAGTATACATAGCAATTTTTTTTATTTTTTTTTTTTATTTTTTTATTTTTTTTTTTACTATCAAATGACTTTTTATTACATCTTATCATGTATGCATTAGCCTAAGCACTCGAAATTCATTGTGACAAAGACAAGAAAAACCATGTTGGTGATCAAGCAAAAGAAAATAAAATGTATTATTTTCACTTCCTTTTGCTAAAAGAAATGTTGAATGATCTAAACATTTTTGTGATGATGAATGTACATAATGTTTCAAGGGAAAAAAGGGAACGAAAGCAATGACATAATTTTGTGATGATGAATGTACATAATGTACAAACTCTTATTAATCTACACCTGCAACAACAACAACGACAGCAGAAACAGCAACATCAACAGCAACAACAACATCAACAGTGGCTATCGACAGCAATAACAGCAACGATAGCAACAACAGCAGCAGATGAAACAAATTCCCCAGTTTTTCCCAACAGCTGAAAGTCCTCGTAGGGCGAAAAATTGTGCTGTAGATGAAACAAATTCCCCAGTTTCCATACCTGTGAAAGTATATCTTCAATTTATTACATGTTTTTCTGTGGGTGTGTAAAGTTTTTTTATAATTAAACCATTGAACATACCATGAACCATCAGGCATTTGAATCTCTTCAATGAATCGTACTGCTTTTGAAATGGAAAGGTCGATTTCTTCCTTCCATTTTCCTGGATATAACTTCTTGAACAAGACTAGAGCATGAATTGCCGATGCAGCTCATTCAACGTACCTGAGGTATGACTCCATTGGCATTAATGAGTAAAAATAAGTCATAACACTCAATAAGGAAATTGATGAAGTAAGATTGCTTACTCAAACTAAAAAACAAGGCCATGAAATAGTTCTGTTGGATTTAGAACCTACAAAAAAAATTAAGAATAATTTTTTTTTCAAATGATAATTGAACATCTCAAATACTCTGTGAATTGTAGGTGAGAAATGTATGCTACTATTTTGATTTGTGTAAAAGTTCACCTCTAGCCAATCCAGTCCAGTCGGTGGCTCCCCCACTGTGAAACCACCTTTTCCACCCTGCCACCATGTCAAATGGGTAAACATCAAATGTGACTTATGAACCAGTGCACATCTAAATTAGGGAATATTACAATTTCTCCAGTTCCTGCAAGCTACCCAAGTTTTGTATCTGCCCCGTAAGTAACGTGTTGTGTAAATCCCTGAATTATATTCCAGCAAATCTTATTGGGAAAATAGCATAAAGAAACTTTGCATAGAAAATATGCTATTAATCTACTACTGATATGAAAAAGTTGGAAACCAACATAGATAATATTGATATTAAGTTTGTGTTTGTGTACAATGGAAACCATGCGTTGGCACATGTAAAAAATTTAGTAACCATTTCAAAGAAAATGAATTCCCATTTCAAAGGGAAAAACATGATTTAGTTATTTTTCGCATCAATGAGTGGCTTCAATACAAATTTAGTACAATCTAGTGATAATTCATAAACTTTCTTAAAAAAAAATTCCCATTGCAGATAAAGACACCTTAAGAGTGAATTCATATTCAAAGAGCTTACAATGTTTTAAGATCTAGCAAATCTCCAAAAGTTGGGCTGATTGACCTCAAATCAATGTCGGAAAGCTCCCTAATATTTGTCAATAAAAATGAATTCTACATGAATACATGATAGCACAATGAATTGTTTGTTAAAAAGAGAAAAATGAGTAAAATAAATCAACATAAATATTATGCTCACAGTGATGTAACAAGACTTCCTTCACAGCCAATATGTTTCCATGGTGTTGGCAAGCATGGATCATCATGCCAGTCTAAATCCAAGCTAATAGATTGTTGGATAACTTGAAGTGATGGAATATAAAAACTGGAATATATGAGTGATTACGCCCAAACAATACACGCGGTCAATTGCAGTAAAGAATGGGGTGTCGATCCCACGAGGAAAAACGATCTACAAAATAAGGTTAAGGAAGACAAACTATGCGAAACTAAAATAAATTCTAACAAATTTAAAATACGAAATTGAATTTAATTTAATTAAGTTTGGAAAAATCACAAGGTTCCAAGAATCCCTCCTAGACTTCACACACCAATTAGTATCGATTCGCTATGATGACTCAACTACGTACTTCACATCCCAAACGACGTAATCGGAAAAATAATCGTTTAATCATTAATATACCCTAATGTAAATGAATTTAAGATTTCACTTTTTCTAAGTAAACACAAAGGTTTGTCATATGTGATATCTTAAACTTACGATATATCCGGAGACAATACCGTAATAAATGACGATCACATATAACTAACCTACCGGAATCAATTAATCTTTAAACATTCCACACATAAGAAAAGCGTGACTAAGCTTATATGGAGAAGAAAAGATAATCACCGGAGTAATAAAAATCTACAAAGAAATCTATGATATCCTTCTCACTGAAATAACATAAATTTCTACATTAAATAAAAGTGAGAATCATTAAACA
Organism: Berberis thunbergii; assembly: GCA_003290165.1. Lineage (NCBI taxonomy): Eukaryota > Viridiplantae > Streptophyta > Magnoliopsida > Ranunculales > Berberidaceae > Berberis > Berberis thunbergii. The sequence continues at coordinate 449,990 of QNQO01000886.1, forward strand.
TCATTATTCATCGTGAAAACTTAAAGCGAATCAATTACTAATTTAGTTCGTTACATCTAGGAGTTCACCTCTTCACCTTGCGTGGGGTTTAGTGACTCATGGTGGTGGTGGTCACAGCATCACTGGATGAGGAATCCATCACTTCCTGTCCGCGCACGAATCCCGAGAAAAACAGCTAAAAAGGCTCTGTGGTGGCTCTTACAAGTTCTCGGGGTGGCAATAGGCAAAACCGTTTTTCAAACCAAAAAAACAGAATTTCCCGCCGAATTCGCGCCCTGCTTCAGCCTTCGTCTTCTCCAGCGCGACAGCGCCCTTCCCGCCTCCGTTCTCCGCTCCTCGCGAGCTTCCTCTCCTCCCAATCGCTCCTGTACCTGCAAGAACAAAGAGAGAGGGTGAAGGAACAGAGATAATAACAAAACCGCGAGAGAGAGGACGAGAAACAGGGAGCTGAAACAGGGTGGTGTTCTCCCTGTTTCGCGGTGGTAGCGAGGTTCTCGTGGTGGTTATCTGGTCTGTTTCGGCAGTGGTCGACAGAGAGAGAGAGGTGGAGGAGGGAGAGACTGTGGAGAAGAGAGAAAGCCGAACGAGGGCGAGGAACAGGGAGCGAAACAGGGAGGTGCTCCCTGTTTCGCGGCGGTGTTGTGCGAGCGGTGGTGAGGTGAGGTTGGTGTTTGTACTGTGTAACAGGGGCGTGACACGGTGGCGAGGTCGGTTAGTGGCGAGAGAGCTCTGTCTCTGCCCTGGTGGAGGTGGAGATGGCTGGTTAGTGGCGGTGGCGAGGTCGGTTAGTGGCGAGGTGGTGGTTGGTTAGTGGCGAGAGAGCTCTGTCTCTGCCCTGGTGGAGGTGGAGATGGAGGCTGGAAAACGTGGGAGAGAAGAGAGTCTTCCCTTTGGAGAAGGCAAGAGAGAAACCTAAATAGGATTCCTCTATTTCCTTGTTAGGCTGGGCTTAGGATTCTAGCTTTCTGGGCTTTGGCTTGGTTAAAGTAATTGGACCATGCTTATTCGAGTTAGGCTTAGATGTGTGAACCACTCTTTGTACCACCGCTAGAATCGACAAATTAATCATTTTCTCAAATTTGTCGCCTTAATGCGACTTTATCGTTCACGCGTGCAGATTCCTACAAAACATAAAAATTGAAATAATTAGAATAAAATATATTAATTGAAGCACTAACATATATAAATTAAGGGTCATAATTTGTAATAATTACGTGTATATCAAATACCCCCAAACCTATATTTTGCTAGTCCTCGAGCAAAACAAAATAAAGAATAAAATCCTAACTCACTTTCGTATGAATCACGGTTGCACTTACCTTAACGTGCAACAAGGCTTTAAACCTCTAGATTACCTCTAGAGGACGAGTTATAGTCTCGTGAGAGTTTCCAGAAATGCTACCCCCAAACATTACTGACTCAATAAAACAAAATCTATTTTCTAAAAACATAATGCAAAAACGTGAGCATTCTTCTTTATTTTCCTTAGAGTAATTTTCTAATTGCTTAGCATTCGAGAAAAACAACAAACTAAGACTGTCACAAAAGTATATCAATAGAGTACAATAATTTAATAGTATCCAAAGGTTAAATGAATTTCATAATCATTCTCAACTCGAAGTGTGTGTGTGAGGAGCCTTATCAACATAACTCTTCATCTCATAGTAAAGATGTGACAAGAAAAACTTTAGAAAAGACGTTTCGACTACAATTCTCTCATGTCGCTCAGAAATGAAACGCTCAGAGATTAGGCACTCACAGTTTATATGTGAGGAAAAGAATATATTATGGAAAATGCAAACGTCTCACATATAATTATCATGAAAAACGGAATTTTTAAAGAGTGAAATGAATATGATCTCATGGACCGGAATATTGATTACTTTTGAGAATGTTGAATCAAACACCATAGTTCTTGCCTATTCAATCTCCACATCTATTAAGCTAACTTTCACTTAAGATCAATCAGGTCTTTACTAGGTTGTATTGGGGCTTGGATTATGGCAAACAATAATGGACAAAAAGGATACAAAGATTTTCTGAGAATGGATACACCCTTGAATAAAACATAGGGCATTGAAGAGCAAATCAATGTTGTACACCATTAACTTTTTCTTCATTATTTTCTTCTTCAATCACATTTTTTTTTTTTTTTTTTGAAATGCTTTTCCCCATTGATACAATCCAACACTTTTACTTTGAGGGCGCATGAAATATCTCTTTTTTTTTTTTTTTTTTTGATATTTGCCCATTCCATAAATATATCTCACCGGATACATTCTCAGAAAATTGGGTAAGGATAAACTAATAGAGGTATTACTCCTTGATTGGAGTAGGTATTGGGAATGAGGATCACAAAGAAAAGGTTATCTAAAGGCTCAAAGGGCTGCAAATGGATATTTATTATTGGGTAGGCTAAAAGGCTAAAAATGGTTTAAAGAAAGAAATGCCTATATCACTTCATAAGTTCTAGTTAGTACTAGGACATCTCAACTAAACAAAGCAAGAAGTTCTAGTGGAAAGATTCAATTTTTATGTCATTCTTAAAGCAATCAATAAGAAAATCAAGAATAATGAGATCATCAACGAAATAATGTGGACTCAAGAAAAATCAGAGTGTAATTAATAACCCTCAAGAAATAAAGAGTGGCTCAAAACTCACAAGGGTTAAGTCTCCACTATTATTCTAAGGTTTTCTAGTTCAATACCTCACTAATCAACTTCAAATCATGTTGACTTGGCTTATAGTGCATGAATAGTCGAGTTGAAAAGTCTCACGAAATACATCTAACATAAGGATACTATCAAATATCATGTTTTCCACTAATATAACTATGTGACACGTGCTAGTATGTGTTTTCTCAAAATTAAAGGCAACAAAAATATTCTCTAAAAAAAAGAACTCAAAACCTCTTTTTTTTTTTTTTTATTCACCAAGAGTTCGGATTTCAAATGCATTTTCAAGAAGATTTTACACAACAATTACCATAATCATCTAAGTATTCAATGGAGATTGAGTAGAACACAAAAATGACTCGGTTTAATTGTAAAATACGTTTTAAACTCAAAGATTTTTGAAAATTGCATAAAAAAATCTAATAAACCACACCCCCAAACCTAAACCAAACATTGTCCTCAATGTATAAAATAATAATCATGACAAATCAAGGCAAAAGAAAATAGGAGGGTTAGAGTGATATTACCATGGTGAAGCTTTACCAATTTCAAATAGACAATGTCCTCACTGTCACCAAAATATAAGAAATTCATACCGACGGGAGAAAGGAACATATGGGATGAAGAGTTCCAAGTGACTCCAATAGCAACACCTAAAATAACCTGAAATACTAAAAGAAAAACATAAAAGCAACAACCTAAACTAAACTAAAATAATAATAATAATAATAATAAATGAAAAATAAAAACTGTTATGGAGCTAACGAGTATGAGTGAGACACAACTAAATAGGGTACTCGAAAATCAATCCAAACTAACAGCAAAGACACACAACTAAGGCTAGGCTGCCTCCTAGGAGCGCTTGGTTTAACGTCGTCAGCCCGACATATATTCTCCCTCATGAAAGATATACTATGAAGTGATGAGGAAGAACATAGGGAACATTCACCTCCAAACCTAGTCTATGATATAAATGAGTCAAAAGGGTGAAGGAATCGTATACCAACAACCTGAAAAGTTGAGGATCAATCCATTCAAAGATAGCGACCACCTGATGTTTCTTGTTGATAGTGCATAGATCCTTGATGACCCTCGCATAAGTTGGTACCTGTTTAAACACATGTGGCAAAGGTAAGTTAATTTTAACCTGGTTCAAGTGTTCTAGAATCTCACCATACAATTTTGATTTCTTTCCAGTAGGTCGTAGTGCTTGAGGAAAAGGAACTGAAACTGGAATGTTCTTGTTGGGCTCATCCTTAGGGATGCTCTCATTTGCACATGGGGAGGTGCTTATAGTTGTGGACGAGCTTGACCCATCTAAGATCTTACCACTCTGAGTAGCCATGGCATTAACCTCTGTGACATTCTGAGAGTCTGAAGTAGAGGTTTGTGCCATAAGTTGGCCCTTCGGATTTGGTTGAGGCTGTGACTGAAATTGGTCCTGAGCTTGTACAGTTAATGAACTTGCCAGCCTTGTTATTTGGCTTCTGATCTCCTTGTTCTCCTCTGCCAACTGTGTCAATGCAACCTCAATTTTGTGATTAGTTATACCTTGTGCCTCTATAAATGCATGCAATGTGTCTGATAAAGAACTTGTGTTAGATTGTGCATTGTATGGAGGTGCAGGGTATGATCTAGGTGGTTGTGCCTGTGAGTGTGTAGGTTGGTCGGCCTCGGACCTCCAACTAAAGTTAGGGTGATCTCTCCAGCCAGAATTGTAAGTGTTAGAGAATGGTGAATAAGGCTTCCTGTACATCCCGAAGGCGTTACATTGTTCCTCATAAACCCCTCTCATCTCAATGAAGGTTGGGCAATCCTGTGTGAAGTGTTCAACTCCCCCGCATATAAAACAGGTGTCCTGTAGCTCAACTCTAGCAACAGTGTGTGCGGGCTTACCATCCTTGGTCTTAAGTGCTTCTAACTCCCTAGTTACTCTATCAAGTTGGGCTCTAAGGCTATCATCTTCCCTAAGTTGGTAAACTCCAGCTGGGCGTGGTCTATCTGTGCTCTCAGTAGCACGTGGACCAGTCCAAGTATGAGCCTTTTCAGCCAAGTCATTCAGGTACTCAATGGCCTCGTCAGGGTCCTTTTGCAAAAACTCTCCATTACACATCATCTCAAGGAACTGACGTTCTCTACTGGTGAGCCCCTCATAAAAATGACTGACTAAGCGCCAACTTTCATACTCATGGTGTGGGCATGTATTCAAGAGATCCTTGAACCTCTCCCACACTTGATATAATGTCTCGCTATTCTTTTGGGTGAAGGTAGAAATCTGTCTCTTTAGACTGTTGGTTTTGTGGTGAGGAAAGTATCTATTAAAAATGCTTGGGTCATCTCCTCCCACAAACCTAAGTGGTCTCTAGTCCAACTCACTCCTCCAAAATTTTTTATTTTTTAATTTTTTAATTTTTAGAAATAAAATAAAATGAAAATAAAGATAAAGATAAAAATTAAATTGGACCTACAACCTAAAAAAAATAAAATGAAAAATGAGCAAGAAAGATAATACCCGAAACCTTCCTTGTAGAATGACGCTTTTCCCCGGCAACGGCGCCAAAATTTGATTACGCCCAAACAATACACGCGGTCAATTGCAGTAAAGAATGGGGTGTCGATCCCACGAGGAAAAACGATCTACAAAATAAGGTTAAGGAAGACAAACTATGCGAAACTAAAATAAATTCTAACAAATTTAAAATACGAAATTGAATTTAATTTAATTAAGTTTGGAAAAATCACAAGGTTCCAAGAATCCCTCCTAGACTTCACACACCAATTAGTATCGATTCGCTATGATGACTCAACTACGTACTTCACATCCCAAACGACGTAATCGGAAAAATAATCGTTTAATCATTAATATACCCTAATGTAAATGAATTTAAGATTTCACTTTTTCTAAGTAAACACAAAGGTTTGTCATATGTGATATCTTAAACTTACGATATATCCGGAGACAATACCGTAATAAATGACGATCACATATAACTAACCTACCGGAATCAATTAATCTTTAAACATTCCACACATAAGAAAAGCGTGACTAAGCTTATATGGAGAAGAAAAGATAATCACCGGAGTAATAAAAATCTACAAAGAAATCTATGATATCCTTCTCACTGAAATAACATAAATTTCTACATTAAATAAAAGTGAGAATCATTAAACATCATTATTCATCGTGAAAACTTAAAGCGAATCAATTACTAATTTAGTTCGTTACATCTAGGAGTTCACCTCTTCACCTTGCGTGGGGTTTAGTGACTCATGGTGGTGGTGGTCACAGCATCACTGGATGAGGAATCCATCACTTCCTGTCCGCGCACGAATCCCGAGAAAAACAGCTAAAAAGGCTCTGTGGTGGCTCTTACAAGTTCTCGGGGTGGCAATAGGCAAAACCGTTTTTCAAACCAAAAAAACAGAATTTCCCGCCGAATTCGCGCCCTGCTTCAGCCTTCGTCTTCTCCAGCGCGACAGCGCCCTTCCCGCCTCCGTTCTCCGCTCCTCGCGAGCTTCCTCTCCTCCCAATCGCTCCTGTACCTGCAAGAACAAAGAGAGAGGGTGAAGGAACAGAGATAATAACAAAACCGCGAGAGAGAGGACGAGAAACAGGGAGCTGAAACAGGGTGGTGTTCTCCCTGTTTCGCGGTGGTAGCGAGGTTCTCGTGGTGGTTATCTGGTCTGTTTCGGCAGTGGTCGACAGAGAGAGAGAGGTGGAGGAGGGAGAGACTGTGGAGAAGAGAGAAAGCCGAACGAGGGCGAGGAACAGGGAGCGAAACAGGGAGGTGCTCCCTGTTTCGCGGCGGTGTTGTGCGAGCGGTGGTGAGGTGAGGTTGGTGTTTGTACTGTGTAACAGGGGCGTGACACGGTGGCGAGGTCGGTTAGTGGCGAGAGAGCTCTGTCTCTGCCCTGGTGGAGGTGGAGATGGCTGGTTAGTGGCGGTGGCGAGGTCGGTTAGTGGCGAGGTGGTGGTTGGTTAGTGGCGAGAGAGCTCTGTCTCTGCCCTGGTGGAGGTGGAGATGGAGGCTGGAAAACGTGGGAGAGAAGAGAGTCTTCCCTTTGGAGAAGGCAAGAGAGAAACCTAAATAGGATTCCTCTATTTCCTTGTTAGGCTGGGCTTAGGATTCTAGCTTTCTGGGCTTTGGCTTGGTTAAAGTAATTGGACCATGCTTATTCGAGTTAGGCTTAGATGTGTGAACCACTCTTTGTACCACCGCTAGAATCGACAAATTAATCATTTTCTCAAATTTGTCGCCTTAATGCGACTTTATCGTTCACGCGTGCAGATTCCTACAAAAACATAAAAATTGAAATAATTAGAATAAAATATATTAATTGAAGCACTAACATATATAAATTAAGGGTCATAATTTGTAATAATTACGTGTATATCAATGAGCTAAATTTAAACTGAAATAATGTCAAGAACATCATCAGTTAAGTGTACCAACAAACATTACCTTCTCAATGGGCTTTTTCCTTCTTGATCATACTGTTTTGAAGATCCTAAGATTCCTTGAGACAAATCTTCTGACTGAAGAAGGGAAATTAGAAATAAGATTTAAAAGAATTGGAAAAAGAAGAGCTTTACTAGAGATATATGTTCTAACATTAACATTTAGTAAACACAAATAGATGAAGTTCAACCTTCTTGTCAAGATTCGAGTCCATCTCCACAAGCGACGAAGCGCCAGTATTTGGACTGGCATTGATCTTGAAGGAATCTGACCACATGCTAGCCTGGTGAGCTGGTTCATGTAACTCCATGTTTCTGAGGAAATAAGCATGGATTGGACTGTATATTATTGCTTTTATAATAACTTACCCTCCCATTATTTGCATCTTTTTTATGTTTTTTTTGCCAATAACTAGGCACGACAACTCACTGTTTTTGTCTCCCTGGTGGCATGCCTTCGGCGTGCCACTTGGGTCCATGCAATGTTAATCAATGTTGTTTCGCTCCACTGGCTTCACCACACCTTATTCAAGTTGGAGTGTAACCAGGGCAACTAAGACACTCCTAGATTTTATTTATTTATTATTATTATTATTTTTTTTGTAAAAGTACCTTGAATTGAGGGGGGAAATAAAACTTATAGAAGCAACTTTAAATCACAACAAATTTTCAACATGATAAGAATCTGAAATAATTAGAAATATAAAAATTCTACCATTGAAAAAAAGGCTCCGCAGCAACGACGCCTCACCTTGCCAAGTTGGTAGGCGCCTAGGCGGAATTGGAGCCTTGCAGCTAACAACGTATTTTGCCCATGTCTTTATTTTCAAATGCTCTGCAATATGTATATAAAATTTGATCTAATTCGAAAGAAGATATTACCTTATAACCATAGTTGCGATAACGGCTTTCCTTTTTGGCATGTGCTAACACAATCCAGTACACATTCAGCAAGTTGTTTCTCCACATCTTCCACAGGAAGGCAGGCATCAACATTCTGCATGTGGAACAAGAAAATCTTAACGAATGTTTTAGAAAGGAAACCAAATATTAAAGACTGGTCTAACTAGCATGCTTAGCAACCCGAAATCAGAGAAAAAATAAAATGAAGAAAAAAGAACAAACCAGTCTATCAGACAGATTGCCTTGTTAAATCCGTCCCTCTAACAATCTCTAGTTAAACAACCTCTGAAAAACAAGAAGAGATACAAAAAGCGTTTTATATGAAAAGCCCCAAAAGATTCGGCTCCATAACCAGTCTTGCAAAACAAAATCACAAAACCAAAAACCTATTAAACCACAAATCAAAAAAAAAAAAAAAAAGGTATGAAAAATTTCTCATGACTGACCGTTTTGATCTCAATCGCATTGAAACTGGTTGCAACCTCTGTTCGAGCCGGAAGAAAATATGCATACACAAGGAAACAAGCACTAAAATAAGCAACAAAAGAAGAAACAGAGATTGAGAAGAGAAAGAAACCCAAAGCTTCTCTTGAGCTCCACAGATGATCAGATCAGAACCAACCGACATAAATCCCTCTTAACCACCTTCTTATTGCTCTATTCCTCTTATCACCACCAACAACAACAAGAACCTCTTTTATTCTTTTCTCTTCACTTCCATTCTCTCTACAAATTGTACCAACAAACTGAAACATATACAAGTGATATACACGTAATTATTACAAATTATAACCCTTAATTTATATATGTTAGTGCTTCAATTAATATATTTTATTCTAATTATTTCAATTTTTATGTTTTTGTAGGAATCTGCGCGCGGTGAACGATAAAAGTACATTAAGGAGACAAATTTGAGAAAATGATTAATTTGTCGATTCTAGCGGTGGTACAAAAAAGTGGTTCACACATCTAAGCCTAACCCGAATAAGCATGGTCCACTTACTTTAACCAAGCCCAGAAAGCTAGAATCCTAAACCCAGCCTAACAAGGAAATAGGGAAACCCTATTTAGGTTTCTCTATTGCCTTCTCTTGAGACAACTCTTCTCTTCCACGTTTTTCTGCTATCTCTCACAGCCACCATCTCCACCTCCACCAAGGCAGAGCCCTGCCGCTCTCGCCACTAACCAACCACCATCTCGCCACTAACCGTCCTCACTCTCGCCCCTGTTTCACCTCCCTGTTTCACGCTACAAACCTCACCTCGCCACCGTTCTCTCTGTCCATAACACAGCCGCCACCACCATCTCCCTCCATCTCTCTCACCGCCACCACCACTCGAACACCATCGCCACCACCGCGCGCATACTACTGCCGCGAAACAGGGAGCACCTCCCTGTTTCGCTCCTTGTTCCTCACTCTCGTTCCGCTATCTCTCTTCTCCACGGTTTCTCCCTCCTCCACTTCTCTCTCTCTGTCGATCACCGTCGAAACAGACCATGCAACCACCACTATCACCGCCGCAGAACAGAGAACGCGATAGGGAAGCGCTCCCTGTTTTGTTTCCACCTCTCGTTGTTCCTCACCCTCTCTCTTTGTTCTTGCAGGTGCCGGAGACATTCGTGAGGAGAGGAAGCTCGCGAGGAGCGGAAAACGGAGGCGGAGCAAGGCGCTGTCGCGCTGGAGAAGACGAACCAGGCGAGAGTCCCGACTATGAGGCGGGAAAAAATGTTTTTTTGTTTTGAAAAACCGTTTTGGCTATTGGCACCCCGAGAACTTGTAAGAGCCACCACAGAGCCTATTTAGCTCTTTTTCTCGGGATTCGTGCGTGTACAGGAAGCGATGGGTTCCTCCTCCAGTGATGCTGTCACCACCACCACTATGAGTCACTAAACCCCACGCAAGGTGAAGAGGTGAACTCCTAGATGTAACGCACTAAATTAGCATTTGATTCACTTTAAGTTTTCACGATGAATAATGATGTTTAATGATTATCACTTTTATTTAATATAGAAATTTATGTTATTTCAGTGAGAAAGATTTCATAGATTTCTTTGTAGATTGTTTTTATTCCGGTGATTATCTTTTCTTCTCCATATAAGCTTAGTCACGCTTTTCTTATGTGTGGAATGTTTAAGAATTAATTGATTCCGGTGGGTTAGTTATATGTGACCGTCATTTATTACGGTATTGTCTCCGGATATATCGTAAGTTTAGGATATCACATATGACAAACCTTTGTGATTTCTTAGAATAAGTGAAATCTAAACTTCATTTACATTAGGGTTTATTAATGATTAAAAAATTATTTTTCCGATTACGTCGTTTGGGATGTGAAACACGTAGTTGAGTCATCATAGCGAATAAATACTAATTGGCGTGTGAAGTCTAGGAGGGATTCTTGGAACCTTGTGATTTTTCCAAACTTAATTTTCATTAAATTAAATTCAATTTCGTATTTTAAATTTGTTAGAATTTATTAACTTTAGTTTCGCATAGTTTGTTTTCCTTAACCTTATTTTGTAGATCGTTTTTCCTCGTGGGATTGACACCCCATTCTTTACTGCAATTGACCGCGTGTATTGTTTGGGCGTAATCAAATTTTGGCGCCGTTGCCGGGGACAAGCGTCATTCTATATGGAAGGTTTCGGGTATTATCTTTCTTGCTCATTTTTCATTCTATTTTATTTTATTCTATTTTTTAGGTTTTAGGTCCAGTTTAATTTCTAACTTTATCTTTATTTTCATTTTATTTTATTTCTAAAAAAAATTTAATTAAAAAAAAAACATTGGAGGTGTGAGTTGGAACAGAGACCACTTAGGTTCGTGGGAGGAGATGACCCAAACATTTTGTAATAAATACTTTCCGCACCACAAAACCAACGGTCTAAAGAGACATATATCTACCTTCACCCAAAAGAATAGCGAGACACTATATCAAGTATGGGAAAGGTTCAAGGATCTCTTGAATACATGCCCACACCATGGGTATGAGAGTTGGCGCTTAGTCAGTTATTTTTATGAGGGACTCACCAGTAGAGAACGTCAGTTCCTTGAGATGATGTGTAATGGAGAATTTTTGCAAAAGGACCCTGACGAGGCCATTGAGTACCTGAATGACTTGGCTGAAAAGGCTCATACTTGGACTGGTCCAAGTGCTACTGAGAGCACGGATATAACACATCCAGCTGGAATTTACCAACTTAGGGAAGATGATAGCCTTAGAGCCCAACTTGATAGAGTAACCAGCGAGTTAGAGGCACTTAAGACCAAGGATGGTAGGCCCACACATACTGTTGCCAGAGTTGAGCTACAGGACGCCTGTTTTATATGCGGGGGAGTTGAACACTACGCACAGAATTGCCCGACCTTCACTGAGATGAGAGGGGTTTATGAGGAACAATGTAACGCCTTAGGGATGTACAAGAAGTCTTACTCACCATTCTCTAACAATTACAGTTCTGGCTGGAGAGATCACCCTAACTTTAGCTGGAGGTCTGAGGCAGACCAACCTAGACACTCACAGGCACAACCACCTAGGTCATACCCTGCACCTACATACAATGCACAATCTAACACAAGTTCCTTATCAAACACATTACATGCATTTATAGAGGCACAAGGTAAAACTAATAAAAAAATTGAGGTTGCATTGACACAGTTGGCAGAAGAGAACAAGGAGATCAGAAGCCAAATAACAAGGCTGACAAGTTCATTAACAGTACAAGCTTGGGGCCAATTTCCGTCACAACCTCAAGCAAATCCGAAGGGCCAACTTATGGCACAAACCTCTACTTCAGACCCTCAGAATGTCACAGAGGTTAATGTCATCGCCACTCAGAGTGGTAAGATCTTAGATAGGTCAAGCTCGTCCACAACTATAAGCACCTCCCCATGTGCAAATGAGAGCATCCCTGAGGATGAGCCCAACAAGAACATTCCAGTTTCAGATCTTTTTCCTCAAGCACTACGACCTACTGGAAAGAAATCAAAAATGTATGGTGAGATTCTGGAACACTTGAACCAGGTTAAAATTAACTTACCTTTGCCACATGTGTTTAAACAGGTACCAACTTATGCGAGGGTCATCAAGGATCTATGCACTATCAAGAAGAAACATCAGGTGGTTGCTATCTTTGAATGGATTGATCCTTAACTTTTCAGGTTGTTGGTATACGATTCCTTCACCCTTTTGACTCATTTATATCATAGACTAGGTTTGGAGGTGCGTGTTCCATATGTTCTTCCTCGTCACTTCATAGTATATCTTTCATGAGGGAGAATATATGTCGGGCTGACGACGTTAAACCAAGCGCTCCTAGGAGGCAACCTAGCCTTAGTTGTGTGTCTTTGCTGTTAGTTTGGATTGATTTTCGAGTACCCTATTTAGTTGTGTTTCACTCATACTCGTTAGCTCCATAACAGTTTTGACTTACAACATGCTTCTTTTTTGTTTTCTTTGTTAATGTCGAGTCTGCATTTTATCAATTTTTAATGAAAACTCCATGATTCTTATGTTTATGCGCGTTCATTGGTGGAAGATTTCATCGAAATTGGTAAAAAGCTTCACCATGGTACAATCACTCTAACCCTCCTCTTTTCTTTTGCCTTGATTTGTCATGATTATTATTTTATACATTGAGGACAATGTTTGATTTAGATTTGGGGGTGTGGTTTATTAGATTTTTTTATGCAATTTTCAAAAAATCTTTGAGTTTAAAACGTATTTTACAATTAAACCGAGTCATTTTGTGTTCTACTCAATCTCCATTGAACACTTAGATGATTATGGTAATTGTGTAAAATCTTCTTGAAAATGCATTTGAAATCCGAACTCTTGGTGGAAAAAAAAAGAAGAGGTTTTGAGTTTTTTTCAGATAATATTTTTGTTGCCTTTAATTTTGAGAAAACACATACTAGCACGTGTCACATAGTTATATTAGTGGAAAACATGATATTTGATAGTATCCTTATGTTAGATGTATTTCGTGAGACTTTTCAACTCGACTATTCATGCACTATAAGCCAAGTCAACATGATCTGAAGTTGATTAGTGAGGTATTGAACTAGAAAACCTTAGAATAATAGTGGGGACTTAACCCTTGTGAGTTTTGAGCCATTCTTTATTTCTTGAGGGTTATTAATTACACTCTGATTTTTCTTGAGTTCGCATTATTTCGTTGATGATCTCATTATTCTTGATTTTCTTATTGATTGCTTTAAGAATGATATAAAAATTGAATCTTTACACTAGAACTTTTTGCTTTATTTAGTTGAGATGTCCTAGTACTAACTAGAACTTATGAAGTGATATAGACATTTCTTTCTTTAAACCATTTTCAGCCTTTTAGCCTACCCAATAATAAATATCCATTTGCAGCCCTTTGAGCCTTTAGATAGCATTTTCTTTGTTATCCCCATTCCCAATACCCACTCCAATCAAGGAGTAACACCTCTATTATTTAATCATTACCCAATTTTCTGAGAATGTATCCGGTGAGATATATTTATGGAATGGGCTAATAAAAAAAATGAAAAAAAAAAGATATTTCATGCGCCCTTGAAGTAAAAGTGTTGGATTGTATCAATGGGGAAAAGTATGTTATTTCAAAAAAAAAAAAAAAAAAAAAAAAGTGATTGAAGAAGAAAATAATGAAGAAAAAGTTAATGGTGTACAACATTGATTTGCTCTTCAATGCTCTATGTTTTATTCAAGGGTGTATCCATTCTCAGAAAATCTTTGTATCCTTTTTGTCCATTATTGTTTGCCATAATCCAAGCCCCAATACAACCTAGTAAAGACCTGATTGATCTTAAGTGAAAGTTAGCTTAATAGATGTGGAAATTGAATAGGCAAGAACTATGGTGTTTGGTTCAACATTCTCAAAAGTAATCAATATTCCGGTCCATGAGATCATATTCATTTCACTCTTTGAAAATTCTGTTTTTCATGATAATTATATGTGAGACATTTGCATTTTCCATAATATATTCTTTTCCTCACATATAAACTGAGTGCCTAATCTCTGAGCGTTTCATTTCTGAGCGACATGAGAGAATTGTAGTCGAAACGTCTTTTCTAAAAGTTTTCTTGTCACATCTTTACTATGAGATGAAGAGTTATGTTGATAAGGCTTCTCACACACACACTTCGAGTTGAGAATAATTATGAAATTCATTTAACCTTTGGATACTATTAAATTATTGTACTCTATTGATTTACTTTTGTGACAATTTTAGTTTGTTGTTTTTCTCGAATGCTAAGCAATTAGAAAATTACTCTAAGGAAAATAAAGAAGAATGCTCACGTTTTTGCATTATGTTTTTAGAAAATAGATTTTGTTTTATAGAGTCAGTAATGTTTGGGGGTAGCATTTCTGGAAACCCTCACGAGACTATAACTCGTCCTCTAGAGGTAATCTAGAGGTTTAAAGCCATGTTGCACGTTAAGGTAAGTGCAACCGTGATTCCTACGAAAGTGAGTTAGGATTTTATTATTTATTTTGTTTTGTTCGAGGACTAGCAAAATATAGGTTTGGAGGTATTTGATATACACGTAATTATTACAAATTATAACCTTAATTTATATATGTTAGTCCTTCAATTAATATATTTTATTCTAATTATTTCAATTTTTATGTTTTTGTAGGAATCTGCGCGCGTGAACGATACAAGTGCATTAAGGCGACAAATTTGAGAAAATGATTAATTTGTCGATTCTAGCGGTGGTACAAAAGAGTGGTTCACACATCTAAGCCTAACCCGAATAAGCATGGTCCACTTACTTTAACCAAGCCCAAGCCCAGAAAACTAGAATCCTAAACCCAGCGTAACAAGGAAATAGAGAAACCCTATTGCCTTCTCTTGAGACAACTCTTCTCTTCCACGTTTTTCTGCTCTCTCTCACAGCCACCATCTCCACCTCCACCAAGGCAGAGCCCTGCCGCTCTCGCCACTAACCAACCACCATCTCGTCACTAACCGGTCTTCGCTCTCGCCCCTGTTTCACGCTACAAACCTCACCTCGCCACCGTTCTCTCTGTCCATAACACAGCCGCCACCACCATCTCCCTCAATCTCTCTCACCGCCACCACCACTCAAACACCATCGCCACCACCGCACGCATACTACTACCGCAAAACAGGGAGCACCTCCCTGTTCCTCGCCCTCGTTCCGCTCTCTTTTCCACGGTTTCTCCCTCCTCCACTTCTCTCTCTCTGTCGACCACCGCCGAAACAGACCACGCAACCACCACTATCACCGCCGCAGAACAGAGCACGCGATAGGGAAGCGCTCCCTGTTTTGTTTCCACCTTTCGTTGTTCCTCACCCTCTCTCTTTGTTCTTGCAGATGCCGGAGACATTCGTGAGGAGAGGAAGCTCGCGAGGAGCGGAGAACGGAGGCGGAGCAAGGCGCTGTCGCGCTGGAGAAAACGAACCAGGCGAGAGTCGCGACTGTGAGGCGGGGAAAAACTGTTTTTTTTTTGTTTTGAAAAACCGTTTTGGCTATTGACACCCTGAGAACTTGTAAGAGCCACCACAGAGCCTATTTAGCTCTTTTTCTCAAAATTCGTGCGCGTGCAGGAAGCGATGGGTTCCTCCTCCAGTGATGTTGTGACCACCACCACCATGAGTCACTAAACCCCATGCAAGGTGAAGAGGTGAACTCCTAGATGTAACGCACTAAATTAGCATTTGATTCGCTTTAAGTTTTCACGATAAATAATGATTTTAATAATTATCACTTTTAATTAATATAGAAATTTATGTTATTTCAGTGAGAAAGATTTCATAGATTTCTTTGTAGATTATTTTTATTCCGGTGATTATCTTTTCTTCTCCATATAAGCTTAGTCACGCTTTTCTTATGTGTGGAATGTTTAAGAATTAATTGATTTCGGTAGGTTAGTTATATGTGACCGTCATTTATTACGGTATTGTCTCCGGATATATCGTAAGTTTAGGATATCACATATGACAAACCTTTGTGGTTTCTTAGAATAAGTGAAATCTAAACTTCATTTACATTAGGGTTTATTAATGATTAAAGGATTATTTTTCCGATTACGTCGTTTGGGATGTGAAACACGTAGTTGAGTCATCATAGCGAATCAATACTAATTGGCGTGTGAAGTCTAGGAGGGATTCTTGGAACCTTGTGATTTTTCCAAACTTAATTTTCATTAAATTAAATTCAATTTCGTATTTTAAATTTGTTAGAATTTATTAACTTTAGTTTCGCATAGTTTGTTTTCCTTAACCTTATTTTGTAGATCGTTTTTCCTTGTGGGATCGACACCCCATTCTTTACTGCAATTGACCGCGTGTATTGTTTGGGCGTAATCACACGGTTTGGCATGGAAAATGCAAAGCTGGTTATTACTCCTTTGCTTCACATTTTAGACTTTCTCGAAAGTTATCTCCAGTCACAGTTGGAAGAAACGGAATACATGTCGCATGTTCCTTATGCTAGTGCAGTTGGCAGTTTAATGTATGCTATGGTGTGTACACGCCCTGACATTTCACAAGCTGTTAGTGTTGTGAGCAGGTATATGGAAAACCCTGGGAAGAAACATTGGGAGCAGTGAAATGGATGCTTAGGTACTTAAAAGGTACCTTGGATGTGGGTTTGGACTTCGGTGGAGATTCATGTCAGGTTCGTGGGTTTGTTGATTCTGATTATGCTGTGATCTAGATAGACAAGATCTACTACTGGTTACGTATTTCAGATATACGGTGCTCCGATTAGTTGGAGATCTATGCTTCAGGATACAATGGCTCTCTCTACTACAGAGGCAGAGTATATGGCATTGACAGACGGTGTAAAAGAAGCATTGTGGCTTCAAGGTCTTGTAAATGACTTGGGTGTGGAACAAGATAGTGTTGAGGTTCTCTGTGACAGTCAGAGTGTCATCCACTTGGCTAAAAATCAGGTTCATCACGCAAGGACTATGCATATTGACGTTCGATATCACTTTGTTCGAGATGTAATTGAGGATGGTGATGTGTCTTTGGTGAAAGTACACACAAAGGACAACCCTGTTGATATGTTGACAAAGGTTGTTCCTGGAGTTAAGTTCCAACATTGTTTGGACTTACTCCACATTGACTCATGTTGATTGAGGGCCCTTTGGGGCGTTGCCCTTCGGAGCGGTTTCGTGAGGTGACAAAGCTATGATGGAGTGTTGATCAGTTTATTCTCATGCCTGATTTCGGCTCATTTTTTCCTTATAAAAAATTCGTCGAGGTGGAGAATTGTGAAACAGGAACAGGAAACATAACTGTTTTGTGAAACAGGAAACGTGTTTGAAACAGGAAAGTGTTTGGACTCCTGTTTGAAACAGGAAACTGTTTGGACTTCTGGAAACTATTTTTGAGCAGGAAACAAATTCTAGGAAACAGGAAACTGTTGCGAAACATGAAACTGTTGTTCCTATATATACTATGAACTGTAGGTATTTTTTATTATTATTGCACGTAGAAAAACTATGAAACACAGGAATAGAGAAAGATAATTCCTTGAATTGTTTTATCTCTTGTTGAGAGATTGTGTGAGAATTGTCAACTTCTTGTACCTTGTTCTTGAATATAGTGGAATCACCTCACCGTGGACGTAGGCAATTGCTGAACCACGTAAACCTTGTGTCTTTTGTGGTATGTTCTTGGTTTTCTCTAATTACTTTCATTGCTAGTTGCTCTATTTAATTGATTGGATCATTGTGGTACTTGTGTGCAATTGTTGTGTCTACCCGCTTCCGCAATAAGGCGCAACAACTTGTTTGATTGAGATTTATCAGCCAACGGGTAATAATAGGAATTATTATGTTAATAGAGAGGAGTTGAACTGAAATTGACCCATGAAGAGAATGGTTATGAGCCAGAAAGGAAAGATGACACTCGGAGTAACACCCATGGTGATACCAAGCATGAACATGAGCTGGAAGAGCAGAGCAAGGTCATAGTCTAAGATGGGCGCCCCTTTATATGGATGAGGCACTCTTAAATTGTACCAAATAGATGATATTGACCCCCCCCCCCCTGATCATAACTTCACAATCAATAACCAAAAAAGAATAATCAAAAGATCACAGTCTGTTTTGAATAATCAAAAGAAAATTGAGATCTCATAGAATCTTGAAATGTTACCTGTTTTAACTTCTCCATATCTGTCTGTAGAGCAGAGCATAGTGATAGTGCCAAGAGAAAAAAGATCTCAGAGAATGATTTTCCAACTGAAATTGAAATCTTTCAATGAAGAGACCCATTAGCACAAAATTGAAAAACAACTCAAGAGAGAAAAGGAAAAGGTTTCTGTAACACCCCTACTTTTTTAATGACAATAAATATTTATGTTCATAAAATTCAATTGAAATTTGTATTTTTAAATTTTCTTTTATTTGACAAGTCGTATTTCTCAAAATCCAGTAAATTTTCTTACCTTCCGAATCTCGGGACGATATTCCATTTAACGTGTGTATAATGTAGCACCCCTAAATTTAATAAAAATAATTTATTTTATTTTGAATGAAATAAATTAGGGTTACATTTAATAAAATTCATGTTTCAAAATTTAGGGTTTTGTTTAGTGTGTTTAGAGGGTGGGTGCCCTTGGAAGTTCAGTGGGGGCGAATAGCCACCCACCTTATAAAGAAAACAAATCTCTTTTCTTCTTCCTTCACAACCGCGCCTCCTCTTTGTTTTCTCCCATGCGTGTTCCTTCTCTTCGACGACGACGATGGCAGCTTGCATCGATGGTGTTGGCTATGAAGGGTATTACGTGGATTGATTTCGCAATCCCTTACAAATGGTGATTTCTGTGAGTTTCACCTTCCCTTCCCTTGCTTTAGATATTCATACATTTCTTTGATTTCATGATTCATGCATAGATGGACGTGCTCTTAGGGTAGGGGTGGATGTTTCATTTGTTTATATTATTTGCAGTTACCCTCCCTGTCTTTCTATTTGAAAATCAATTAAGGTCCATGGAATTTGCAAACTGTTTGTTCTGCAAAACTGATTTTTTTGGTCAGGCCAAAATTACCATAGTAATTATGTTTCTACGGACGGATCAATTGTAGTTCATTGCTAAGCATGCATTTGCTATGCGTATGGGAAGGCCACATAACCTTTTCAAATTCATACCTTTAGAATATGAACTAATTTATTGAGCTCTATTTGCATTGCGGCTATTGATGAACATCAAAAGCTTTATCTTATATATGATTAACGACAACTGTGTGCTATGTCATATATGTGTCGTTTTGAATTTTCTTACGTTCAACTTATGTTATATTTTTGGACGACAAATGTTCTGTTTCTATACCTTATTTCAACATGGTTCATGAAATTGCTTCTGGTTTGCTTCCTACTTTCTGGTTGTGCTTCAGCTAACTTAGTTTGGCGTAGTTTGTTTGAAAATTCTTACAAAATTAGTAGTTTGTTGAATGCAACTTTCTTATCAATTAGACAAAGAAAAGTAAACATTCAAATCAAGGAAATCTGCTTCCACTTCAGTAGGAAATGTCATTAACAATTTGATTGACTGTTGTATGTCACAAGTTCTTGTGGATCCAACTACTTCATAGTCGAGTTTAATTTGCTATTGGAGTATGTAATTGTTTAGAATTTTCATTACCTAGGGCTATGTCATCTATCGTGTACGTGTGAGACGTGGTGGTCGTAAGAGGCCTTTTAAAGCCGTGCGGCCAGTTGGGCCCAAAGCGGACAATATCTTACTGTACGGATCGGGTCGTCACAGACCCTTAACTTGTTTGCAAGTCCCCTATATGGCCTTAAGGAAGAACTGCAAAACACGATTTAAAGAGGCAATGTCACACCCCGACATTCAACAGGCGTCTTGTAGTTGGATTGATTTTGTGTAAGTTTTACAAGGGTTTTGATTGCGGTTTTGAGTAAGTACAGTATCATGCTATATACCAAAAGTTTTCTGTTTGAGTGTAGTTTCAAAGGATTTTACGGCATCATAATCTGAGTTATGTATAGAAGATATACTAATTTTAGTGACAATAGGTAAATCAGTCGAAAGCTGACAGATGGCCTGCTTTATTTGTAAAATCTGTATTGTTATAGACATAATCATGGGGTATGCCTTATATGGTTAGAAACCTCTTGGTGTCTACTTTCCTTTGCCCCAAACGGTATGCAATTTGGGGTTCTAACGTGAGAAGTATGTACATTTGAGTGATGATTGGTCAAGCTATCCGGTTAGGACAGCTTGTTCATTTTGGTGTTGTTGGCAAGGTTATTTGTTTGACTGTTTTGGGATGGGAACATAGTTGTTTAGGGTTTGCCTTAGGGTGTCTTGAGTTGCATTTGATGTAAAGAAAAATATTGTTTGGAGCCGAATGAGGCTGGTTGCTTTGGTGTAAGTTAGTGTTCACCCATGATTGTCATGCACTTTCATGTTTGTGTTGAAATTGTTTTTTTGGAGATTGCAAGTTTTGGCTTTTGGATAGTTGTTTGAAAAGGGTATTTCCCCCTTCTTAGTTAGACCTGACATAGTTTAGCAAACCATGCTAGCTTATTGTTTGGGTACTTTAGGACAAGATTTAGTAGAACAAGAGGAAATTGGATTGGTGGGTTTGGAACTGCAGATAATTATTAGTGAGTTTAGGTATAGTTTTTGGATTTTGATTTTGGGTTTGGGTTTGATTAGTGGCGAAACTGGGTGCTCTTGATATCGGGTTCGTTGCTCTTCTTCTATTTTGTTTCTATTATATGCATTTGTACACAAACAAGGGTGAAGTTATACTTATTAAGGGAAACTTAGGTTCAAGGCTTTTGTTAAGGACAAGAAAGAATACTATGGAAATTACTTGTAATACATTTGAATAGTTTGTATTTTTGGTTTCTTAGGAAGTATAATTAGATAATATAATTCAAGTTTGGGGTTTTCAATAGTGACCTTTCATGGAGTTTATCAAAAACAGAACTCAATTGTACTATGTTTTGCTTAATTGAATGTCATATTTCTTATTAAGGCACTGTAAGCTAAGTTAGCTCAGACAAAAATCAGTGTTTAAGAAAGGCTATTAGATATGGATTTGTTTGGCTTGTTTAAACTACAGTTATTATAAGTTAATAGTGATGCTTGAGATGTGACTGGTTGATGAATATTAATGCATTGTGATAAATTGGAGATTTGTATTATTATGCATATTGACTTGTTTATGCATTATGAAGAATTTGGATATTTGAATCAAGGAGTGACTTGATTGCCATGTTGTTATAGAGCATGATTAATGAATATGCTATGTTTTCCCCAAAAATGTGGGTGGATACGATTGTAAATCGATTTATGTATGACAAAATGTCATTGTGGAAAATTCTGAATTATCAAAAATAAATGATATTGGTAAACTTGATTTCTGAAAATATAAACCACTTGGACTTGTATCACTTAGAACTACCACACCTCTTTTGTTTATTATTTCCTATTTCTCACTAGAGAAACTAAATGACCAGAGGGTCTCTTGCGGAGTTGGGGCACCCATTTCTTACTAGAGAAACTAAAATAACCTTCGGATTAGTCTTGCGAAAATGAGGTGAATTGTTATGCCTAAGATAGGCTTTGATATTTATCCATAAAAATGTGACGTGAGTTTATGCGCATTGATAGCCCAAGGGTGGCTTTTGGTACTCATATAGTTAGGGTATCCGCGATGCATGCCTGTATGTGATGTCCTCTTGGCATGGATGACAGAGTAGTCCTCCTTTATATGAGAGAGGCATACGGGCATGTATGTTCTACACGGAGGTGGTGCGAATGTGGTATCGTCTAAGTGATCAATTCGATAAAAGATGAAACAAATTCAAATAAAAATGAATAGATTACATTTATATTGTTTCTAACCCATTTTCACGCAGGATGGCAAATCCACTAATATTTTGCAGGTCAGACTTGTCATAGTCAACTCTTATAGGGTAAGTATAAGTAAATGCATTTTTACTTAATTGAGACGATGATATGATGGCCTCGATGAGGAACTAAATTCTTGGAACTGTGTTTTCTTGAATCACACTTTTGCCTCGTTGAGGAACTACCTGTTGGTGTGTTTGTGTATTGTTTATGTTTAGCTTGATGTTTATCACGTGAGATTTTATTGATTTTGGGATGAAGATTTCTCACACCAGCTTTATTGCTGACCCAAGTGAGATTTTGCTTCTTGGGTACATTCCTTTGGGAATGTAGCCAATTAGCCTTTTAGGTTTAGAGACTTTTGAGCAGCGTTACGGGAGTTCCGCTAGTGGGGCTAGCGACGTCAGTTTCTCCTGGTTAGAGTTTTGTTAAAAAAATTTGTTTGTTCCTATTTTCTGAATTATATTTTTGTCATTGCTGCTAAATGTTTTTGTTGTTATTGAATTTCACGTCCCGAGTTTTGGGGAAATGGATAATCCTATGTGGATTTTAGGATTTTATTTTTTCAAAATTCGGGGCGTGACAGTTTCGGTTTGTATTACGTTCAATTTGTGTGAGCGAAATATAGAGCTTTGCAATGGAAACAACTAAGATGTGAACCCAAATCTTGGATGATGAAGTAACCCTTACAAGAAAATCAAACAAAGATCTGAAAGATGTTGTTAAATCAATGTAAATACCCCCAAGAAATTGAAACCATACAAATCAAAGGAAACCTCTACCCTAGGAATTGAATCTAGCAGAGGGAGTGAGAGTGAGGTGAGCAAAAAGTGAATTGAGAAGCGGGTACAATCACGTACAGAGGGAGAGAGAATCGAACAGTAGAAGAAGAGGCGACGAGTAGCAGAGGAAAAGGCGAGTAGTAGAGGAGAAAGGAGTAAGGCGAGTAGTAGATGAGAAAGGGGTGAGGCGAATAGCATAATAGAAGGGAGTAGCAGAGGGAGAGGCTGCAGAGAAGGGGAGAAGGGAGAAACAGAGGGAGAGATGAGTATAGGAAAAGGGAGAGGTTGACTTGTGTTTTTAGGTTTAACTTTAATTTGGGTTTCTAAGGGGAGGGATAATCATGCGTTATCTCAAACATTTTGGCGTTTTAAAATCCCGCTTAAGTTTTACACAGTGTTTTTAGATTTTAACAGTAATAAAACTAATACTTTTCAAGCATACTTGAAAGAAATGTTGTTATAAAATGCTATCAAAGACGACTTGTGGTGTAGTGGTTGGTCTCCACGTATTGTCCCTTAAGAGCGGTTAGCTATGTACTTAACGCACTGATGAAGGGTGGAGACTATTGCTTCCATCTGGTTGAGCGATGGTCTCCCAAGATAAGGTTGTAAGCTGATGGCGCATCTATGACCATGAGTTCAGAAACATGATCTTTTTTAGCTTTGACTCTCCTTCCACTATTGCTAACCTTATCTTTCAGATGGGAAGCATTTCTCTCCGCTGAATCCAATCAGCGAGTAATCTGAGGACGTTAGGTTTTCCTCCTTGAGGTCCATACTGCGGAAACCCGTTGTAAAACAAGACGTTGAGCAAGCTTCCTGTGACCACCAGATCTTTCTTTATCTCCCACCTTGCAATGGAGACCGAGATGACTAGGGCGTCATTCTGCGGCGCTCACCACTCCTTCGAGGTCTTTGTCCATAAAGGTCAAGGTGGGAATGGGATCTGAACCCTTGAGTGGCAGATGTGTTTGTCCTCGTCGCGAGTTGTGTTCGCATCTCCAGTGGAGTCTTCTTGCGGAACTTGTACGACTGGTCTTCACTCGGTCCGACTCCATGAAGAACATAGATTATCTCTGAAGTCTCCTTCTTTATTTCTTTAACAACAACTCCCCCCGATCCCTGGTTCGTTATGGTTGCTTCTCAGAGTTTTAGTTTGCCCATGCGGATCCAATACTCAACCTCATACCTCATACTCTTGCAGTCATTGGTATCGTGGCTACTATACTTGTGGTACGCGCAGTACTTGTCGTTGTCACGCTTGGAGAGGTCTCTACGTTGATTCGGGGCCATTTCAGATCTTCCAATTTCATGGAGTTTAGTACGTTCGACGAGCTAGAATTGAGGGGTGTCACAACTCTGGATTCAACATAGTTGGAGGATTTCTCTGGCCTGGACCGACTTGGGTCTGACAAGTTGTCACTATGCTTTCTCTTACTCATTTGTTCATCCTCACGCTCTTTCCCTCGTTTTTGTCCATAGAAGCGGAGGGATTCTTCTCGCTTTTGGTTTCCCCTTCACAGTCTCAACTCTCCAAGGTAATGTATTTCTAAACGCTCTTGAGGAGATCCATCATGTCCAGAAGGGGCTCCAAGGTGAGGTCTTCCTCGAGATTTCCCTCCTTGAGGCCCATAGTGTCACAGCTGTGTCGTCACTGCATCCATCGATGAGAGTCAGCTCGTTGTTGAAGCTAGGGTTGGGCAAGTCCGGGTAACCGGCCCAAAAATTTTAAGCTCGCAATTATGAGGCCCGAGACCAGACCGAGTTGACCGGTTAACCGAGGTGCTTGTAAACCGAATTCTGGGCCGGTCTCGATCCAAAGCACAAAGCCCAACTGAATTTGATAAAACCAAAGTGACCAATTGATCCATTTACTAAAAACTATTTAGTAAATTGATAAAGCCCAAAGTAATCAACAATAATCAATTGTAAGCCCAAAGTAATTCATTCTAACATGAAGAAATACAGAAATTCAAGGTAAGCAAGTGTTAATGTATGATATGAAGAATACCATTTGATAAACATGAACAATGAAGTTGATACACATGAGGATCACTATGTATGGAACAAGAGCCACAGTGAATTCAAGTGTTGATAAACATGATTCTTGATACACTGACTGATCACACACACAACACCCATACAAATACAATCATAGACTCTGTTTTCAACTCAATCACAGAGTTTGTTTTCTGTTTTCAACTCACAGAGTTTGTTTTCTATTTTCAACTCATACAAATACAATTTTCTGTTTTTTGTTTTCATTACAAACACAGAGTCTGTTTTCATACAAATACAATTTTCATACAAAGTTTACAAACACAGAGTCTGTTTTCATACAAACACAGAGTTTGTTTTCATACAAATACAATTTTTTGTTTTCTGTTTTCTGTTTTCTGTTTTTTGTTTTCATACAAATACAATTTTCATTACAAACACACAGAGTCTATTTTCTGTTTTCATTACAATCACAGAGTCTGTTTTCTGTTTTCAACTCATACAAATACAATTTTCAACTCATACAAATACAATCACAGAGAGAGTATATTTTTCAACTCAAAACAGAGTCTGTTTTCAACTCGTTACAAATACAATCACAGAGAGTCTGTTTTCAACTCAGATTCTGTTTTGAGATTTGAGTCTCCTGTTTTCAACTCATACAA